>OZ024740.1:347068358-347073358 GCA_964016885.1 Eledone cirrhosa
TATATATATATATATATATATATATATATATATATATATATATATATATATATATATATATATATATTATGTAATACTGTTAACTTCTCGCTACAACAATTTCTATACTTTTCATTTATATATATATATATATGTGTGTGTGTTTATGGACAGTTATATATGTTTATATTACATCTTTATGGACAGTTTTTCGCCATACATTTTCACTTCGTTTAGTGTTAACTACGTATTTCTGGCACTATTTCGCCAAGGAATATATTGGCAATGCACATTACATTGATCAGTACTTTTTCTTTCTGTCTTATTTTGATAAATCTAATAATTAAAGTTTTAGCATGATATAATTCATACTTTAGATCAGAATAGAAAAACCATGTATGTATATTTTATAGACTTCAAGAAAATATAAATATATACTCAATATATAAAATAAAAAATGCGAGTGAAAACATTCTAAACAAAATGAACATATTAAACGAAAACTTCATTAAAAGAATTTTATTTCTATAATTATGATATTTTATTCTTATAAACCATTTAAATCAAATACTTATAAATAAATAACAATCATTTTTTTTATGTTTCTTCTCATAATATTCGTACAGTTATTTCAGTAATGATGATAAAATATTTTTCGTTATAGATTTTTATTCAGTATTTCGTTATAATGTTTCTTTTATTGTTTTTTTTTTTGTTTTTTTAAATGTCTTCTTTGGTGTCAATGAAAATCATCTAAGCATGAAAGAATTCATTAAAAAAATAATTAGATTTCACTCTAAAAATCTTGTGTCTCCGAAATATTTTTTCATAAATACTGAAAGGATATTAAAAATGTTTCATTAACATTTGAAAAACATTAATAGGGAACTTTCGTTTTCTAATTGGAGTTGTTTGCTTGATATATTATTACATGTTTTTAGTTATTCTTTGGTGTTTATTAGATTGAAGTACGTTTTTAGGATCATGTATACAATATGCTGCTTTCTCTGAAATCCTATTGCTCTGTGTTTATGTTGGGATGCGTTCCAATGAATGTGTGTGTATATATAAAATTCAAATATATAGTGTATTAGAAGAACTTCTTTCTTGCGTAAATATATTACTGGAAGAAAACCCAATCATGTTAAGAAGGCGACAACTCTGATTAACAAATATGGGAGGTAATGAGAACAGATAACTCAAGAAATTGTATGTAACGTTATTATAAACGGTGGCATATACATAATTATGAGAAAGAAGCAATTTTAAATTGCTGATATTTTATTCATATATTTTACTTCTTCTAAATAAACACTAATATAACGCCACCGTCTCCATATGCCTTGCTGTTTTATATTTCTTTCATAATTTTGAATATAATGATTACAAATTGTTTATTTTACTTTCTGTCACCTAAATACACATATGCATATATAAATTTCAGCCAATATGTCAATGCATATATACATGGGAATAAGGCACCTTTATCTTTACTTTATGGAGGAGGCAATACCGTATGTATTGAGTCAAAACATCTCCAAACACCAATATGTTACTTACTCCGAAAATATATTTCTGCACCCTAACACCATGCAGCATCATGCGAACTTTACCGATCATATTTCTGTTCAACACATTAATGTCCTAAACGAAGAAAATATATCCAAGAAGAGGTCCATCATATGATAGGCCTGGAGTAAGTAGGTTTTAACAATATCCTTTAGTCGAAAATGGTTTAGTCAATCTACATTCAGTAACCCATACAACACGTTGAAACTGTCGGTTTCAGTCGGAAATCTTGGTCTTAAATAACCACAATATACATATTTTTAATTTACGATTTAATATACCACTACACAGAGGAACTCGCTGTTATGCATATTAGAGTTAAAGAAACCTTTAAACAGAACTTATTGACAGATCACTACGCTTAGACTTATATAAACAGACGCATAATTTATTTCATTGAAATTGTTCTAAAAATTACCTTTATGTTGCCTTGCCTGCGGGATTTTAAACTTAGGAGTAGATTTGTGCCTAGATTTCATCTCTTGAGAGTTGAAGTCTCTAAAACAATCATAAATCATATTCTGATAGTTTCTTCCTTCGCACATCTCCAAAGTGAAGTCTCTTCCGGCTTTTGCTTTCCTGGCTCCTACAATTTACAAAGATTTCAAAGTAATATTAATCATCATCTTCACTCTCCTTGAATTATGTTCTCTCTGCCTTGCCCTTTTCACTTCTCTGATTTTGGGGGTATGAAAGGATAGAAATCGCTACGCAAATTTGGTTGAGACCAGATCACCGGTAAAAAGTGTTTCACCTGGTCAATTTTCCCTGGAGAGGAAATCTGAAAAGATGCACTGACATAAAATTCGGATGAAGATAGCAAATTCTAATTTTGCTCAAGTGATGTACGACAGCGGTTGCTCGGCGTCATATTTTGAATAGGAGAAGAGATTATTTTGCATTTTTTAAAGAAACCATATGCATTTTGTTAACAGGTATATATACTGGAAGTCTGGTTTCATATAGGAATATTAATGCATTTATTTTTTATATATTGGTGAGATTGAATGTCGGAAGTGGTCTTCTGGCTTTTCAGCCGGTTTAATGACAATGTCATCCCGGGTTTGGAGGAGGCGGATGGTCGTGTTCCACACGAAGGCTTCTACTGAAATCAAAGCAGGTCATTGCACTGTGAAAGCCATCCACAAATGTATCCAGGTTGCTGAACTGGCTGGTAGCTGGCGTCCATCGTGATGGTCATCGGTCCAGCTTCGAAAAGCTGCCCGCGTCATATGGTGCGGGTGAAATGCCATGGAAGTGCGTCGGTAGAATAGTGCCGGGCAAGAATATCTAGATGTCGGAACTCTTTGTTGGTTTTTATATGTGAAACGAAACGCAGACCTCGCGTGTGTGTGGGGGGGGGGGTGCTTGTGCGTATGTGTGCGTGTGCGTGCGTGCACGTGTGTGTACAAATTGTTTTCGAAAATTATTCATAATCATCTAATTAATTTCTGTACAAATCAAAAATACACTTCTTGACAGTATTCCCACAATTTCTCAAAGACCTGCTATTGTGTGAATATTTGCTAGGCTGTATTACATTTCGGGGGCACACTGTTCAGCAGCTAGCTTTGACTCGGCAGTCTTCCTATATTTCTTTGTCAGACACATAGCATAGACTTTATGTCTAAAATCCAAACTTGCTATCTTCAAAATGAAATTTACGACAACCCCTACATATGGTTAGAAATCTTCAGACAGAGTACGATCGCGAATACAAGCGGCCGAAATGGATTTTCTCCGAAGGGCCTGTGTAGTAACGTTACTCGATAGAATGCGCAACTCGGAGATCAGAGAGTCGCTTCAGATACAGCCGCTACATCTCCGAATTGAGTAATCACAGCTCTGTACAAAGGGCATGTGATTAGAATGTCTCAAAAAATATTCGCTAGGCAGATTCTACGGATCAGTTGGATACGTTTGCTTCTGACAGGACCCGCTGGAAGGGGTGTTTGTGGACTTTGCACCCACGACCATCCCAGGAAGAAGAAGAAGAAGAAGAAGAAGAAGAAGAAGAAGAAGAAGAAGAAGAAGAAGAAGAAGAAGAAGAAGAAGAAGAAGAAGAAGAAGAAGAAGAAGAAGAAGTTAATGTACAAAGCAATTTCACTTTGAGTAGCCATTCAATGTTTTATTCTAATTTGTGGTGTTGAATATATTCTAAAAGTGTTGGCGTATGTACGTGTGTATATGTGCGAGTTTATGTATATATATATGTGTGGGTGTGTGGGTGTATAATATATATATATACATTAAATATATATTTATACATTTTTTTTTCTAAGAGATGTCAACATGAATGGACCTGTTATTTTTATCTAAAGACATGTTTTCCAATTCCACCCCGCCCTTCTAATGAAGGATTAGTATCCGAAACGTTAAGACACTCTTCCTGTAATCTCAAGTGTTAACCTAATATATTCCTTCCATATACTCTACCGATTGTGTTGTTATTTCGGTTTACTTTTACATTACAATACAATACGAGGAAATATAATAGTACAACTGATTATGATGCAGATGTGCGACGAAAGAAATTTGGTAGACCATATATATATATATATATATATATATAAATGTTTAACCGCTGGTCAATCAATGATAAACATTGATTGCAAAATAAATTAACTATGGAGATATACAAGATAGAGAAGCGAAAACCAACCAAACAGTGCATGTGTTTGTTATTATTTCTGGCACTATTATAACAATATGAACCTCTCCAAGTATAACAATATTCGTTTCGACACACGAGTTCATATCAAAAACCTTGCATAACAAATATATATCTATCTCTCCCTCTCTCTCTCATCCTATATATATATATATATATATATATATATATATATATATATATATATATATATATATATATATAAACAGTTCTAGTCCTGTAGAATCTCTCTTATATATATATATATATATATATATATATATATATATATATATATATATATATATATATATATATATATATATAAATGGAAGTACAGCATAGTCGAAGCTCGAGCCGCAGCTAAGCCAACGAATGCAATCAGAAGTGCAGCCAAGCACTCGATAAGGTATAAAATCTTAGAGTAATAACATTCCGTTTAAAGGGCTTTCAAATTGAAGATAGCGACCGGTAATTCAGCCGTGGGGACTGTAGCAACGAAAGAACTGACTCGCGAGAAATAATACACACACACACACACACACACACACACACACACACACACACACACATATATATATATATATATATATATATATATATAAACTCAAAAGGTGGTCAAGAAGGCATTAACCACTCAAGCCAAAAACCAAATCAAGCTAAACAGGTCAAAACAAAATAAACGATATAATATATATATATATATATATATATATATATATATATATATATATATATATATTATATCATTTATTTTGTTTGACCTGTTTAGCTTGATTTGGTTTTTGGCTTGAGTGGTTAA
>OZ024740.1:347080858-347100858 GCA_964016885.1 Eledone cirrhosa
AATTCAGATTGACAGGCCTGAACATTTGAATTAGTTATACAAGTCATTTATTTTAGCTAAATGGCCTGGGGAAATGTTAAATTAAAGTCTGTTGTTAAAGGATAGAATTTGAAGTTCGGTTTCGCTGCTAAACTATTGACTTTACAATCGTTACGCCAGCAACTTAACTATTATACCACGCACTTTCACACATGTGCACCGACATGTATATATATATATATATATATATGTGTGCGTGTGTGTGTGTGTGGGTGTGGGTGTGTGGGTGTGTGTGTATGTGTGTGCATGTGTGTGTGTGTGTTTGTGTGTAAGTGTATGCATGTGTGTGTGTGTGTGCGTGCGTCTGTCTGCTACACCTGCACACACTCACTGGCACACAAACACATTATATATATATAGGAAATCAGCTGTCGGGGTCGTGACTCTTTTCCTATTACCCACTCTACTACCGTAACTATCGAGTAGTCTGGTGCGTTATGGTCCACCTGGTTCCTTACCACACTTAATTGATATCAATGAAACAAGAAGGCCGGATCAATAATATTTGATAACGTTACAAATCCACGATAATATTTCTATGGTCGAGAGACTCACTTCATAAGGTCATGACGCAAGACATATGGTGACGTCTTCAGATGTAAGTAATATAAAAATATAAAGGTTAAGTAATCAATTACTGGATTACGGCAAAGCATAAACAAAAAATTGATACGGAGGCGGCGGTCTATTGATCAATATAACCTCAACGTCAGACGACCGCACTATGTCATACACATATGGGTCGTAGATGTTAACTAGGATGGGATATTTGACAGTGAGAAATTCCGGCCACTTTTAGTGCCACTCAGAGCCAATTGTTTGATGTATATTACAAGCTCTCGGAGCGCAAAAATAGTCTGTGATGGCCGTGCTAGTCACTGGCCAAAAGCCAGCGTAGCATGACGGTTAATCTCATAATGAATATCAAAATTAAATGTGCAAAACGTTATAAAATCTATAGAGTTTACAAATATAATAAAAATGAGGTAAACAGTGGCAAATATTTGAAATCATAACAATAACGGGTAAATAAATCTATAAAAATGGAAAAAAAAATATTTTATAGGTAAGTGATTAATAACTAGTTAAAACACCTATTCATGTGTACATTTATGGGTTTATTATGTTTAATTTTACGCTGAAAATATTCAATGGCGTGGTCATCATTCTCTATACCCGATGTCCAAGACAAGGTTCGTGCCTCCGAATCTATTGGATATATCAAAATTTAGGAAAATGTTCTTGAACATTATGTTTCATTTATTCTAAGCACTCCAGATAGAAAAGCAAATTATGACGTCCTAATATGTAACTCTGGAAACAGCTAAGTGGTCGGTCCATCAATCAACGCACTCTAGATATCATGATACACTTAATCTTGTGTGTTTCTCCTCCCTGCGTCACGTTTTGCTAATGGGAATAACAAGTTATAATTATGTATTGGTAGTATCTGTAGAGGGTCGGACGTCATGCTTTGCAGCAAAGAGTTACGGCCCTTTATAGTCTGATTTCAAATCCCGCCGAGGTTAACTTTACCTTTCATCCTACGGGGTCGATAAAATAAAGTACCAGTAATACACTGAGATATTTTCTGGCCTTGTGCCAAAAGTAGAAACAATAATTATGTATGTATATAAAAACGTTTATGATCTAGGGGAGATAATCTTGGTGGATTTTTTTTTTTTTTCAAAATAACGAAACATTTGATATTTGTCTGCAAAAGAACGTATGTGCGAAATTGAATTTTCATTCGATATTCAGTAAATTGTCCTGACAATTGTTGTAGAATCTATCAGATGGGTACATGTTGAAGTATTCTGCTGTGTAATGGGTATCTTCTTACGTGTACGCCAGGAGTGAATGAAGATTATAGTGCAGTGCGGGAATGATTTCTGCATTTTTTCTTCCACTCTAGACTTTCGCCTGACCACTGTACATTTCCTAGAGTTAATTGTAGAATAACGTATAAAGACCTTCTATAAACCCGAATGGCAGGTTGTTCTACATAAACGTTGGATTCTGTCATCCCTCAATAGTGTTCAATATTCTAGTCAAAATGTATGAGAATTTCCAGCTTCTTATCTCGCAGAGATACATATATCAAAGCAGCCCACCTCAGCAAAGGCAGCAGTGACAGTCAAGACTGCGAGTTTGCTTCCAAGATATTATGGATTGTCTTCTCTGTTTCTAAATTATACATTTATTACCCGATAGAGGCATAATTGTTTTCCACAACAGATTAGAAGGCAGACTTCTCAACAATGTTTCAGAGCAAACACAAACGTTTTCAAAGTCTTGTTGACGCAGTAATTGCAGCCCAGCATATGTGATAACTTCAGAAATAAATGGAGCACTTTATCCAGACCTTCGAAGACTTTGAAGTGACTATCAGCTTAAGGACGTCGATCAACGTATGACATGATACTGATGTTCAACCAGACATGATCATTAACATCTACTAGAGGGTGTTGTACGCCAGTTAGTCTGTATCGTGTCAACCATGTATCATTACATCTCCTTGGACACATACGTCAACAAGAAGATTGAAAAAGCAACAGAAGAGTGTAGAATACGACCGGTCAGTTGCAGTTCTTAACAGTTGTCAATGCACTGATGTACAAAGATTAAGATCGGAACATGCATTCCTAGAGGAAAATCTCAATTCCATCCACGAGAGATATTCGTCGAATTAGAGGGATTCAAATAACTACATACAGTCAAATAACTACATACCTTAAAACATTTCAAGTCATCATCATAGAACTGACATATACAAACACGACGCTTGCATTAATAACATAACAGCATCAGATACACCAAAGGAAAATCAATTGCCAATATTAGATATACAAAAAAGGTACTCGCACAAATTAACCCCACAGCTACAACAGAAATATAAAGTGCTGCAACAAACAACTATCCAAACATATATATATAATACAAGGACGATTTGTTAAGCCTTCATTACGTTTATTGATTGGTAACGCGCATTTCGCTATCAAGCACCTCAAGATTCGATATGTATCAATCTTGCCCGACTCTGGAATCGAAAGCTCGTCGGACCTCTGCTGCTGTAATGCCGAAAAAAGAAGTAAGTGACATAGTCACTACTTTAAAAATAATAGCGCAAGGTCTTCAAAATGTTTTTAATTAAACATACAGTATGTTGCCAAATATACTATACATACATTCATATATATATATATTTTGTATCCATATAAATTTGCACTATATATATACATATATATATTGATATGGTTGTGTGTATGGGGAGAGAGAGCTGAATATGGACATACCTACTCCTAAAGTTTGATTAGTGGAATATTATGTTACGCTACATGCAAAATGGAATAAATTGACTAAATGGTGACACTAATATTGGAAAAAGTCATACGAAATTGACTTTCGTATCATCATTCTTTGATAAATTCATACATGTTCGTCTCGTCATTTCATTATAGAATATTCTTCAGTAAAAAAAAAAAGAACATTTGAATGTTAGTATCACATTTTATTACCCCTATCACATCAAAGTTCCCTCGTGGGCATATTGCTATAATACAAGTTTACTAGAAACCAAGTAATTAATTAACTTCTCCTGATTCTAATCATATATATATATATATATATATATATATATATATATATATATATATATATATATATATATATATATATATATATATATATATATATATATATATATATATATATTTATATATATATGTATATATATGTATATATGTATATATATATCTATATATATATATATATCTATATATATGTATATATGTATATATGTATGTATATATATATATATATATGTGTGTGTGTATATATGTATATATATATATATATATATATATATATATATATATATATATATATATATATATATATATATATACATACATATATACATATATACATATATACATATATACATATATATATATATTCATATATATATATATATATATATATATACATATATATATATACATATATACATATATATATATACATATATACATATATATATATATATATATATATATATATATATATATATATATATATATATATATATATATATATATATATATATATATATATATATATATATATATATATATATATATATATGGTCTTTAAAGCGATGAAATACCTATGATAGTTGGAAGATCACTGATGAAGGACAAACTTTTTTCATATGTAACCCATTTGCAACTCCGCAGCGCCCTTATTATCATATATATATATATACATATATATATATTTATATATATATATATATTTATATATGTATATAACAATGGAAGTGAGCAAAATCGAAGTTGCAGCATCGGCTAGCATCTCTCGAAAGAACAATCCTCGGAAGCTTTGCACGAAGAACTCAGGTTTTTCTATGAGTTAAAAGACACAAGTACCACCACTACAAATGCAACTACTATGACTACATCCCTCTCTATATGTATATAGGGTTCCATTTTAGACCCAGAATTCTTCTCAACAAGAAAGATGAACAGACCTTTTCAACACTTAATTTAAAATTTCTAAAACTTAATTCGTTTTAATTGTAAGATTCAATATTTGATCAGATGGATTACACTGACATCGAAACCGGTTATTTTTATATATTTAATAAACATTTTATGTATATTATATACAATTTATTTTTAATTGTTTCTCTCATTATTTTCAATAATGTCACTATGACGGATCAAAAAGAAAAAAAAACAAACAAATCCTTTAAATATATTTTCCATGTTATTTCCAATTCCACTTTTTCTCTATAACCTCTGTTTTGTATAGTACCTTACTTCCTTTTCGTATATATATATATATATACGAAAAGGGAGTAAGTTTCTAAAGAAAACAGAGATTATAGAGAAACAGTTCTAGTAGTGTAGAAGCCATTTCTATATTAAATATATATATATATATATAGAAAAAGAGATGAAATCGAAAATGCAACTGGAGTCTTATTTTTTTTTTTAAATATATATATTTATTTGGTTCCTTTACCGGTTTCGCAGTTCTTCTGCTTTTCAAAAGTAGAGTTGAGATGGAGGGTCTGTGGTTTTTCTCACATCTGGTTGGTCTCTGAATGTTACTTGTTTTATATGGAAAAAGTGGCTCGCAATGCCAGGTTTTTCGAGAAGTAATTTGATTGGTTGGTCAATAATTATGATAAATTTCGCGCCAGTTCGCGTTACAATAGTTCTTCAAATAAGAAGGGGGGGGGGGGGGTGTCACAGGTTGCTTTTTCAACCCTCCATCTCAACTCTACTTTTGAAAAGCAGAAGAACTGCGAAACCGGTAAAGGAACCAAATAAATATATATATTTTTTTTAAATAAGACTACAGTTGCATTTTCGATTTCATCTCTTTTTCTTTATACTTTCACTCGTGTAGGACACCTCGGTTATTTTTCAATTTGTAAAAAAAACCTCACTTTCTAATATATACCCACCACACGAAGACCGAAAATGCCATCAAAGTCTCAACAAAACAACAACTCACTGAACCAGGACATCTTAAATGAACTCAAAGAGATTTCCTCTAAACTCTCAATTTTGACCAACAAAGTGGACCAAATACACATCTATAAAAAAGGACCCCACGAAGAAACAGAAAATACCCAAGAGACGAATATTACTCCAGTATTAACTAAGCTAAGCGAAACCATTGAAACAGCAATGCTCCAAAAGCTGGAACAACCGTTAGAACCCAATCTACGAGATGTTCACTCAGTGAAAAACACCCTAATCAATATATGGACTCAAAAGCTCACAGCCCGCAAATTTGCCCTTTGGAATCTCCTAAAAAATAATGGCAAGGCAGACATATATGAAAAGTGGCTAAACTCTACCCCAATCATCCTCCCCAAAAAACTCCAAATAAAACCCATCCCGAATGAACCAGAAAACCAATAAAGACTTAGGGAAAAGATGGCGTTGGAAAAATTTAAACAGAAATAGAACTGTTGCGATTAAGAGCCAACTCCAACGAAGAAAAATTCAAGTCACTCGACCAACAGATGGACACAGAAATCTCAAAACACTCTGAAGGACTACTCAACAAAAAAACTCTAAAACTTTGGAAAGAAAACTGTGAGGATGAAGAACTAACATCCCTCCAGCGATGGGAAAAAAACGCCACCTGGTTCAACAACTACGAAATGGACTTCAAAAATGAACAACATACAGGTAACCCATTTTTAAAACAAACTAAAACTCACACACCACATGCACAACAAATAACAAAAAAAGTAACAAAACGTCCAACATACCCCCAGCAAAACTATAACGATAATCCCAGAAACCATAGACAAAACTATAACCCTACTAACAAAAACCAAAGATCCCCGAACACAAGGCAGGACCTGATCCGCAGATCACAACCCACACAAAACCTATTCCAAGACCGTAGACCCCTGCCCACACAGAGCCTGTTCCAACACCGTAGATCCCAACCCACACAAAGGAACAAAATCTACAACCCGGACTATCAACAAACCGAACCTCAATACGTCCGAAACTTCTATACAAGACCACACAACAACAGGGGATATACCATTAGATATAATAATACCATTGAAAAAACATTCCAGAAAAATCATTTTTTAGACCAAGGCTACAGGACTCACGACACCCGGTGGCACAAACCGATTTTGAAAAACCGAAAATAATTAACCTTTCAAATACAAACCTCTCAGCCCAACAAGTAAAAATTCTCTCCAAAGGACTGAAATTCACACCAACACCACAATACTCTAACCCCAATTAGATAAATGACGATATCTCACACTTCTTTAGAAAATTTCGTCTCACAGAGGAATTCTTTGACAAGGAGAATAACGACGAATCAATTGTACGGAATAAAAGCAGCTACAACCCAACAAAAGGTAGAAACAGAGTTCTGGACAAATTTTGTGACCACATAGCTACCTTCCCATACCATGAACTACCGCAACCTAAACCCAAACCCAACATGAGTCGAAGAGAATGGCAGATTATCCATGAACTAAAAAACAATACGGACATTATAATTAAGGAAGCGGACAAGGGGAGTACTGTTGTCATTATGGAGGCTGAAAAATATAAAAATTCTATGTTCTCTCTCTTACAAAATACTAATTACTATGAAAGAGTAAAAAACTACCAGCAATCAAAAATAATTACCAGATTAAACACACTGATTTATCGATACCAGGAAGTCCTAACTAAAAAGTAACGCGATTATTTAACAAATTTTGAATACAAAACCAGCAACCATTACGGACTTCCGAAGATCCACAAGTGTAAAATAATCAACGATGCCTGTAAACAATCCACCTCAGCCTGCGTGAACACACAATACCCCCCACAGACCTTAAATTAAGACCAATTGTAGTGGGCCCACAATGTGAAACACACAGACTGAGCAACTTTATAGACATACTACTGAAACCAATTCTCAAACACATACTAAGCCTTGTAAGAGACGATCTGGACCTCTTAAACCACCACCCCAAACATGTCAACAACGACACTATTATTGTGTCTTTCGATGTAGTGAATCTCTACACAACGATCCCACACCAATACGGACTAGAAGCAATAGGATTCTGGCTAGAGAAATATCCCAATGAGATACCTGACAGAATAGAAAAAAGCTTCATCATCGAGGGATTAAAATTCATCTTACAGAACAACTTTTTTGATTTCGATGGCAATACTTACAAGCAAATATCGAGGACTGCGATGGGTACAAAAGCCGCTCCAACTTATGCCAACTTAGTCATGGCATACTTAGAAGTCCAGATATATGAACAGTCGAAATCAAAATACGGATTGAACTTCCACAAATATTTATCAGAGAATTGGAAACGCTACTTGGATGATTGTCTCATTCTTTGGTCCCACACACTCGACCAACTGAAGGATTTCAAAAACTTAATAACGGCATCATTAACCACATCCAATTCACAATGGAATACAGCCAAGATCAACTCCCATTTCTGGACATCTTAATCTTAAAAAAAGACACAAATATCGAAACTGACATACACTACAAACCAACAGATTCCAAACAATATCTGCTATTCACCTCCAACCATCCAAAGCACACGAAGACGAACAATCCTTTTGACCTAGCAAGAAGAATTTGCACAATTGTCTCCAATTATGAAACGCGAAATAAAAGACTTCAAGGATTACAGGAAATTCTACTCGAGAGAGTACCCACTATTACTAATAAATAATGGAATAGAAAGGGCTAAAGCAATAGGCATTGATGAATTACGGAAACAGAAACAAATTCAAGGTTCGTCCTATATTCTATCATATATCTCAACACACATCCCAAGAAATGCGGAAGCTTACAACACTATTCACAAGAACATCCCACTACTAAAACAAAACCCAAGAATGAAAAAAGCCCTTGAATCACACAAAATAATCAAAAGCAAAAGACAACCAAAATCACTGAAAACATTACTCACCAATACCAAATTACCTACCACAAACCCACAGTCAAGTATCAAAAAATGTGGTCGCTCTAATTGTGGAACCTGCACTCACCTCATTGAAAGCAACACGTATACATTTAAATCAGGACAAAATTATACTGTAAAACAGCACTTCACTTGTTCATCAAAAAATCTACTTTATGCCATTAAATGTAAAGGATGCAATGAAGATTATATAGGACAAACTAAACTCACACTCACAAACAGAATGACAGTTCATCGCCAACAATTACGAGATCCAACCACGAGACAGATACCACTAAGTGCACATCTAGACATTTGCGCAAGTAATAAGACACCCAAATTCCAAGTCTTCCCATTTTACCTTTGCGCTAACAATACAACACAACAATTACGAATAAATAAGGAAAATATTTTTATTCAAAAATATAGACCAGCATTAAATATGGTTTAATATACATTATGTCAACACCATAATATGACATACACACACATAACACCTTCTACTTTAGAAAATAAAAACCCGAACTAAATAAACCTTAACATACGTTTGCACTGACAATACAACAGAACAAATACGAATAAGTAAGGAAAATATGTTCATTCAAAAATATTCCTACTAAAGGAATCATTTTCCTACACACACACACACACAATATATATATATATAATCTCTTCATCTTAACATGCTAACCATACTCCCACACACATAACACCCATACACACACATAACAACCCCCACACCCACAACTCCCACCCCCAGTTCTACTAATAAAACCACTTTCCTACACATATATACACACACACAAGATATATATTCTCTCCATCTTAACATACTCGCACACACACACATAACACCCATATATACACACACACAACCCCCTCCCCCATTTCTACTAATAGAATCATCTTCCAATACACACATACACACACACACAAGCACACAAATAAACATACATATCTTTACTTCAATAGAAAATCTGAACTCTGACACACCAGAGAACTAACCATATTCACTGAACCAGAACAATTCTCCCATCCCATTTCTCTTGACCACTATCTTTTCCTTGTCATAACATTCTCTATAAAGGCTATAGAATAGATTTCCAAATAAGGGCGCGAAAATGTAATGAAAACTTGTTCACGTGACAGCCATAATTTAATTTATAACCAATCAAATCACGTTTATTAAAAAAAAGCCTTCGTGAGCCACCCTTATTTTTAAGTAAAGAAATTCAAACACACACACACAACACACACGCACACACACACAAGCACACAAATAAACATACATATCTTTACATTCTTTATTCAATAGAAAATCTGAATTCTGACACCTCAGCGAACTAACCATATTCACTGAACCAGAACAATTCTCGCATCCCATTTCTCTTGACCATTATCTTTCACTTATCATAAAATTCTCTAAAAAGGCTACGGAATGGATTTCCAAATAAGGGCGCGAAAATTTAATGAAAACTTGTTCACGTGACAGCCATAATTTCATTTATAACCAACCAAAAAAAAGCCTTCGTGAGCCCCTTTTTTCAAGTAAAAGGAAATTCAAACACTCATATATGAAAAAAAAAACTGTGACAACCCCCCCCCCCCCCTCTTATTTGAAGAACTATTGTAACGCGAACTGGCGCGAAATTTATCATAATTATTGACCAACCAATCAAATTACTTCTCGAAAAACCTGGCATTTCGAGCCACTTTTTCCATATAAAACAAGTAACATTCAGAGACCAACCAGATGTGAGAAAAACCACAGACCCTCCATCTCAACTCACCTTTTGAAAAGCAGAAGAACTGCGAAACCGGTAAAGGAACCAAATAAATATATATATATTTTTTTAAAATAAGACACCAGTTGCATTTTCGATTTCATCTTTTTTTCTTTATACTTTCACTCGTGTAGGACACCTCGGTTATATTTCAATTTGTAAAAAAAACCTCACTTTCTAATATATATATATATATATATATATATATATATATATATATATATATATATATATATATATATATATATATATATATATATATATATATATATATATATATATATATATGTATATATACATATACATACACGAATGAAACATTTATGTAGTCATCAAATCTATGAAGATACTTATGCTCTGAACTTTTTTTCTAATTGTGGTCACCTCCAGATACCTATCTGGAATCCACCGCAAAACGGGGAGGAGTGTGGGGAGATGGTGTTTAGAGGTGGACGGAATCGAATTGTTCATCACGCATATATACATGGGTGTGTACATAGTGTATCTTCTATTTTCTAATTCAATCTTCTGTTAAAGGATTAGTGTCCGAAACCTTATGGCATTACAATACAATACAATACAATACAGTAGTGGATACATGATAATAGTACCACTGATGATGTTGCAGATGTACAACGAAAGAACTTTATTAGACTATATATATATATATTTACATCTGTATTTTTGACTGTTGGTCATCAACGATAAACATAATTGCATGAGTTTATATATATATATATATATATATATATATATATATATATATATATATATATATATATATATATATATATATATATATATATATTTATATATATATATATGGGTGTGTATGTGTGTGCAAGATATGTTTATATATATTCACTTGTACATATGCAGGTATAAATGTATGTGCTTAAGTATACATTACGTCCGTATGAGTATGCGTGTCTGTGAATGTGTATGTGACAACCATTGAAATAAATACATCGTACCGTAAATATATATATGGGAGCTAAAAATATATTAGGCTATGTGAATTAAGATTGTATAGAACGACCAGAGGAATAGAGAGAGGTTGTCAAACCTTAAATAGGAAATATAAAGAAAATTATTATTTAACGAACTCAGATATAATTCTTTATATCAGACGTCAACGTGAAAGAATGATCGAGTTGAGTCCAGCAGGCTTTTAAATTTTCTTTTTATTTGACATGTCTCCAACGGTTACATCCTTTCCTACTCCAACTGCTTTGGTTCTTGATTGTTAGAAATGACCATAAAAATGCTTCCTTTCGAGAAGATATATTCAAACTTTTTCAGAGCAACTATAAGGCTCTAGTAAGATTGAAAGTGCACAAAGTGCACAAACTCCGAATCATTCATCAACAGATGACTATGCTCTCGTAGGGTAATTTATTTTAAAAATAATAATAACAGTACAAATCAGAATGGAGTAAAGAGCCATGTGAGAAAGAAAAGCAGAACAATGTCTTTATAAATGACAACACCAAAAACCTTGATGAAAAACAAGTTGTGTTGAAGAAAAGAAGTCAATTTCCCTAAGGCGTGTATGATAGTAAAAGATGAAAGATGAATCGCAAAATACAATCAAAAGAACTGAAAATATTCTACAATATTCTATCAGAAAATAATTGAATTCATAGCATGTGGTAATATGTAAGTTAGGGCATCACCTCAAGGCAAAAATTAATTGCTTTCTCTTTGCCTGTCTTTCTGCCATATCGGTTGTTGCTTATCATTTCAGATAAAGAAGAGGAAAAGCAAAATATAAAAATTAATAAATAAAATAAAACAAATAAAAAAAACACTAGGGATATGTGTCTTCACACATAAAGGTTCGGCTATTTTCTTAGGATGGCAGAATTGTCTAATAACTTTGTCTAAACAACAGAGTCCTATATTACGATATATTTGGTAGTGCCATTGTTCCCTAATATTAGCTATAATGCCTATTACTTTCCTATCTCCACGATTTGTACGTTGTTGTTTTTTTTGTTTGTTTTTTCTGTGTGTGTGTGGGGGGGGGGGGGGTGTTAACATAGATTAAACCAAATCTCTCTTCTATATTTCTTTCGCCTTCTTTTTCTATATGTTTGTGTAACATTGACTTACATTTAATAATTAATATGAATTAATTTGTATTTGTCCATTTAGAGCAGTCATGTGATTGAGGGAAGTTATTCATTTTACCTCATACTATACGTTTTGTGCAGTAAGTATATTTGCTTGAGAAAATATCATAAGGAAAGAAAATCATAAATACCTACACACTGGTGACTTTCTCTGGTGTTTTATTGAGACAAACTTCCATACGCCATCCTTTCTTCTGACATGGTTATATATATATTGGTGATATATATAGCAGGTGAAATGAACTTACACATTATAGATTGGCTGTTTAGGCCCAGATAAGCTTTTATCATTCAAGCCATGATTTTCTGTCTTGTTTTATATTTATATATCAGATATTAGCTTGACCAAAACACCCTTCTTTACTAGTGGTGGTCGGGCGTAACTTGATTAAAAGCTCTTGTTATTTCAAACAAGATGAATTCAGAGTAGTTTCTATTTGCGGATAATAAATTTGTGAAAAACAAATTTATGGAGTCAGTATGAATACATTGTATATGGTTCGAAAAGGTGGATATAATGATACATATAGAATTATTTTATTAGATAACAAAAATGTTGGTATGTTGGTATGTATATATTTTAGAATAAAATTCCTTCATAAATTATTATTTTGAATAATAAATAACCCCATAGTAAGATACATATCGTCATATTCATGAAAGTATTTAACAATAGCTGTTGTGACAAATCACAGAGGCAATAAACATAAAAGAATTACAACCAAAATTAAATAGAAAATATGAGTGGAACACAACATCACAACTTACAATTAAGGACAAAATGAAAATACACACGCACATAGAACAAACAACCAACCTGTAACATGTAAATAAACAAATAAATAAACGAATATAAACACACACAGACACCCGGATGTGGCGCATGCGCAGACTGATCACACAACACACACACAGAAACAAAATGGCGTAGGACAGAACAAAAGAGAGGCACAAAAACAAAGAAAAGAATCCCCAGTCACTGAAGAAGTCACATAATGAGTGACGAAAGAACTTTGACAATATATAAACAACTATCTGGTTGTGGAACCAACCGACCAACCGGAAATTTATAAATTCATTATAATAAATTGAAGTGAAAGCAACTGGTGCGTGTGTTTTTTATTCATATATATATATATGATGGAATATATATATATATATATATATATATATATATATATGTGTGTGTGTGGTGTGTGTGTGTGTGTGTGTGTGTGTGTGTGTACGTGCGTATGTGTGTGCGTGTGCGTGTATGTGTGTGTATTGATTGATTATTAATAGATATTTTATGCGTTTGGATTCACACATTGCTGCTTCTCGATAAATCATACGATCTCTATGTCTATCTATCTACCTATCTACCTATTTATCAATCTATCTATCAATCTATCTATCTATCTATCTATCTCACTCTCTCTCTCTCTATATATATATATATATATATATATAACTAAGGAGATGTGGTAGGGAACCAGATAGACGATAACGTACCAGAGTACTCAATACTTAGAGTAGTAGAGTAGGTAATAGGAGAAAGTATGACCCCGACGGCAGACCTCAAGCCGTTTCGACGGCTATTTCTGGACAAGAAATAGCCGTCGAAACGTTTGAGCTCTGCAGTCGGGGTCATACTTTCTCCTATATGTATATATATATATATATATATATATATATGTGTGTGTGTGTGGATGTGTGTGTGTGTACATATATATCTATATACACACACACACATATAAATAAATCTGTATATATATATATATATATATATATATATAAAGAATTAGTATATCTACCAACATATATATATACAGATGCATATCTATGCTAGCAAATATATAGGTTTGTCTTAGTAACTTTGTTTTTCAATGCAAGTGGATGCAGAACAATAATATGAAAGACGTAAAATAAGAAAATTATAAAAATTAACTGAGTTACTAAAATTCCACTGCAACTAATTAGTTTCTGAAAGGGAATAAACATGGTTTCCGAATGGAACAACATGGAGAAATCCTTTCGTCATCAGGGAAGTCTATTCTCAACTAAGTTCCCAGGCAATGCGTGGACACAGGGAACTTATATAAAAGTAATTCAGTGGATGGAAAAAAGTAAAGCGTGGACCAAGTTCCAAGACATTTAAAAAATCACTGCCTACTTGGTGGGTGGCAAATTCAAAAGAATCAATCACATGACATCGAGGTTAATCAGTGCGGATTGGTGTGTTAAGAAGACAGCAGCCGAACCATTACTATGAACTATAGCAGCAGTTTTGGCAAATCTTTGCTCAAAAAAATAATTTGGAAATAATTATAAAGAATTACTATATCTACCAACATATATATACAGATGCATACCTATGCTAGCAAATATATCGGTTTTGTCTTAGTAACTTTGTGGTTCAATGCAAGGGGATGCAGAACTATAATATGAAAGACGTAAAATAAGAACATTATAAAAAATTAACTTACTTACTAAAATTTCACTCCAACTAATTAGTTTCTGAAAGGGAATAAACATGGTTTCCGAATGGAACAACATGGAGAAATCCTTTCGTCATCAGGGAAGACTATTCTCAGCTAAGTTCCCAGGCAATGCGTGGACACGGGGAACTTATATAAAAATAATTCAGTGGATGGAAAAAAGCATAAGTTCCCTGTGTCCACGCATTGCCAGGGAACTTAGCTGAGAATAGACTTCCTTGATGACGAAAGAATTTCTCCATGTTGTTCCATTCGGAAACCATGTTTATTCCTTTTCAGAAACTAATTAGTTGGAGTGAAATTTTAGTAAGTAAGTTAATTTTTATAATATTCTTATTTTACGTCTTTCATATATATATATATATATATATATTTAATACAATAACAGAGATAGCTTAAAGCTAAACTCTGACTGGTAACCATCTCACTCAACAAACATATATGTTAGTATAAACCCAATTTAAGTGTTTGGGGTGCTAACTATATGTATTTTGTGGAAAGCCAGTTGTATTATTTTATGAGATATAATTAAAGTTAAAATATATATATAGAGAGAGAAGGAGGAGTGAGGATTTTACCAGATTTTACCAGTTTTGTACAATTAAGATATTTAATCAGCAGAGTACTCGATATTTGGGATAGTAGAGTGTAAATATATTATATATAAGAAAACAGTCAGGAACCCGACGGCTGAGCCTCGGCCGTTTTGACAGCTAGATCCAAACTAAACCAATAGTATTAGGACGGCAGGGACCTAACAAAACCTATCAAGAGGTACAGACCATATATGGGCATGCAATCAAAGCAAAGTAGAAGTATCAAATCAAACAATCCTAAAAATTGTTATTTTTCTTGTTTGTCACGGGGAGTGGTCAATGCTTTTGGTATGTCTAAATTCCCTCATAGCGGCGGGGGAGGGGTTGGCTGAACTGGCCTGTAGAACAAAGGGGAAGGAGTAAGATGACATTCTAACCTGTGGATGCCTGGCCGGGCATGCGTTAAGAGAGAATTCTTTACGACTAATTGGGATAAAAATCAGCATAAGAGAAACAAGGAATGTTGTAGAGTGAAAGTGGGTATGCCAGGTCTAACAGTTGGTTAACGAGCAAAGCATATAAAAGGTAACACTAAATACATAATTAATAAAATTTGGTTATCAGTTATTCTACTGCACTGGAATGGCACCTCAATTTAGTAATTTACCAATATTATCTTCCATAATGATACACACTCTCCACCAAGAAAAAAACCATGGCTATGTTTTCGGCCGGTACTATGTGTATTTCACAAGAGTGAAAACATTCGGGTCAACCTAAGGAAAAATGGAGACTGAATATAATGGTGTAGATATGCAGAGATCCACCTAAGTGTAAATATAATGTGTACCTAATGTAGAAAAAAGAAAAGAAGAAAAAAGAACAGATGTCAACTTATACCTAAGTATGCTTGTGGTTTCCTCTATCTTAGTTTGTAAATAAGAAAGAGATACAGCAGAGTATATATATATTAATTACAGATATATATATATATATATATATATATATATATATATATATATATATATATATATATATATATATATATATTTACCAATAATATCTTCCATGGAAACATTTGTAAGCACACGGAATAAATTACCTTTTTACGATGTCTACCTGTTATTATTCATACCTCATATACACTCCGGAATACAGAAGGATCAGGAACTAAATTTCTTCAACAATTCTTCCATAACTCGCAGTGTAACCTCTCACCGAACGTCAACCATATCCAGTGTAGTATTTAACCATTACTACATCTAGGATAATCCTATACCTAATAATCGCCTCCTCCACAGTTGAGCAACCACACCAACACACGGCATTAATATGGAAAGGCATCATATAGGTATATCACTTAAAAACATACCTATACCTAACAAAAGGGAATATATTCTTAGTATGATTCAACGCAATAATGACTTCATCCGGCGTGTACGATGGAAAGCTTTCCATTTCGATAAGGGACGCGCCAGTCACTCGTCTGAATCATATGGTTTTAAATCATGTAAAAACCCACCCACAAACCCCCATCTCGATGCTTTCGAACAAGATTTAATGAAAACGACCATGAACATTAAGTTTAACAAACAGAAATAATGAGCTGCAGAGCAACATGAAAGCACTACTCCGAAGACCGCAAAATACCAATGGGATTGTTATGAAAGCTGACAAGACCTCTAACGTGTATACCATGGATATCGATACGTACAATAACTTCATACGCAACGAACTACACAAAAAATATAGAAAAACAAATGAAACTACGCTAGCAAATATTAACAATGAGGCATACAAAGTGGTGAAGAATCTCAAGATAGACGATAGAACCGAGCCGATTATACCCGCTACACCCACCTTCAACCTGAAGGACCATAAGGTAAATTTTGACTCTAACCCTAAGATTAGACTTATATGCCCTTCTAAATCAGACATAGGAAAAATTAGCAAACATATACTTGACAGAGTAATAACTCAAGTGAAAAAGAAAATTGAAATTAAATTATGGGGCAACACTAGCGAAGCAATTCGCAGGTTTAATAACGTTAAGAATAAGAATAAACTAAGTTTATACAATTTGACATAGACGAATACTACTTTCAATCTCACAAAGCACTTTACGTAAGGCCCTATCGTTTGCTAAAGTCAATTCCAACCTAACGGAGGACGAAATTAATATTATTCTCGAGGCTAGAAAAACTATTATTAAGTTTGAAAACTGCTACTGGGAACGTAAGGACAGACCCACAAACTTCGACATTACCATGGGTTCGAACGACTCAGCGGAGGTCACGGATCTTGTGGGAATTTACATAGCCCACATACTACATAGTACATTTAGTAATCTACAGGGGGGGGGGATATACAGAGATGACGGGCTCTTATTAGTTAATAACTTGAATAACCAAAATCTTGAAAGGCTACGGAAAAATATTAGAAATCTTTTAGTGAACTGGGTCTAAAAATGACATACGAATACAATCTTAAAGTAGTAAACTTTCTGGACGTAACTCTTAATTTAAATACCTTCCACAAGATGAATGAGAACCTTACCTATATCAACTTTAACTCAAACCACCCACTCTCCATGATCAAATCGGTTCCCCGGAGTATTTCTCTTAGAATCTCTCGCCTATCGTCTAACTCTGATATTTTTAGTGAACACGCTGAATACTATAATAATGCATTAAGGAATGCCGACCACCGGGATACACTAGAATACATTGATAAGAATCTCCATAACACACATAGCTCTACACGAAATCAAAGAATACGTAACCGGGGGACTAAAATACAAGCGCACACACACAGTACCACCAGACATACTAATAATAGGAAATCACCACCAAATAAATCACGTTGTAGAAAGTATATCAGGTATAATCCTGTTTTTAATGCCTCGATTAGTACAAAACTATCTCTTTGATTCTTTAAGTTAATCAACAAACATTTCCCTAGTTCCCATAAATACAGTAAATTTCTGAACTCTAAAACTATTAGACTATCATACTCCACGGCACCAAACCTTGAAGCATACATAAAAATACTTAACTTAAAGCAATTAAACAACACTACAAAACAAAATATTTTGGTAACAGATGGGCAGAACGTAATATCTGCCTCCCAACCACTAAATGGGAGACGGGTATTACACAACCAACCTGTACTGCTATCACAACCTATCCATGGTATACCCGTTACCCACAACAACGAATGTAACTGCCATCTACCTGAAAGATGTCCATTGAAGAATGAATGCCTAAAGTCCAACATTGTTTACCAATGCACGGTTGAATCGAACGACCAGAAATGGTATTATATCGGATCTACCACCACCTCGTTTAAATCTCGCTGGTACCGTCATCGATTCTCAATCAAACATCCTGATCACCGTTTTGTGACCACGCTCGCCAACAAGACCTGGCAACTCCGTGAACGCAACCAACAGTTCACCTTAAAATGGGATATACTTTCCAGCGCAAGTGCATCCCGGAGTGGATTGAAGTACTGTAGGTTATGTAACCTTGAACTCTTTTACATATTAAAATCCCAAAACAAACTACTTAACGATAGAATCGAACGATCATTATACTGCAACGACAAACTAAAAGCTAAATTCTCTCACTATAAAATAACTTAACATTCGAACACGTAACTATAACATCGCTTTCTAGCTAACCACCTTCTCTTCCCCCACACTACAAGACAATACACTGCTTATCACTATAAATGGTAACTCAGTGCAATTCGCAGATTACTACTACGAACCCTAAGTTCACCCACCACATAGACTTCGTCTGTCCCCTCTCTATCTCTCTCTCTCTATATCCATTCCACTCTCTCTCTCTCACCTTTGGCCTACCTCCCTCCCTCTCCAGATCTATGAACCTGCCCTCTGGGGCAATAAATAATTCCGACCTTGACTATCAACGCATCTGTCTAAAAGTAACCAGTATAATAAAACCCCTACCATAACATTTTGATTAAGATATCTACAAACCACTCTCTCCTATTTCTCCAACCCCTGCATATCTTTCTCTCTCTCTCCCTCTCCCCTACTTTTCTCTCTTCCTTTTCTACTCTATCTTCTCCAATAACCCCACTTAAGGGTATTTACATTGTACATTTTAACCATTCTGCTCTGAGGATACAGTGGTCACAGCATTTGATATTTGAGTTCTGCAAATAGTTGTAAATTTGCACATAGCATAACTAGGCTGTATTACCACCGTGGAAACATTTGTAAGCACACGGAATAAATTACCTTTTTACGATGTCTACCTGTTATTATTCATTCTTTATATATATATATATATATATATATATATAGAGAGAGAGAGAGAGAGAGAGAGAGAGAGAGAGAAGTGGTTACACAACAGTTAGTTCACCATACCGAGAACAATTGTTTCACCTTAGAGGATCTTTAGCGCTCGTAATGGAGATGGTTATACGGAACAGGAAGGACAACCGTACGAACGCGCATGCGCAGAAACCGGTCGCGTCACACAGGCAATACTAAAATGCATGCGAGAGGTCTAAGGGAGATA
>OZ024740.1:347105858-347143358 GCA_964016885.1 Eledone cirrhosa
TATGATGAGTAGTTTTTTGAGAGTTACTATACTTTATATTAGAGGAGTTAGAGAAATTTGGTTTTATGTTGGTATTTTGGGGTATAGTGTGAGTGGCATTTAGGTGTGTACTTTTCATTTGGTGTTTGTTGGTAATATTAGGTTGTATGTTTATAGTGTTATTAGTAGAAGGTATATATTCCAATCTATTTTTGTGGCCACTTCTATCTAGAGCTTCGTTATAGAAGGTCGCATTTTTATCAAATACATCTTGGTTAGACGAAAGGTTAGAAATTCTAAGTGATATATTATATGCAAGGTTTTTAAGGATAGATTTAGGGTGATTAGATTGTGAGTGTATGTAGTGTAAGTTTTGGTTGGGTTTATGGTAAGGTTGGTAGATACCCGTAGCCAAGTCTAAAGTTATATCTAGGAAATTAACTACTTTACTTGTGTTTTCAAAAGTAATATCAAGACTATAATAGTCTTTAAGGAAAGTTCTAATAAGCTTTTTGTTTTTTTCTATTCCTGAGAGGCTAAGGTTGTTGGAAAGAAGAAGACAGTCATCACGATATAAACCACCTTTAAGGTGGGGAAAGGAAGCATTTATGTTAAAAAGAAGAAAGAGGCCCACAAGATCAGTAATTTGGGCAGAATCGCTTGAACCCATAGTAATATCAAATAGATTACTATATGTGTTTCTGGTCCAGTATTCATTCTGAAATTCAATAAGTGTTAGTCTAGCATGTGTAATAATATTAATGTCATCCAAAGTTAAGTTAGATCTATTTTTAGCAAATATCAAAGCTTTGTTCAGGAGTATAGGTGATATAGAAGAATAGTAATTATCTATATCAAATTGTAGAAATGAAGCAGAAGACTTACATCTAATATTATTAAACCAGTTAATTACCTGGGAAGTGTTTTCCCAGAGTGGTAAATTAACATGTTTTCTTATTTGTGGGATGACTCTATCCAAAAATTTTTTGCTAATTATTCCAATATCCGATTTGGAGGGACATATAAGTCTTATAGAAGGATTAGAGTTAAAGTTTGATTTATGATCTTTCAGGTTGAAATGTGGTCTTTTCAATGCCAAAGGTTCAGTTCTATCTTCAATATTTAGTTTATTCACTATGTTGTGTGTTTTGTTGTTGATGTTGGTGAGTGACGCATTTTTAGTTTTTCTATAATTTTTCCTGAGTTCTTTATATATGAACTCATTGTAATTTTCAATATCCATGTGATATAGGTCTATATATATATATATATATATATATATATATATATATATATATATTTATATATGTCAAAATTTCCTGAGTCAGTTTTTAATTTTTTTAGTTGTTCTGATCCTAGCGGCTCTCTTATAGGTCGCTGTCTTCAATTTGCATAGCTGTCTAATGGTAATGTTATAACTCTAAGGTAAAATTCCTTATTGAGTGATTTACCTGCACATTCAAACTGCATTCGTTAGATTATATATATATATATATATATATATATATATATATATATATATATATACAAGAAGGAAGTACAGCATAATCGAAGCTTTGGTTGCAGCCAAGCTAACGAATGCAGTTGAAATGTATATATATATATATGTGTGTGTGTGTATGTGTGTGTGTGTGTGTGTGTGTGTGTGGGTGTGTGTGTGTGTGTGTGTGTGTGTGTGTGTGTGTGTGTGTGTGTGTGTGTGTGTGTGTGCATGTATGTATTATTTATACAGATGCCTACATATATATATATCTAAGTGAGAGAGCTATGTAAATATAACTTTCACATATATGACAGACAATGTTTATGATAAATATGCACACAAACCAGCAGGCAGATATATACATAGATACATAGACAGATAGATAGATAGATAGATAGATAGATAGATAGATAGATAGATAGATAGATAGATAGATAGATAGATAGATAGATAGATAGTTAGGTAGTCAGATAGACGCAATAGATGCTCGTGAATCGAAATATAAATGTAGATTTATCATGACAATTTAGATGGAAGGAAGAAATAATGGCAGGCGCGAAACTTACGCGCTTTCGATGACAAGCAGGTGGTCGTCAATGTTGATGAAACTGTTTCCTCTCGGAAAGGAATATACCATTAAAATAACGCTGGAATTTACATCTGCCTAAAAGAGTTATGACGTCGGCTATTCCAAGAAATTAAGAATTTTTGCAATTTTAGATAAATTATGTAAAATGGTGCTGAAATATAAGCCGTTTATATATGTAAACATATATGTATGAGTGCGTTTGATGTGTGTTCGTGTACACATATATAAGAATATAACACTCTCTAGCCTCATAGACATATATATATATATAATAAATATATATATATATATATATATATATATATATATATATATATATATATATATATATAATAAATATATATATATATATATATATATATATATATATATATACATATATATATATATATATATATATATATATATATATATATATATATATATATATATATATATATATATATATACAGATGAATCCAGCAATTAATGGTAGGGTCCAAGCCGTATGAAGAACTCAATGTGATCCGTATGTAGAAGGTGTCGTGAAGCAAAGATTAAAATACAAAATTTCAAAGATTAAAATACAAAATTTCATTGGAAGCAGAGTCAAAATAATACAAATAGTGAAAACAATCAAATTAAACAAAATACGGGTAATTCATAGTAAAACTCAAAATAATGAGTTTTACTATGAATTAACCGTATTTTGTTTAATTTCATTGTTTTCACTATTTGTATTATATATATATATATATATATATATATATATATATATATATATATATATATATATATATATATATATATATATATATATATATATATATATATATATATATGTATATATATATATATTAATTCAAAATATTAACATAAATAGAACTTCTTGTGATCAAGTATATTTGATTATACATATTTCAGAGGTACTGAGCTAACTTCAACATTACGTCCTCATCAGATAAAATAAGATGATGCATAACATACCCTGACATAGTAGATGGTTAAGATCCAGTCATGGTAGTGAGTAAGATATGACAAAACTCAATATTTATATACCTTAAGATTGATACATGAAAAAGCCTACATATAATACATATATGTATTATATGTAGGGTTTTCATATATCAATCTTAAGGTATAGAACTATTGAGTTTTGTCATATCTTAATCACTACCATGACTGGATCTTAACCATCTACTATGTCAGGGTATATCATGCATCATCTTATTTTATCTGATGAGGACGTACTGTTGAAGTTAACTCAGTACCTCTGAAATATGTATAATAAAATATACTTGATCACAAGAAGTTCTATATTTGTTAATATTTTGAATTAATATTAATAACTCCGGTAAACCATTGCTGTTGAGTGCTTACAATCTATTGTAAAACTAATTCTTTGATTTAAATCATTGAACCTTGTTTAACCTTTAAATATATATATTATATATATATATATATACAGGGTGGGGCATAAAAACTGTTACATAATAAAATGCAAATAGTTCTTGAAAAAAACATTTATTTCAAGATCTGACTTCAACAAATAGTAAGTAATATACTATTAAACAACTGCACAAAAATTTATTCAAAATGCTTTCCTCTAGCTCTCACTACTGCTCGAAGACTTCTAGGAAAGTCTTCGATGGCTGCACGAACAATTTCCATGGGTATTTTCTCCCTACTTTATTCAGTTTTGAATTTAGAGTTTCAATATTTTGGCTAGGAGTAGAGCAGGCTTCACTCTCAAGAATTGACCATAAAAAACATCGAGAGGGTTGATATCTGTTGATGTGGGATGCCAATGTTCCTTACTGATCCATGCAGGACAATTGTCTCTATACCACTGTTGCGTTATGCAAGCAGTGTGGCTCGTCGCTCCATCTTGTTGGAGAGTCCAAATGTCATCACCATAAACAGATATGCACCATGGCATCAGTGCTCCTTCCAAAATATCCTTTATGCAAAGTTCTTTGTTAATTTTAACTCCTTGAGGCACAAAAATCAGAGGAGACTTCCCTCTTTCAGAAATGGCTGCGCAAACCATCACTGATGCTGGTTTCTGTGTTCTGAAGACTTTTCCTACACTTGAAGGAATTGATTTGAGACTTTTTGCAAGTAATCGATCATTTTGATGATTGAGAGACTGCTGCAAAGTGAATAACTTCTCATCTGTAAAGATGATGTTTTGCAGCGTGCCATCCTTGATACGGTTCAATAACAGTTTACTTCTGGAGAACCTCTTTTCAATTGTGGCTGCAGAAAGAAGCTGCCTCTTTTGGAACTTATAGGATGACATCCCCAGATCATCTCGACATATCCTCCGCATAGTTCTCGGTGATGTTTCTGCTTCTTCTGCCATTTTTCTCATGGACCTTCTCGGATTACGCCTCATTTTCCCCTCACACTTTTAACGAGTTTTGGTGTTCTTGAGGTGCGAGGGCATCCGGATTGAGGTCTGTCTTTGGTCGAGGATCTTTCCTTAAATCGATCAATTGTCCTTTTGATCAACATTCTATTGATCTTAAGAATTTTCGCCAGTTTAAATATCTTGGGTGGAGTCAGGCCTTTTTTCATGCTTCTCTATAATGAACTTTCTTTTTTCAATTCTATGGACATTGCAAATTGTTAATGGAGTAATGTTCTGAAAAATAGTTAATATGGTTATAGTGCATGGATTTGATACAAATATATTAGTTATATTAGCAATATAATGTATTTTTAAATTGATTTAAATCTTTGTAACAGGAATTATGCCCCACCCTGTATATATATATATATATATATATATATATATATTTCGTTGAAAAATATATCAATATGCCCAGACATGCAGACATTTGGCCTTGGTATGACAGTGTGGTTTTAGCTCAATGTAGGATAATTAGTATATACAGAACCGTTATAGTTATAGGAATAACCAAAGAGTGCTTAGAAATACATTGTTTTATTAGCTAACAGTGTTTCATCCATACAACATGGCAGGAATCATCAGAGCTTATAAACATGAGTATATCAGTAGTTGCATGCTCCATCAAGCTGCGTCACCAGTACAAGGTTAAAGGACCAGCTGGGGGGGTCCCGAGGCCAGCGCTATATGGGTGTATGGATGAAACACTGTTAGCTAATAAAACAATGTATTTCTAAGTACACTTTGGTTATTCCTATAACTATATATATAAATATAAATATATATATATATATATATATATAAGTATTATGTTGTTAAACAATATTCGATGATTATGTCAAAGAATGAGTTTTACAGTAGATTGGAAGCACTCAACCGTAAAAAAATAATTTTCAGAAGTTATTAATATTAAAATATAAGTATTAATAAAATAGATGTTCTTTTGATCAATTACATTTTATTATACATATTTCGGATGTACAACAGTACGTCCTCATCAGACAAAATATAATGATACATGACATACCCTGAGATATTAAATGGTTAAGATTTAATCAAGGTAGTGATTACCCGATAGGACATTTTGCTTATATACTATATGTGTGAGAGTGCGAAAACGTAATGAATTCATTACAGAATGTGTGAGTAAGAAAAAACGTTGCATACTTAAAGTGTTCTAAAATTTTAAATTGTATGATACAATAATATCTAGGGAACGTCTCATGAATCATAACAGCCAGTGATAGCCACTGGAAAAAGATTTATAAGGAGGGAAAGATAAAGTGTGTGGGGTCTTTTTCGAAAGTTAAACGGTTAGAATTTGGAAATATTTAATTTATAATATTAATGTGAAGACTCCAGATTTCATGAATATTTGCTATTTAATTATATATTTTTTATATAAATTCGATAAGTGTGTTATCATTTCTAAACTTCTGAATTGTGAGAATAACAATTTAATGGATTTAGCCGGCACGTAAAGAATGAAATATTATACTGTTGATTAATTACCTAAATCTAGACTTTAACAAATATCTCAACATATTAGGTATGTAAAGCTTTTGTAGTACTTATTGTTATAAATATTTGAATAACTATTATGTATATAGGTATATATTAATGAAACAGTATATATAAGGTAAAAATAAAATAAATAATATGTTACAGATAAAATTTATACATATGTATAATTATTCTTCAACCAAGATATCAACGTATTATTAGATATAGGGATGTATATATATAGATATATGTTAGGTATTATTAATGTAGTATACTTTAGGTAAATGATAACAGTTATACTCTTAACAATATGTCACATTTAAATATATATATACATATAAGAAAAACGAACAATGAGTGCACGTATAAAGTTCAAAATAATGTCTATAATAATTTTTAGTTTGGATATTTTCTCTATATTTGAATCATGTATATAGAAGTATGGTAGGTATATTTTAAAATATTTAAAAGTATATAGAATACAATATATAACTACATATATATTATAAAACATTATATTATAAATAAATAGATAAGGAATCGAAAGTACAGCGAAAAAACTTCACATTTAGATATAAGTTTGAATCCGTCTCTAATTTAGATATTATAGTGTGTGATCCTTCCGTGGGTGTTTCTCACAAATATATTTTCTGCAGTTCACAGATTTGATAAACAACTATGTATATTGCAGTGTCTTTTCAAGACAGCGTTTTGAATAGATGAACTATACTAGATTTCTGTATGCCTTGGGATTTATTAGCTATTGTATGAACCCAAGATGCAAGAGATAGCAAATAGTAAATTCTTTATTTGATACCATATTATTCATAAATCTTACGCTAGCATTGTTTTAAATTTGAAATATACGACATTGAATAATTTCTTTGTTAGAAACTGATATCATCAGGCATGTGGTCCTCCCTTGGAAATATATCTGCAAATAGCTGATGAATTATTAAAAAAAAACACTTGATAACTGGATACATTCCTTGGCTGTCAGTGTCTAAAAGTTACATACTCTGGTTTAAAATATTAGATTTTCTAAAATTCTAATATTCTACAGACAAGTAGTAAAGTATTTAGTTATGTTATATTGGTTTAAATCATATTTGTTTGAGTTATGTAGCCACCAGGAGTTTTTCTTGGGAGAAGGTTCCATTTTGTACGAGTGATTGCTTCTCATATTAGTCAACGTTTAGAGTTAGATATTTCATACTAATCCTGCCTTTGTAATTTCAAAGTTGTCAACATTTTTTCTTGTGATTTTGATTCCCGAAACCAAGAATATCTTTGCAGAATTATAATTGGCAGAATTATAATTGGCAATTAAGAAAATGTGACTTTGATAATTCCGATTTTGCATGAAGATATGATATCAAAAGGCCTACAGTTAAATTTCGTCACGGTGTTAAGAGCTATAAATTGTTCAAGGGTAGATGACTGACATATTGTGGAATGTGCGAGTTTTTGTCAGTTTGGTAAAATGACCAAACTATAAGTGTTATATCACAACATCGTGTTATTATTGTTTGCGACAATTTCATATATACTCCATTTAAAAGAATGCTAGGTACGATTTATGAAAAATATGGTATCAAATAAAGAATAGAGTATTTGCTATCTCTTGCATCTTGAGTTCATACAAATATTCATCCATTTGTTACGCAATTACAGTTAGAGACTGTTTATATTTATTAACGAATTAAAAGAGAATGTTGCTATTAGAATATATTTTCAATATCACCCTATTCAAACATCTGTCTAGACAGTATTATCATTGAAGTCACCGAAAATTAGAAATTTCTCACACTATGTTAGAGTATATTACTGACGTGGCACCACAGGAATATTCAATTCGTCTTTCTAAATAACTGCGAAGAGAATGCATGAAGATCGATTAAGCAAAATGATAGTTCTACAGCTGATCATTTCTTCTGTAATCAATTCCATACATTTTGTTACCCATTACATTTACATAACGGCATTACTACTTCCTGTTGATAGTATCATCACCGACACATCTAACTCAAAACCGACACAACACACTCAAACCACACCCATATCCTCCTATAATTACTAGACTGTGTAACTGTGTCCATACTTCTGCCAATTGCAAGAAATTAATTACCTGATGCTGCTATACGCCAATGCTTTTGCAATATCGAAAATGTCTCATTTTCTCTACACTAAACCATTTTCTCTCTCAGTATTCAACACTGGAAACATATCCTTCAGCAAGATTGTTGTCATGCTCAACTCCACAATTTCACAACATTCACTTACCTTGAATTATTCTGCATAATAATTTATCGACGTTCATATATATTTGAACTATACTTTGGCTTTATTATACTTTTATAATCTAGACTTTTTTTCAATATATCGAATGGATATATAACTTTCTTTTTTTACAGAAGTAAACGTGAAACAGTTTTGTGGTGAACAATTGCTATTGTGTTGACAATGCCGTTTACAGTTATTCCGTTATCACATGTAAATCTGTACAAAATCACTACTATGTTCAAATAGAGTTCAAACTAGCTAGTCACCGGTTAACTTTATGCTCGATTGCGAGTGATAAAATGTAGCTTATAGTCAAACGATGGAAGCCTATATCCCTTAGTTAAGATTAGAATACATCATTTTTAATATTTTGACAGTCGAATAAAGAAATTTCATTCCAACGTGTGGGTCTCGTCAACTGGTTTTGAGATGGTGTGGTTAGGTGTGAATGTAAAGACCAATAGGACCCATGCTCTTTCGACGGTCGGTGTCTCGGTTTCCCCACTAACCTAAACGTCTATTCGATAAATTAACTCACAAGTGGCTAGATATTCCACAAACACGTGTGTCTTTAATGTAATTCTTGGAAAGATAAAGTGGGGCAAAATGTGTGACAAGATTGATAACTGATCATAGGTAGAATCCATCCAATTGTGTGGAAATAAGAACAAATGCGAAGTGCTTTTAAACCAATGATAGAAAACAAAAGAAGAAATTAATTCTGTTATTTCTATTGTCAGGTAAGCCCTTTCAAGAAGACGGTTAATCCAAGACATTCTAACCATTGTTCTGGAATTCTGATTCTTCAGCGGCGTTCATATTGCGCCTTTATTTCTAAACGGCATTGTGGGAAGTGAAGAAGATTTCGCAAATTTATATTGTAAGTGTGCAATGGCATAGAGCTTCCCTGAATATTATGTGATAAAAGTATAATTAATATGTGAAATTAACTATAAGGAACTGGTTGAAAAAATCTACAACGCCTATATTTTTTCAACATTAATACAAGGCCACACGTATAGGGGATGCGGATAATCGATTAAAATTAACCCAGTAAAGGGCTGGTTCTTTATTTTATCGACCGTTAGCATGAAAAGTCAGATAAATTTCGCGGCGAATTGAATGCAAAGAGCAAAGTGTCGAAACAATTACCGAAATCCATTTTGTTGAAACATCTAAGGACTTTTTCAATCCAACATTTTAATACCAAAACTAATATTAACTTAATGCGATAATATTTATGATGATTATAACTATAGTGATGATTCCGATGATGACGATAAGTCATGGTTGAATTGATGGTCTAATGATTATGGAGCATAATGATGATTATGAAGATTTACAAAGATGATGACGGTGGCGATAGCTGTTTGTTAGTTCCAAACCACCCTTCTTCTAGTAAACATATTTTCAGATGCATTGCAGACGTGACCATCGAGTTGTGCATATATCCTTAGATATATGTGTTTTCCTTATACATTTCTTTAACGATTCTGACACTTCACTGTGCTTACATCAACTAGAGAAATAAAGATTACTTATCAAGTCGATGAAAGAATAGTTGATAAAATCAAATACATCAAGCGTTATATTTCCTGAAAACAAACGTAACAACTTCCATTCAACGTATGCATATTTGCATCTAGTTGTAATTAAGATACATCTGCGCTTCTTGATACTCCTATTACCGGTTTCTTTATTGCCGTAGGGTGAAACGCTAAAAATATTAAAATATATAATATATAATATATACTGAAAAATTAAAACAAATATTTGAAGAATTATCCAGGGGAGATATTTGTGGATCATTTGATAAGGGCTCAAGACAAGATTCTGTAACTGAATAAAACACCAATCAACCACGAGAAACAAAGAAAAAAATAACTGATATTTCCATCATATTTATTTTTATATAGTTATTTGGTTTTCTTTTTCATTTTATTTACTATATTTAAGCTAGTTTTCAAATTCTTCTGGTGGAAAAAAATAATGTTTTATTTTCTCCTCTGATCTAATTGAATTATCAAACATAATCACCCTGTATGAAAACTGATTGGCAAACCGTATGATTGAAATGTTTCATCGAAATAGACTAATGAACACTTTAGGAGCATGAGTGCATATATATTTAGGTTTGTGATTTTTATTTCTATTTTATATATTACATATAATTTGGCAATGAAGATGCCCAAGAAAATCGTACGCATTAAATGCACTTAATATAACTCATCTGGGTATTGACAGGAAATTCACTTGTGTTGAATATTGCCCTATAGATCACTCGTAGATCACAAGCTAATAGCAATATAATAAATTATTGCAATGTGGTAGATTCTTAGAATCAGTAGACCATTTTTCAAAATTGGATGCGGTATTTAGTTCGAATTTCGCTGGATTCAGTCGATGCAGTATATGATTGTGAAGTATTGGTATCGATGTTATCGATTACACTTTATTTTAATCATTGTGGTCATGTTTTACGATGGAAATCGGTGTACTGTGTGAATGTAACAGACTGGATATTTCCTCGTGCGCTCCTGAGTCGTTAGAATATACATTTTAGTTTAATTGCTACTAGAATTGGTGTTTAATTTTTCGGGTTAAATACAATAGCCATACAATCGATAGGTTTACTGCAGTGAACATCACAATATAGTGCACCATTTCTACTGAAAATGTAAAGTATTGTTAGTAAATATACACCAGGTTATCATAATAAATGTCTCAAATGTTTTGCGTGCTGTGGGAAGCAGAGTAATCTATTAGACTTAACACTTCGGCATAGCACAACATCATTTTCCATTATGTGAACAATATTTTTTTCAAAGCAGATCAAAACCACTTATTTTATTAAGACAGTAAATCTAACTATTAGTGTGCCGCAAAAGTTCGTATATAAGCACAACATTGTGAATACATAATCAAGAAATATAATTGATAAAACAATTATACCCGGCATGAAAGTTTGTAAGAGCTGTATTCATGTCTCATAGACCTCAAAAAGGCATCTGATGGCACTCCACGGGATCTGCTCTTGAGGTTCCCTTAAGAATATGGTATCGATGGACAAGGATGCTTATTCTCAGCTCTCCAATTATAATCTCTATGAAGGAGATTGACATGCGCAGCCAGGCTGTTAGCGGTGTCAAGTATGGCGCGTGTAGGATCAGTCGACATGAATTTGAAAAACAACATGATATTACTTAATGCGTCAGACGTTGGTCTCCGACATGCACTCGATAGGTTTACTGCCGGCTGCTACACGGGAGGAATGAAAATAAATACTGCGAAAGCCGAGACACCTTTTCTCAAAGAAGCCTGCACTGTTCACTCTCTATGTGAGGTAAGTTCTACTGAAGCGCGAGATACTCAAATATCTCCATGCCGTGCTCATGGGTGAGGAAAGGCTGGAGCCTGAATTAAGTTCAAGAATTACAGGACCTGTTTCAGTAATGCTGCATCTTCAATATTTTGTTATCCGGAAGAAGGTAGTTGTAAAAGTAAAATTCATTATCGGCATTTATGTCAACCCTCTCTTAAGGTCAGGAATCTTGGGTAATGACTGAAAGAATATAATTGCACTTACAAGCAGACAAAATGGGGTTCCTCTGAAGGGTTTTGGAGTAACATTACTCGATATAATGCGTAGCTTACAGATCAGTGAGTTGTTACTTCTCCGAATTGAGAGATTACAGCATAGATACTACGGAACTGTAATTAGAATGTCTAAGGAGAGAATCAGGGGACAGGTCTTGCAGGCAACCCAGGGATAGATGTTCGGATAATGTTCATGAGCTTGGATTGTTTCACTTTGGATTCCGGCCGGCTCAATTACAGACAGCTGTTTACTGAGAGGACACGCTAGCGGGCATGCTTAAAGACTGTGGTCCCCCTCCCCGACACGCCTAGGAATAAGTGCGCAAAGACCGATATATATATATATATATATATATATATATATATATATATATATATATATATATGAGTCCTGGGTTCAATCGGGGGTAATCACAGTAAGTAAGGAACACAATATGTTAGTAGAGTTGAAGCCATTTCCATATTAAATATTCTCTAATTTTATAGTCGCTGTTATTGTTTTATCCATTATCAATTCTCGTGTAGCATATCGTATGTTGATCACAGTTACTCTGATTGGGATCATTTTTATATTTGAGGGCTATTTTAATGTTACTTGTCAACTGTGTAGTGAGAGAATTGTTGTTTATTTTGTTATATTCGTGGGTATCACTCTTTACATTTGTATTTCTGTTTGTTTTTAAGGAAATGCGTTGTGAACTAGCTTATTCGACGTTTATTTTAGTAAATTGTATGTGTTCAGATAAATTAAAGATAAGTATGGAATGCTCACAGCACTTCCCATCTCTGAGCCACATTCATATTTAGGAAGGAAACGTTTCATATCACACATTATGCCCAATATTGTGATGGTGTTTTGAAAGAGAACTATTTTTTAAGAGCGTACAGCCTATTCACATTCACACAAGGATCCATTTTCGATTTCCTGATGGATGTTGCTTCACTTCACATTGACGAAGAATGCCTTTGAGTTATCTGCAGAAGCCATGCAACAGTGCCCCACTTCCAAGCGAAATACACATGTACAGTTATATATCAATGTAGTTTTGTATGATTATTCTTTGCAGACACCGTAAGCCCATTCCACAACAGGGTTACAAAATTAGATTTAAGATTTTTATTTCATCCCTCAAAGTTTTTTTTTTATTTCCACTCAAATGCAAAATAGTAATTGCTTTTTTTATCTGAGTTTTTAAATTGTAGATAAAATCGAAACATTCATGCTTTATTCCCAGAATATTACCGACGGAACGGTAAATTAGGAATCGAGCCTGAGATCGTGAAATCTATTTGCCAGTAAAAGATCTCTATTTTCACAATGATTTCGCCCCTATCTCCAAAAGAAAATTCAGAAATTAATATCCCATAGGAACTACTGTAGACACCACAAATAAAAACAATATATTTTTTTTCTCGTTTTCCTTAATATTAAATTTGTTGTTGGTGAAGAATAAATTACATACTTGCATATACTCAATTGAATGAATAATCACATATAATTCATAGTGCTAGTGTCCATACGAATGGGCAAGAATACTTAACTCTACATGACAGTCAATCTTCAAAATGCAGAATGTAAATTTCCTAGTTCACGTGAATGTTAACATTGTAATTTCCGATTTAATTATTTCAATCCCTTACAACTTGGAGAATTTAATTTTGATTTTCTTCTGAACATCTTCTTGAAAGATTCTTTTGCATGAGACATACATTTAAAATCCATTAAGTTCCTAGAATAATTTAAAGACAGATCCCATGTTTGCAAAAGTATTTTTTAAATATATTATTTAAAAACAGACCGTGAATTGCGTTCAGATTTTATTCCATACATCGGAAAACGAGATTACAATATGTTTTTTGGCTTAATGAGATTCATGATTCGGAATATAATGAGCATTCTATATGTCAAATAATCAGATATTATTTTGGCAGCTTATAGAAAGCAGAGAATGGACAAATTCAGTGTTTTATACACGTTTCTATTATGTTGTACTTTGTTCATATTTATTTATAATGCTTCAGCATATTGAAGAGATGGAATAGTGATGTTGATAAAATGTTGGACTAACTGCTCATGGGTTATGAGTTCTGATCTGTAATAAGCATCTATTAATTTTCTGAACTCAGAGTGTCTTAACAACTAACAATAGATGTAGTGTTACATATGAATTACGATTATAATGGCAACATTGTCAACATATAGGTTGAAAGAACTTGCGAAATCATTGCGTTTTGCGATGATGAAATAAAATTATCTAACGGAGTTCTTAACCAGGTATGTAAATGGTCATGTGCTCCACGATATGCTTTAACCGTTATTATAGTGGGATGTGTCAAATAAGATTAATAAGCTATAACTAAATACGAATATTTGAATAAATGCTCGCATGGAAGCATGTAGAACACAAAGAGGTGAATACTATATAGAACAAACCGAGATTCTCTATCTAGCTTCCACCATACACTTTTATATAATAAAACCATCTATTTGGTGTGAATTTCGCAATAACAGACCACATACCTAGATATCTGTCCTTGATATTGAGATTGAGATTGCCGAACACAAGAGATATATTTGCACATGGGCAAATATATATTGTTACTGATAATCTTTACTATAGGTACAGTCACAAATCGAAAAATATCCCCACCATTGTGTACACTTCTCTCTTCCAGCGCATGCACCTGTATATATATATAATAACAATAATAATACAAGGGCGATTTGCTTGCCCTCATTACGTTTCTTGGTTGGTGACGGACGTTTCGCTATTGATCAGCTCAAGGTTCGATCTGTATTGATCTCGCCCGACTCTCGAATCAAAAGCTCGTCGGACCTCTGATGTTGTAAGGATAGAATGAACACATTCTTATTACAACAGCAGAGTTCCGATGAGCTTTTGATTCCAGAGTCGGGACAGATCAATACAGATCGAAGCATGAGCTGATCAATAGCGAAACGTTCGTCACCAATCAATAAACGTAATGAAGGCATAACAAATCATCCTTATATTATTGTATTTACACTCTGTTTAGCTCTACACCTCTCTACAGACGTGAATCTAAACATCGAGTGCTCACCTGGGTGAACCTACAGTAACTCCACGTTATACTCACTGGATATATATATATATATGTATATATATAATATGAGATTATAGTGTATTCACAATTTCCATTGGTAAGATGTGAGGAGCACGATGTACTTCACCGTTCTCTGTGATTAAGGGCAGTTCATGTTGCAGGGCATTTAAATTTCAAAATGTTAAAAACCCAAAGATAGGAAATTATTATTTATTCAAACATCTGTATGAACGTTTCAACACGGCTCGAATATTGCAGCTATTTGCGGAGAAACTGGAGATTACCAGTTAACAATTAATACCATCACAGGTGCTTTATCCTAAACGTATCTCTTCAGGTAATATAGAACCAAATAACAAATATTTGTCTTCTGGTATTAATTTATTGTTAATTTGCTCTATATATTTCCTGAGATATCAATTATTGATACTTTGGACAAGTATCCATTGAGCTTTTCTACTGAGAGACATAATTATCATACATATTATACATGTTATTGTACCATAACATAGTACATATCTGCTCCAAATGCTTGATTTGTTGAGCTGTTTATATTGTGATTAGTACCTCGCATCTCTTTCTAGCGGATGCGAAGTCCATTCCTGCTACCACAGTCAAAATGTACTTCACACCAGTATGTGATCATTTCGATTAATTCTCGGAACTGGACAGATATAAAGGTACATTTGTACTTTATTATTGGATCTGTTGGCACTAGGCCAGCAATTATCCCAGTGTATTACTGGTACTTTATTTTATCGACCCCGTAAGGATGAAAGGCAAAGTTAACCTCGGCGAGATGGTCTGAGTTCAAATCCCGCCGAGGTTAACTTTGCCTTTCATCATTATGGGGTCGATAAAATAAAGTACCAGTAATACACTGAAATAATTGCTGGCCTTGTGCCAAACCTAGAAACAATTATTGGATCTTATCCAAAGATGATTTCCTCTGATAATTATTTTCGCGTCTTCCGTGGATTTACCAACATTAATAGTTGGTAGCTGACAATCAATTACTTAATTCGATTTTTGTCTCGGGTCTACGAACTATGAAACATTACGGTAAGGAATGTAAGAATTTTCCACCTTAGAGTATGTACTTTTTCCTAAGTATCATATGCTTTATATATGTACAAATATTATGTTCTCTGACAAAATATAGCTTTTTCTGTATCTATGTATATATGTCTGAATATTTGAATTATATATATATATTGTTACATTTTGTTATATTTGGGGATTGTTATATTGCCATTATAGTCAATAAAATCATAGACACAATTTGATTTACAATTAATTATTAGTCACATATTCTGTGACGTCTTCAATAACAAATTGTTTTCCTTTGTGATTCCTCGGCTCTCTGGTTTATTTGTTTTCACAAGAGACAAGATGGTGTAAACAAAACAAAACCAGAAAGAAGAGGCGGCACAGGCGAAAACAAATAGACATTGAGGAGGTTACACGATGTGTAACGAAAAGCCTTTGGCGAACTAAATAATAACTAATGATAAAACTGAAGTGAAAATCGCAATCAAATAGACCGTTTGTTTTAAAGAGTAATATAAGCAATATGACCACTCCCTAATAAAAAAAATATATGTTTTAACACAAGCTTTCACATCAAGAATCTTGCACGCCGAAAAAGATTCGGACCCCGTCACCCTGATAGTAACCTCGGTCGATCGATATCGAAACAATTGTAATATGCAAATAAAGTTTGTACATATGCCGCAATACCGACTTCTACTCTTTTAAATATATATATCGAATGTAGAAAAGTAACACATGAGTTGATATAGATATATATATATGTGTGTGTGTGTGTGTGTGTGTGTGTGTGTGTGTGTGTGTGTGTGTGTGTGTGTGTGTGTGTGTGTGTGTGTGTGTGTGTGTGTGTGTGTGTGTGCGTGCGTGCGTGTGTGTGTGTGTGAGTATTTAAATATCCTGCTTTTTCAAATTTCCACACGTTAATTAAATGAGCACTCATGACGATTTATGATAGGATCAGACTGCTTTGTGCAAATGTATGTTCAACTAGTTAGTAGTAGAAGGTAAGCAGATTTGAAAGTCTATGTAATGGGATACATTGTAAGTGTGTCTGTCCACTGAAAATATACAAATGAATTCTCCATCAAATTATCACACTGATATCAAAGATACACAGTGATCAGTATTTCCCCAAAATTTCTGACTGTACGTACACTATCATTTTTATAAAAGAAAGAAAAGTTTTCCCTTCTTACTCTTTTCACACTCTATATTTCTATTTCATCTTTTATTTACTACTCTTCCTTCTAATGAAAGACTAGTGCGTGGAACATAAAGACACCTTTCCTACTATATCAGGCGTTAAACTAAAATATTTCTTCATTGTGCTGTGTTGTTTTCTTTGTTGCTGAATGTACACACACTCGCACATACACACACACACACATACACAAACACACACACACACACACATACATACATATATATATATATATACATATATGTGGAGTGTTTTTTTCCATTTCCTGAATTCAATGATTCGTATGCGGTCATGCTGGGAAAGGTATACATCAAAACAGAGAGAGAGTGGGTGAAAGAGATGGGTTACAGATGTGAGAGGGTAGAGAAGAGGTGAAAGAAAGAACGTATCTGGGAAAGGGTCAGATATAAATATTTCAATAGAGGAAAATCTTACAATGCATGAATTTCTGTGTATATCATCGCATACATATTCAGTCCAGACATTTCCATTAAAATTAACATTTTCATGCGTAAAACTATAAATACACGTGTGTATAAATGCACACGGTCATGTATATATATGTGTGTGTGTGTGCGTGTGCGTGCGTACTTATATATATATACATATATACACACTGCCATCTTGTTTGGTGCCAATTTAAGAGAACGTCCAACTTTGTCAACATGTGCCCTGGAAATAAAACAAAAATCGATTGAATGTAATTTATTTGATAATATATTGACTGGATAGAAGAAGGAAAAAAACGCCCTAAGTATACATCGTAATTCCATGCATAGTAAGTATGAAAAAAATGTAGAATCTACATATTTTGCTTGTAGAGAAGCTAGGGGAAACTTAACACTGCTGTTAATTTCAATTCGGCATCAGCGAAGCAGTTAGAATTAATAATAATAATAATAATAATAATAATAATAATAATAATAATAAGAAGAAGAAGAAGAAGAAGAAGAAGAAGAAGAAGAAGAAGAAGAATGCTTTCTTTATTAACCACAAGAGTTTACATAAAGTAGACATTAAGGACAGTACAGGACAATACAGGACGGTACAAATGGGCATTTCTGCGTGTAAAAAAAACAGAGGATGTAATATAAAAAAATAACAATAAAAAATTCCCCAATAGGGGGGAGGCTTCCGAGGGACATTTGAGGAGAAAACCCATTAAAAGGCCAGAGTGACCCTGACCACCAGGGCAAGTGCCCTCTCCCAGTTTTCCATCTTTAATTTACAGACAGATACTCAGAGTAGGCCCATTCACACGGGCCATACATGCTTCTCTCAGCCATCTTTCAACAAAATGCTGGGAAGAGAGCACTTCCCTCTCTACCCTGATTTTCCTTTTCAAATGAAATTTGAAAAAGTTAATCAGGGCATCACCGAAGAGGTAAGTGCTCATCTTCAGCCCTTTCAAACGTGTCCACCATACTATCTCTTTCGCCATGGCCACCAGACAGATAAAAACTGCCTGCCCTTCCCGGCTAAAGGAAGAGAGCGGGGCAATCCTCACGATGGACTCAGCTGATAGCTGGATCCGTCCTACGTGACAGCAGGTGTTCGATATAAACCCACAAGTCATAAATGCTCGGACACTGGACGAGTGCGTGCAGGACGGTTTCGTCGCCCTGCTCGCATCTCGGACATGCCCGGCTAACGGCATCTCCATGCCTGTAGAGTTTATCCCGAACTGGCAAAGCTCCTCGGTAGCACTGCCAGGCCAGGGATTTCTGGAAGTTGTCCATAGGCCCCGGTCCCAAAGTCATTCCGAAGAGATTCGCTATTTGATTTTCGTCGACGCCTATAGTTTCTCCAAGTACGTCGTCGTTCTTCCTCTCAACTAATCCTTTATAGAACGCCAAGGTGGAGTTTCCACCGATCACTTTGCCCGATTGGTCAAGGGCTGTGAGCGCCTGAAGACATTCCAGTCTCCAAGCGCTCCCTCTCGGTCTTTGCTTGACCCAGGACTGCAGCTCCGTCAAGGAGATGAGCTGGGGAAAGACGTGTCTAGCAAACGGCGACCACACCTGATCACCGTCGAGAAAGGGGTGGAGATGTCGTAGCCTGAGCTCATGCCTGCGGATCATCAGCCACGGCATGCCCAACCCTCCACGTAGCGGGTGTTGACAGCAGATGGACCGCCTGACCATCGGAGCGCGTCCTTTCCACAAAAAGCGAAAGAGCAAACGCTCCAGCGCAGTCAGGCGGGGCTTAGGACAAGGTACGACGGTCAGACGGTAGTAGATGACAGACGCGATGTACGCGTTAGCCACGTCCGCTCGACCTTTCAGGGATAGCTTCCTCTTCGCCCATTTCTGGGTGAGAGAAGCCACCCTGCTCGTCGCCTCGTCCCAGTTTTTGTCCGTCTGGAGGTCCGGACCGAACCAGGCACCTAACAATTTAACCGGTCCGTCCGTCCAGCGCCCGACTACGCTGTTGGACGGCATGGACCTGCCTCTCCAGGTGCAGAGCTGCAGGCCCACTGACGTTTCCTGGTTGAACATTGCTCCTGTCACCGCTTCGTATTCTCTTAGTGTAGTGCCGATCGCCTTGATGTGTTTGGCGTTCGACACCACTACGGTGACATCGTCCGCATATGCTGACACGGATCTTCCGCATCCCAGTTCGCGCGGGACACCCTCAACGTCTCCAGTTTGTACAGTAATGACTCGAGAGTCAATACGTACAAGAGGGACGAGAGGGGACATCCTTAGCGGACCGAGCGCATGATGTTGAATGGTTCCGAAAGGTGACCGTTCACTCTCACCACAGAGCAGGTGTCGCTGTGCATGGCAGCGTCCAGCCTCTGAAGACGGGCCCAAAACCAGCCGCCCTCAGGACTGCCGCTAGGTATCGATGGTCGACCCTATCGAAAGCTTTCGACTGATCTAAATTGATCAAGGACCCACCCGTGCCAGGTTCCCTAGCTACCCTCTCTACGATGTATCGCATGAGGTGGAGGTTGTCATGGATGAATCTGTCGGGAATGGCGCACGTCTGCGCAACTCCCACCAGACCACCAACGACAAGCGCCAACCTCTTTGCTAGCACCTTGGCCAAAATCTTGAACTCTGTGTTTAGCAGAGTTATGGACCTGAAATTATCCATGTTATCCCCCTTGTTCGGATCCTTTCTCAGCAGCTCCACAGCTCCTCGGCTCACAGAGCTGGGAATTCTCCCGTTCTGTTGCCAGTTGCAGTAGACGTCCGCCAAGAGGCCTCCGAACATGTCTGGCATCTGTACGTAAAGTTCATAGGGCAGACCATCCAATCCAGGCGATTTACCCCTTGTGCAGCCAGTCATTGCCTCCCGTACTTCAGCGGCTGTGATCGGCTTTTCGCAACACTCCGCCTCAGTGGCCGAGAGCCGCGGCAGTCCGTCGAGGTAGACACTAAAGTCCATCCCTCGATCCGGCCCACCGCTGCACCCGAACAGCTGTGCGAAGTGTCGCTGAAAAGCTTCACACATTTGCCCGGAATCGAGTAGCATGCGTCCATCGTGGTCCATCAAAGACCAGATCGTGGCTTTGTTGCCACGACGCGCCTCCGACACTCGGGCCCATTGAACGGCTTTCGTCCCCTCGTGTCTGAGAGCACGCACCCTAGCTCTGACAACGCAGCCTTCGTGCTTTGCATTGAAGAATTGGTCAAGGGCCAATTTCGCCGCAAGTACGTCGGTCGCGATGCCTTTGCTAAGCGCCTCGTCTAATGTTCTAACTAATTCTCCCTCTGCTCTATTTTTCTCTATTGCTAAAGCCTTGCTAAACCTAATGGACTCTATTCTAATTGCTCTTTTCAGAGCAAACCTACACTTGTTGTTGAAGATGGCCCCCCTCAACGCCCGCTTAAATAGTTCGCTAATCCGGTCTCTGTAGGCCTTGCGCGCTGGTAAGGACGCGTTTAACTTCCAGTAGCCGGATCCTCGTCTATGAAGCCTATCTAAGTCAAACACACAGAGCACGAATTTGTGGTCCGTGTAGCTGACTATCTTGAATTGTGGACAGCCTATGCTAGACCTATCTATTTCCCTACAAAATACTCTATCTGGATATGATCTGGATGACCCTATGCGATTTGTCCAAGTCCACATTGACACATTCGGGAAATCCAATCTGTACCTGTCAGACAGTTCAAAACACCTGAGTAGGTTCGTGAGGCTCTTGCACCCTCCTCCCCTATCCACTAATCCCACACAGATCCCGGTCCTGTCGCCCACTAACACTAAAGAGCGGGACGTTCCAAGAAAGGTCGCCAGACGCCGGAAGAAATCAGGCCGCCCTGCTCCTGTCGTGGCATAGATAACCACTAGCCTGAAAGCTTGCCCGTCTCCGCTGGTCACGTCCAGTACCACCAACTTACCTTCTGGGTCCAGGAAGATGGCCCGTATGGCGAGATCCAAACCTCTCCGAAAAAGCACTGCAACTCCTCCCCCCGATCCCGGACGGCTGGGAGATGCGTACACATCGTAGCCGCCGAAGATCGGTGCGAAGGCCCGTGCTTCGGAGATTCTGATTCGTGTATGTTTTCTGTGTGATACGAGTGATTTGTATGTGCGGAGGTGGTGTGAACTTTTGGGTTGTTATGTAGTCTTTTTCTGTGATGCTGATGTTGTCTTGGATGTAGCATAATAATTGTTTCTTGTTCAAATTTAATGCTGTGTAGTGTGTATCGTTTTGGTTATTTTGTTTTGTTTCCGTTTGTTGTGGGTTTGTTTCTGTTTCGCTTTTTGATGACTTTTGTGGTGTTGGTGATGGTGGTGTTGGGGTTAATGATGGTGATGATGTTGGTGTTTGTGGTGATGGGGTTGGTGATGCTGGTGTAGATGGTGGCATATCTGTCCTAACTTTTTTGTTTGATAGCTTATTTGTTTCCTTCTGTATTTTGTTTTTGGAGGGGGAGGGAAGAATTGTTTTCTTTTTTTTTTTTTCCTGATACCGTTTCCCACTCCTTATCGTCACAATCTGTTTCCAGTTGCGATAAGCCGGGAGTGGAAAATCCTCCACAGGCGTTGGTTTTGGTTGTGGCGTGGTGGATGGTGTAGGCGCTGGTGCTAGTTCTGGCGCGTTGGATGGTGGTGGTGTTTGTTTTGCTACTGTTGCTGGGGTTGTTGCTGTTACAGTTGCTTCTGTTGTTGCTGCTACAGTTGTTGCTGCCATCTCTGCTGCTGGTGGTGTTGATGGTTGAGTCACTGTGGTGGGTAAGAGAGGTGGCCTCAACCTTTTAGCCTGAGGGCAGAAAGCCCTTAGGTGGGTTCCTTGACCACAAACGACAAACCTAGGCCTTCTACCTTAACGATTACGGTGAGATGGCTGCTGTCAGTGAGGTCTATTACCTCTGGGATCTCCTCAATGCTTTTTTGGTCCGCTTGGAACAGGAGCTCCATCCCAGATCCGGACCAATTCTCCTGCTTTTCTTTTGTTATTTCAATTATTTTCCTGTTGGCCTCGATGCCAGCGAGGACGCAGCTATTAGCCAGGGAATTTTGTTTGCTGGTGGAACGTGGGTCACCCTGATCTTCACGAGTCTCTGCTTACAATAGTTTGGGACGAGTGTGAAGTTGTCGCTTCTTAATAGGCCATGGAGTGCTCTCTGGCTTCCTGTCGTGTTCCAAAGAACACGTCCACGGTTCCATATTTCTGCCCACGTCTGATTTGGGGTTTTTTCGCTCACACATGCTCCAAAGCTTTTTGTATTTGCGACTCGGATGCCCGTTCCACTCAGCGTGATTTTGTTGTGTTTATCGTCCGATAAGACACGGTGCATAGGCGCCGATGCTCCATGTTATTAGGTGTGGTGTGTGTGTGTAGGGGGGTGTTTCTCTACCCATCTTTTTTTTTACCATTCTCTTGGCTTCATTTAATTCATCCTGGCTTACCTCGATTGTTTCGCTTTTCTTGGCTGCTTTGGCAACCGACACATTTGCGGTGGTGTTGCTGTTTTAGTTGTTATTCTCATTGTTGTTGTTGCTGTTGTTGTTATTGTTAAATTTCGTTATTGTTAATTTTAGTTTCAGTTTTGGTCGTGGTGGCGTCAGTGGTATTCGGTGTGGAAGAATCGATTCTGGGTGAATCCATTTCGATGTCACGAGATAATAATTTATTTTTTTCTTTTGTTTCTGTTGTTGCTGTGGTGGTGGTGGGGGTGGCGGCTTTAACACCTGCAGTTATTGGTAATGGCGGGAAATGAATGTCTGCATGAGACAAATTTATATTATTGCTACTGCTTATATTTTTAGTGTTGGCAAACGTAGTAATATTTACAATGGTGGTGTTGGTGTTAGGTGTTAGTTTGTGAGGAAGGCCGTTACCTGGTGTGGCTGTGAGTCGTCCATGATTTTTTTCAAAGAAAGTTTTTGTTTCATAATTATAAAAGTTTAAATTTTGGGCTCAAGGCCCCAATCTTTTTGAGTGTCTTTTTCCGAATGACAGCACTTCCGTGCCTGTAGAGTTCCGAGTGCGTCGTCGCACTTGCCCACCACTAATCCTCTATAGAACACGAGAGTGGAAGTTCCGCTGACCGCATTGCCCGCCTAGTAGAGGGCAGTGAGTGCCTGGCAACATTCCAGATGCCAGTCACCCAGTCTCGGTCTCTTCTTGACTCAGGACTGCAACTCAGTCAAAGAAACGAGGTGCGGAAAGGCCCGTCTGACAAACGGCGACCACACCTGTTCATCGTTTAGGCAGAATATCTGGAGATGCCGCAGCCTCAGCGCGTGCCTGCGCATCATTAGCCACCGCATGCCCAGCCCTCCACGTAGAGGGTGCTGGCAGCAGATGGACCGCCTCACCAGCGGAACCTGACCCCTCCACAAGAATTTGAAGAGGAGCCGCTCCAAGATGGCGAGGCGCGAACGGGAGCAAGGGATGACGGTAGTAGATGACGGACGCGATGTCCGCGTTCGCCACCTCCGCCCGACCTTTCAGTGATAGCTTCATCCCAGCTCATTTCTGGGTGAGACTGACTACCTGCCCGTCACCTCGTCCCAATTCTTATCCACCTGGAGGTCTGGCCCGAACCAAACCCCGAGCAAATTTACCGGTCCGTCCGTCCAGCGCCTAACGACACTGTTGAACGGCATGGACTTGCCTCTGCAGGTGCCGAGCTGCAAGCCCACCGACTTTTCCGGGTTAAGTTTTGCTCCCACAACCTTTCATATTCCTCCAATAAGTTGCCGACCACCTCCATTTCTGAGGTGTCCGACACCATCACGGTGATGTCGTCCGCATAAGCCGACACAGCCTTTCCGCGTCCCGGTTCAATCGGGATGCCCTGCAACAGCTCCAGCTTCCGCAGTAAAGGCTCAAGAGTCAATACGTACAGAAGGGAGGAGAGAGGGAATCCTTGACGGACCGATCAGGAAACCTGAAACGGTTCCGAGAGGTGGCCATTAATTTTGACCACCGAGCAGGTGCCGCTGTGCATTGCAGCGATCCAGCTTCTGAAGACGGGGCCGAAGCCAGCCGCCATGAGGACAGCCTTCAGTACCGATGGTCGACCCTATCGAATGCTTTCGATTGATCTAAATTTATCAGAGCCCCACCGAAGCCAGGTTTACACCCTACCCTCTCTATGATGTATCGCATTAGGTGGAGGTTGTCGTGTATGGACCTGGTTGGGATTGCGGAAGTTTGCGCCTCCCCAACCAATCCCCGACGACAAGCGCCAACCTCTTCGCTAACACCCTGGCCAAAATCTTAAACTCTGTGTTGAGCAGAGTTATGGGCCTGAACTTGTCTAATGTTTCCCTCTTGTTCTCGTCTTTCCTTAGCGTCACTACGCCCCGGCTCACAGAAATGGGAATATTCCCGTTTTGCTGCCAGTTGCTGTAGAGGGCTTCGAGGAGATTGGAGAACAAGTCTGGCATATTTACGTAAAGTTCGTAGGGCAGACCATCCAAACCGGGTGACTTGCGCCTCATGCAGCCGACAAGGGCATCCTAAATCTCGGCTGAAGTAATTGGCCTTTTGCAGCGCCCAGAGTCAGCCGTCGAGAGTTGCGGCAAGCCATCGAGGTAGGGACTGAAGTCCGCCACCATCTCTGACCCGCCACTTCCCCCGAACAACCGAGCAAAATGTTGGCGAAAGGCTTGACACATCCTCTTGGAATCGCTCAGCTCGTGCCCGTCTCGGTCCGTCAAAGACCGAATCGTGGTTTTATTACCACGCTGCGCCTCTGCCACGCGGGCCCATCGAACAGCTTTGGTTCCCTCGTTTCTCAGAGCACGCGCCTTAGCTCTGACAATGCAATCTTCGTGTTTCGCATTGAAGAAATGGTCTAATGCCATTCTCGCCGCTAACATATCAGTTGCAATGCCACTACCAATAGCCTCGTTTAACTTATCTACCAACACCCCCTCCTTTCTATTTTTCTCTAATGCTACTTCTTTCCTAAACTCTATCGACATTACTCTAATCTCTCTTTTGAGAGCCCCCCACCATCTATTGTTGACGACTCCCCCTGTCAACTTTTTCTTAACTAAACTGTTGACCTGGTCCCTGTAAGCCTTACGTACCGGAAATGACATGTTTAGCTTCCAGTAACCAGGTCCTAACCTACGCGTCTTATCTAGGTCGACCATACAGATCAGAAACTTGTGACCTGAATAGGCGACCGTTTCAAAACGTGGACAGCTTACACTATTTCTGTCTATTTTCCTAATGAATATCCTGTCTATATACTATCTAGATGACCCTATGCGGTTAGCCCAGGTCCACAATGGCGCATTAGAGAAATCTAGTCGGTACCTGTCAGATAGTTGGAACTGGCTGATCAGGTTCTTGAGGCTTTTAAACCCCCCGCTCTTATCGGATACTCCCACACGGTCCTAGCGTGCGTCTAAGATGCCGTTCCAGTCCCCCGCTAACAGTAAAGGGCGAGACGTACCCAGAAAGGCTTCCAGGCGTCTAAAGAAGTCCGGCCGTCCTGCCCCAGTAGGAGCATAGACGGCCACCAGTCTAAAAGCACCACCTTCATTATTGTTCACGTCCAGGACCACCAACTTCCCGTCCGGGTCCCGGAAGATCGACCTTACCTCGAGATCCAGGCCTTTCCTAAACAGCACTGCCACCCCGCCTCCCATTCCCGGCCGGCTAACAGATGCAAAGTTCTGATAGTCGTCGAAAATAGGGGCTAGTGCGCCCGTGTCGGAAATCCTGGTCTCGCTGAGGGCAATTACATCCATTTCTATAGACCTGGGGTCGTTGAGAAGGTGACCCTGCTTCCAGGACGATCCCAGGCCTCGAACATTTAAACATCCTACACTTAATACGGCCATGTTGGCAGGTTAAACAGAGAGAGAGGAAGGTTTACTTACCTTCCGGGCTCTTGTGAACGTCGGGTTGTTCGACCTCCATAGTTAGTGGTGTTTCTTTTGGGAACCCCTTTAAAAGTCTTGAAGTGGGTTTTACGTTCGGGGTTCCCACGTCCCGAGGAAAGCTGTCTCGTATTTCTTGGAATATGTCGAGCGACATTCGCACCAGAACCAAATCTTCCGGCACGCGAAATGTGCTCGATTTAAAAATGTCCTCCTCTTTTTGTATATTTTCACTTCGTGCTACGAGGGCCATCAGTTCCTTGTTGGACCTCCTGACGAGCACGAAGTTTTGTATGTTTTGTTGGTGTGATTTTATTTGTTTGCGTGGCTGTGGTGGTGATGGTTTTGGTGGTGTTGTTTCGGTTGTATCTGTGTTTGTTGTGAGTGCGGTGTCTGTGGTTTCAGATGTTTGTGTGTACATTTGTTCTTGCGTCTGTTTCGGTTGTTTGCGTTCGGGGGATTCTGGAGATGGTGATGGTGGTGTTGATGTTGGTGTTATTGGAGAGATGTTTGCGTGGGTGGTGTCTGCGTTTTTTATTGTGGGTGCTTTTGTGCTTTGTTGAGTTTTTTTTTTCTTTATGTGTTTCCTTTTTTGTATTTTGGGGGTTTGGGGATTTCCCTCATTTTCACTACTGGTAGATGAGGGGTCTGTGTCTGTAAGCGTGTCTGTATGTATGTTTATGGTTTTATTGGTGTGTGTATTTTGGGGGGGAGGGGGAATTTGACAGCTTTCCTCGTTTCCCCCCTGGGTGGTCAATGTTGGTGGTGGTCTTTCTATTGGTGTTGTTGGTGGTTTTGCCGGTGCTGGTGTTGGTTGTGGTCCTCGCCCCGGCGTAGGCAGCAGTAGCGCCTTTCGCCCCCTTGCCTCTTTCAGCAGTTGAGGGCAGAAGGCTCGCAAATGGGTTTTTTCCCCACAAACAAAACACTGCGGCCTTTTGCCGTCGGTCATAATGTGAATAACCATCCCATTCTGAAGGCGGATGTGGTCCGGGATTGTCTTCACATTCTCGGGCCTGATCTGGAGATGGATCTCCATGTCAACCCCGGACCAGTCCTCTCTGGGCGTTCCGGTCACTTCTATAGGGACTGTATCCGTCCCCTCAACAATCAAACATCCCAGAAGCCACCACATGTCAAGTCCTGGTGGGATTCTGGGAATGCGGAGACGGGCCTTTCTTTTTCCCATGTGGGAGGGGTACATTATGACCTTGCTGGTTTTGCAAGGAGTCATAGCGTGTTTCATAGCGAGGGCTTCTGACTTGAACAACACCGAAATGGTGCCGTATTGTCTGCCTCTCTCTATGTACTGGGTGTCTTCTCTGATGCACCTCAGCGCGACTTCGACATCTTCTTGTGGGATTAAAGCTGCCCTTTTGGTTTGTGCTGAGATGCATCTATAATGCACCGTTTTGCGCTCCACTGCCTCAATAGCTTCTACCGGGACAGTTAAGTTGGCCCAAATTTGCTCTTGCTTTGATGAGCTTCCATGCCTGGGCCAACTTTTCATCTTTGTTTGAGAGGTCCATGTTGAAGCATGGCCTCTTTTTTGCTGCTGCCGCAGCGAAAGTGTTCTTCATGTTTTCGTTGGGGGTTTTGTTGTCGTTGTTCTTGTTGGTGTTGTTTTAGCACTGTCACCGTTATCATTGTTGTCTTTGTTGCCACCGTTATTCTCGGTGCAGTTGGTATTGTTGCTGTTGGTGTTGTCGCTATTTGTTTTCATGTTAGTGGTGTTGATATTGTTGTTGTATTTGTTATTTTTTTTTTTTGTTATCTGTATTTTCGTTGTCGCTGTTACTCTCATTTTTTTCAAAATTAGTGTTCTTATTGGTATCATCGGTGTCTTTGTTTACCTTGTTTGTGGTGGTGTTTGTGTTATCAATGTGTGTTAATTTCGCTGTAGCGCTCCTCTCAACTTCTACGTCGTTGTCGCACGACAGCTGACATATCGCTGGGGGGCGTGGCTCAGCCATGTTTTTTTTTTCTTCGTAAATTTTTTAACATGTAAAAAAAAGTTCAAATATTTGGGCCAAATAGTTAACTTTCCCCTTTACGGGGCAAAGTCTAAGGGCTTATATCCCTTACACAACAAGAAATATTTAACAACAAATAATTTTAACAGGCAAATAAAGCGACTTACTGTGAGCGAGCAAAATACGTCCGCTTAGCCCAATAATAATAATAATAATAATAATCTGTCAATATAAATACATCACATGTCTAAACACCTAAAGATGCATGTGTGTGTATGCATGTTATTTCTTGAACATGGCGGACCTTGTCGTCTCTTGAGATCACTGGTTGTGACTTGGTGATAACTCGTATGACCATAAAGCAAGATAAATGCAACTGTAATAATAATAATAATAATAATAATAATGATGATGATAATAATAATGATTTCTTTATTAACCACAAGGTTTTACATAAAGTAGACATTAAGGACAGTGCAGGACAATACAGGACGGTACAAATGGGCATTTCTGCGTGTAAAGAACAAAAACAGAGGATGTAACAAAAAAATAACAATGAAAAATTCCCCAATAGGGGGGAGGCTTCCGAGGGACATTTGTGGAGAAAGCCCAGTAAAAGGCCATAGTGACCCTGACCACCAAGGCAAGTGCCCTCTCCCAGTTTTCCACCTTTAATTTACAGATACGTACTCAGAGTAGGCCCATTCACTCGGGTCATTCTTGCTTCTCTCACCCATCTTTCAACAAAATGCTGGGAAGAGAGCACTTCCCTCTCTACCCTGATTTTCCTTTTCAAATGAAATTTGAAAAAGTTAATCAGGGCATCACCGAAGAGGTAAGTGCTCGTCTTCAGCCCTTTCAAACGTGTCCACCATACTATCTCTTTCGCCATGATGATAATAATAATGGGGCTGATAGTGATGACGATGATGATGACAGCAAACATAACAATAATAATTATAAAGTTTGCAATATTTATAACCAAACAGATAATACAGTTGTCTTTGGAACCGTGTTAGCTTTCTTACGGAAGGAGATACTCTCTTAATTCGTTCGCTAAGATAATTTATATGTGTATGTCTGTTCTTTTATGTGACTATTTCTGTCGGTATGGGTATTAGTAAATGTGTATGCCTATGCGTTAGATATAAAGTCAATACTGTGGCCAGTGCCTGTTACAAGTTTCTATTCTCGAATAAATGCTTTTATCTTAGTAAGATACATATGAAATAATGGTTGCTATTTATTAGATTGACTTTTTTGGGGGGCACTTTCCCCTGTTCCATTTCATATACAATCGTTCTCGTCTAAATCTACCTACATGTTGCTCATTCTTTTCGGTCATTGAAAATATGACGATCATGACATATACGGTGTCAAAAACGAAGTTGCCAAAGTAGACAACAGTGATAACGAAGAAACATTTCAACATAACTACAATCAACACAGTACTATCAACGAGGGAGTTTCTGAATGGTAATTTAACCGTCAAAGATATCAACTTCAAAACTTATACTATCATCTTTAAAAATGACATTTTGAATAATATATTCCAGAGTAGAAAATCCTTTATAAAATGACACGGCAATCTCATCCCTGCAACTACACATGAAAGATAAGCGTTTCCTTACTCTGATAAGTGCCTATGTTTCTACTCTGACAAGTTACGAAGAATAAGGCACATTCTCTGTACCACTAAGAGATATAATCATGAGATCCACAAAGTCAGTAAAGATATTTTACTAGAAAGCGTCAATTGCAACATTGAAAACTTTTGACACACTTGTAACTCACTTGGTTATTTAGGTTTGAGAAAGATGGATAGTAATTGCCTCATACTACTATATCTTGGTATATTTCCAGCATTCACTTTACGCACAAAGATAATAAAATTACAATGTGGATACATCCAAATTCTATGACGTAAGATTTGGATTACGTATGCTTTCGGGAGTATGATATATTTATATCAAGGCATATAATGATTTAAAGTGATCGCTATATCATGTTTCGGGGGAGTAAATTTCTGAGTAGTAATTAGGATGTACGAAAGAGGAGAGCCAATTGGTATAGCTTAGAACTTCAATGTCCGAAATATATACAATTCTACTGTGATGGAGGATATCCAAAATTGTTTATCCAAGATATGATAACTCTGTAAGAGATTCCCATTACGATGTCAAGTCATTAGATACTCTTGGAACAGTCATATGGATTGGTTGGACGAAAATTCTGATGATGTCTAGAGGCTCCAGGTCAATCTATAATATTATACATCGGAGTGTCGTGTGTATTATGTATGTATGTATCCTACACACCTGCCTATAGTTTCTTAGCTTTACTGTCTCCGTCGCTCTTCCCTCTCTCTATAATAGATCATTCCCCTCTCTATAATTTAACAGTGAAGAGCGACAGAGAGATCTGTCGCTCTTCACTGTCAAATATTATAAAGCTGAGCGTCGTCTCTCTGTCTCTCTCTCTCTCTCTCTCTCTCTCGCTCTCTCTCTCTCGCTCTGTCTCTCTCCCTCTTTTACTCTCTCCGTCGCTCTTCCATTTCTCTATAATAGATCATTCTTCTCTCTATAATTTAAATGCTTTACTCTCTCTGACGCTCTTCACTCTCAAATATTATAAAGCTGGGCGTCGTCTCTCTCTCTCGCTCTCTCTCTCTCTCTCTCTCTCTCTCTCTCTCTCTCTCGCTCTCTCTCTCTCGCTCTGTCTCTCTCCCTCTTTTACTCTCTCCGTCGCTCTTCCCTCTCTCTATAATAGATCATTCACCCTCTCTATAATTTAACTGCTTTACTCTCTCTGTCGCTCTTCACTCTCAAATATTAAAAAGCTGAGCGTCTTCTTACTCTCTCTCTCCCTCTTTCACTCTCTCTATAATTTAACTGCTTCACTCTCTGTCTCTCTTCACTCTCTATATGACAACACTCTTTTACTTTCCGTAGCGTCGTATGTATGTTAATTTCGCCAATTGCCGTATAACATCAAAACAAAACACAGACACACACATGCAAATACACACATACACAAACACACATACACATGCACAAACTCACACACACACATGTATATCATTATCTATAAAAGGCAGATTGTTGTTGTTGTTGTGTGTGTGTGTGTGTGCATGTTCCATGTTTATACATTTGCACAATTTCAAACCGATTCGACTCCATGTCTGTAAGAATGTTGCAAATGGTCTAACTTAAGTTAACCACTATTTATTTATTTCTAACTCACCTACAATTACGGAAATAATCGATAAAACTAAACACATAACGCTCTACCCCTCTAATTCAATGTGAAATCCTCTCTCTACTCCCCTTAAAATTCGATAAAACTACATATATGCTGCAACTTTCTCTTATATACGCTTAAACACACAAACATACAAACTTTCTTTAGGAACGCCGAAGAAAGAAGAGAGAAAGAAATGAAGGAGAGAGAGAGAGAACGTTTGTTTTTGAGTCGAAACAACAATTATTCAAAAGCAAGAGATAAATTTATTCAACAACAAAAATAGCGAGAAATCTTTTTTAAAACATCTCTCAACGAATATGGAAGAAAGAAGCATCAGTTTATTTACTATACACAATAATATCCTCTATGAGGTCACTAAACCTGCTAGAAACAGCAGCTAACTCTCCCCCATATCACACCTCTCCCTACTCTCTTAAATTGAGAAAACACACATTAGACAACCATGCAGAACAACTCCATTGCAGCTCTGTTGTTCGGCTGGCATCGTCTACGCGCGTGTTGCGCAAGTACTGTGAAACAATAAATTTCAACACTTCTTTGCACAGAGATATATTCATAGGCGAAACTAAAATTGTCACTGCTGCCGCAGCTCCTGCTTCGGCAGTCCAGGTCTGCAATTCATTCACCCAGTGCCTGGCAGACGAAAAAGTGCTGCCATAAAATGGGTGGTGCGACCTAACTTTGGTAGCTTACTGAACCCGAGCAACGCCGGGCTTTAATGCTAGTATACATATAAAGCTGACGGTCGTATATATGTATGTATGTCTATATAATTTAACAGCTTTACTCTCTCTGTCGCTATTCACTCTCTAAATGACAACACTTTTAGTTTCCGTATCTCCCTTCAATATATACACACATATATATATATATATATATATATATATATATATATATATATATATATATATATATATATATATATATATATATACGATATTAATAAATGGAAACTATATTTATAAAACCATATTTATTTCATTATACATATTTCAGGGATACCAAATTAAATTATGGTATGCCTTCATCAGACAAAATAGAATATATAACAGTTTTACAAATAAGCTTTGACGTACTTGTCGAGTGCTTTATATCAGTTATAAAAATAGTTACTTGTTGTATCCCAACAATTTTAAATAGAACTTTTGCATATATATATATATATATATATATATATATATATATATATATATATATATATATATATATATATATATATATATAAATATATATAAATTAGTGAGAATCGTATTTCGGCTATTGGAAATTAGCGAAAAACAACTTCCGAGATGTATGGCAAGCGCTCAATAGATTCTAACGAACCAGAGCTACAACATACTTTAAAAGGCCAAACACACTGAGACGATGGTTAAACCCTTATCCGCACAGCCATAGAAACGTGATATATATATATATATATATATATATATATATATATATATATATATATATATATATATAGAGAGAGAGAGAGAGAGAGAGAGAGAGAGAGAGAGAGAGAGAGAGTCAGAAGGACAATGTAACACAGTAGGGTGTGTGGTATCTTTGCAGTGGTGTGGTGGGGGCAGGTGTACCTAGCCAGGCCCCAGCTGGGCGGGTCAGCTAGTACATAATATACATAATATACAGATAGTAAGAAATAAAATTGATTTTGGTGGGGCCCTGATCAATTTAGATCATTCAAATACTTGTGATAGAGTCAAACATCACTACTTGGAGGCTGTCCACGTGGCACTGCTTTCGGTGCCGTTATCAGTAGCTGTATCGCTTCAATCTACAGTGGAATCTGTTCGGCGGTCAGAGTATATGGCCGCCTGTCGGAACCGTTTCATATCACGTGATCTTTCCATCAAGGATGCTCTCTTGCTCTCCTTCTCTTCGTACCGACACTGACGCTGAAGCTTTTGAAGGAAATCACATTGGAACTGGGGTGCGAAAGGGCAGCGTCGGTATATACGGACGTTGTCATCATAATAATGTCGACTACCTTGGAAATCTAGGTGGCAAGCAACTTCTAAAAGGAATACTAAAAGTTCACGGAAGCAAAGATTAACCCGTATAATTCGGTGGGTTTGCAGCTCGGCAATGGAAGATTTACTCCATGCCATTCAACCACATACTCGAGCGCTAGACAGGTGCAATGCTTAAGTTGTTCATGGTCTGCTTGTGATAATTCTCTGAGTGAATAAGAAACGAGACGAGGTAACGAGCAGCATCGTTACTCTCACACAGAAATGGACCGAGAGGTGGTAATCCCTTAAAAGAGGAGCATAATTGGTGAACTCGTACATTGCCACTCATATATTACCATCTGACAGTCATGTTTTATCCCAGTGCACGATTCACTAAGCATGTAGAATGGTCAGTTCTCCTTATCAAGCTGTCCATCAGCGAACAACACGCTTTTCGCGTAGGATTCAAGATGACGTGGTTGAAGATTCACAAACATACCCTCAGGTTATGGCTTTTACAGATATTTCTGAACGGTGAACATGTATGGTTGCCCTAAGTTAGGCTGGTTTTTCCATAGCTCCTCTTCTTGGTTGAGCTCTATTCCAGGATCAAGAGAAGACTGAGACTGGGTGCTTGGCATATGGAATGTTGTCAAGTGCTCACAACGTTCTTGCACTCAAGCAATGCGGTCAGTGGAAATTCCACGTTAGTGTTCTAGATTACTAGTGGGAAAAAGCGCCGAAATTCTCGGAGAAATTCTAGTCGTCTTCGAGAATAAACTACTCCATCTGATCCGGAGTATTTTCGATTCGGGAACTATAGACAACTTCCAGAAATCTCTAAACCTGAAAGTTCGTGACAAACTCTACATGCACGGAAATGATGTCAGACTGACATGTCTAAGTTGCGCTCAGGACGATGAAAACATTCAGCTCGCACTAATCCAATGTCCGAGCATTGCTGACTTGCATAATTCGTCGAACAGACTTTCTCACGTGCATGACGGATTTTGCTTTCTGCCGACACCAACGTGAAGAACGCCCCACCGTTTACTTTTGGCTAGGAAGGACAGTCGATGTGTATCTGTCTGGTGTATGTGGCGAAACAGGTTGTGTGGTGGACGCGACTGAAAGGGCTGAAGACTCACTCTTTCCTATTCAGCCAAACTCTCATTAACTTATCCTGCTTCTCCTTGGAAAGGAAGGTGAGTGTGAAGAGGAAAATACTGCCCACATTACATTTTAACTAGTGGGTGGGTGAATGTAGCAAGGATAGTCTGAATGGATGGATATATTCTGATTAGGCTTCTGTAGGTTGGAGAGTTGAGAGAGGAGAGGAACACCATCCTACGTTGCTCTTCTTTATTATGGTGGTTACGGATCTGTAGGGTTCCTAAGTACCCCAGGGTGGCTGTTCCCCTTTTGTGCGATTCTGTTGTTTTGATTTAATCGTTATTTTGTTAACTGTTTTCTTTGTGTACACGCTATTATAATTTATGTAAATTTCCACTGTCCTTGTCCATTTTTATTGTTCTTGATATTTCGGCACTTGTGGCCAATAAAGAAAGAATTATCATTATTATACTGGGTCGATGAAATAAAATACCAGTCACGCATTGGGGTCGATTTAATCCCACAACATTGCTGGCCTTGTGCCTATATAAGAAACGATTATTAGAGGTGGTGAGGATGGTTGCGGTGGGAAATGATTAGAGAGTTGATAATGTGGGTATTTTTCATTTCATCCACAATCTTTCACGGGCTTTATTTCAATATTTCAGTTGTTTTCGATTCCCTTCGATACTGAAAGGGATATTTGCGGCGCAATTCCAGCCATTATCTGTGTCACCGATCTACGATGCCTGCCATGGTAATAGCTCAACCCCTTTGACTGACAGAAATATTCTTAACAATATCACCAATCATGCAACTAACATCATCCTTTCACTATATTTTGCTTTTACTTCTCAAATATCAATAACAACATTAATAGAAATACGACAATATTTTTGTTTTTATCATCATTGCCTCCGTATTAACATGACTAACCGTTCCAATATCAATTCTTTAATCATCTCCATCAATACCATATTATCTTCGAGCATATAATGACCACAATATATATATATATATATATATATATATATATATATATATATATATATATATATATATATATATATATATATATATATATATATGTATATACATACATATATATATACAGTGGTTATTATATGCCCGAAGATGATATGGTATATATATACCATATCATATTCGAAATAGCCGTCGAAACGGCTTGAGCTGTGCCGTCGGGATTAAACATTTTCCTATTATCCACTCTACTACACTAAGTATTGAGTACTCTGGTGCGTTATGGTCCATCTGGTTCCTTACCACACTTCCTTCGTTATATATATATATATATATATATATATATATATATATATATATATATCAGAAAATGCTGAAAAGCCCGAGAATTATCAATAAGATTTCCATTGGAATACATCGATGCTACCGCCACAACAACCACTACTGCTACTAATATTTCCAATCGTAAATTTTCAACTAGACCCATCATCTTCTCTTCGAAAATAGTTAAAACATGCACCTCATCGCTTATACAATTTCTCCCAATCCTATTTATATCATAACTGGTACACTACCTGTGTCATCATCAAAACTACATCTACAATCAACATCTACCACACCATCTGCTAGAAGGGACAGTGAAATATAACCTACCACTTAAAAAAATGACACGTTTTGTAATTTAATACTACATAAATTGAGTTTAAAGTAAAAAGACAAAATTCTCCCAATTTGAGTTATTTTGATCATCGCTGACCTTGTCTTATTATTGGTTACGTTTCTCTTTGTAAATTGGTAAAACCATTCTTCTCCTCTTTTAAGTATCCGCGTACTAGAGTAGAAATAATTTACAAGCAAAGGCTTGCATTTGGTGATTACATCTGATTTTATTCTAAAGAATAACAATGGCGCCAAAGCCACCCCTACCAGTGGTGACAGCATTCTTATCTGTCGATCTCCAAATGAATTTCCAGGGACATTGTTTCGGAGGTGCCAAAAACAAGCAGAAAGAGCGAATCAATGATGCTTCTTCCAGATGAATAGCGTAACTGATCCTTCTTACTTTTTCTTCCTTTTCATCAAACATAGTCTTACTCGGCATAGGCAGACTAAATGCACGTAGCCTCATATAGTCTTTGAAGTAGAGTAACCTGCTCAACGACTTCAGTTTACTGAATATAGATGTAGTGGCCATCAGTGTAACCAGAATGTCTGGGCAAGAGTGTTCACACCCACCTTTGCAAATGCAAGTTTTACTCATCCCTAGGTTGTGTGTGTTCTGAAGGTGGGGCTGCTGTGTTGTTTTTGAAGCGTCTAGATCTCACGATACTGAACAAGAAGATAAGTTGTCGGTGCTTGACATGACTGAAAGGGAAGTGACAGATTTCAGGCCAGTGGGCATGTACGTTCGACGGGGATATGCCGGCCTAATTTCTTCAAGCACCATGAAGACTTTCTAAGAACGTCTCACAATTTAGTGTTAGCGACCAGCTAGAAGGGTATCTGAAATGCACGCTGGTATTGTGTCGACCTCACAGGTATGATAGTAAGTAGTAAAAAACTGACAAGCCTGCTCTGATGCTTCCAATTCTGACAGGTACCGACGAGATAATCCGAATGTGTCAATGGGGATATTGTCTAAGCGAATCAGTTCATCCAGAACGTAACTAAACAAAGTATTATGTCATAGCTGTCCACATTCCACAGTAGTAGACTACACACATCACACATTTGTAATATGTAGAATAAACTT
>OZ024740.1:347165858-347175858 GCA_964016885.1 Eledone cirrhosa
CAAGTCCACTTCTATTTTTTACACACACATACGCGCACACAGACATATATATATATATATATATATATATATATATATATATATATATATAAAATAATTAAGTCAAATATGTAAAATATGTAAAATTTGGTTTCGTTTATTATAAATTATAGATATACTGCTATATATTTTGGTGACAGCCATCATTGACCTCTTCAGAATTGCTGTGGGAAAGACAGGTACACATTTTGCTGAAGTGTGTTTTACTCCGTCAATACATCGATATGTCTAGCTCCTGGTTGTGTTGTTATTTCTCTGAGGAACTGGAATCATATGAAGAGATCACAACCAATGATAGCTGTCACCGAAATATATATATAGCAGTATATATATAATTTATAATAAACGAAGTCAAATTTTACATATTTGACTTAATTGTTTTACATTACTCCGGAGTAAACAAACCAACCTGCGCACTTCGTCGAGTGCTCCAATGTGCATACTTAGGTGTCGGTAAACAACCAACATATACTAAAAAAAAAGAGAGAGAGATAAACCCATTCTGCATCTAACCATGCCTTGAGTGGTCCCATGATTTGTGGTCTCCCCAGTCTCAGCACCACAGGCACTCTCTCTCTCTCTCTCTCTCTCTCTCTCTCTCTCTCTCTCTCTCTCTCTCTATCTATCTCTCTCTCTCTCTCTCTCTCTCTCATAGCTTAAGTAATTTGTCTCGTCTATTACTCCATAGGACAATTCTTTGACTTGTATCTGACGCTGTAACCCAGGGTGGACTAGCAGTACCGTTGGTAGGGGTCGAAAATGCCAAAGTCCATCTCAACGGCCGATGACCCTGAAGCTCTTTTTTTCTCTCGTTTGTATATTTATTTTCAAAAAATATTTGTTAAGGTTCCACCCCCCAAAAATTAATTTCCGTTGTGCCTTATTTTCGTTTGTAGCCTTGGCCTCTCTTTGTTGATTTTCCTAAGTGTATATATCTGTATATATGTATGTGTTTGTGAGTGTGTGTGCCTATTTATGTATGGATATACATTTAGAGACTGTGTATGTGTGTGACAGTGAGAGAGAGAGAGTGATTGAGAGAGTGAGGGAGACAGAAAGAGAGAGAGAGAGAAATCTATGTCCGGAATCAGCATGTAGGGAAAATTCATGAGTTCGATTCTCGTTTTTGACTGCGATTATGAACATCAACACCGCCTAAATGTATTCAAATAAAACTGTATATTTTATAGAGGACCAAAACTTGTAGAAGTACGTTCCTTTGATATATCACAAAATATATCATTAAAAATTTATATATTATTAAACTATAAAAATTTAAAATATTTTTTTTCCCCAAAAAATAAACGGACTTTTCAAGACGTTATTTTATGACAAAATAAGTAAAGGATGCAGCAGTTGTTGACAGTAAAAATATAAGTACTTGTGTATATATATATATTAACATTTATACGTATCTCAGTATTTCAATAAAATGTTTAACGTTGAACGAAATGTACACATATAGCTGAAAATAATTATATTTGATTGTATGTACTATGAATTTAATACGTACTTATATATGTATTAACATTTGCTTGCGAAGCTTGATACATGTGCTTGGAAAAGCTATATAAATATTATCTTTCTATACATAAAAGTTATAAATATTTCACTTATTCAAGTTTGATGTACTGATTTATTTATTACCCCTCTCCCAAATTATAATTTTAAAACTACAAATATTTCAAATTTAATGTGTTTATGTGGTCAGGAGAATTCGATTACTTATGATTTAATTTTATTATTATTTTAATATCATCATCACCATCATCATAAATATCATTATCATTTCTATTACTATTTTAATCAATGTATGCTTTTTACTTTTATTTTTAACATATGCAGGAATTCAAATGCTCTCTTGCACTGGAAAAAATATTTTATGATAAAATAAAGCAATTACGCTTATTGACATAAATTTGTGACCGTCGTGGTTTACTTTTATGTCGATTCAAAGCGAAAGTAGATAAAACTCATGCGAATTTTTAACGTAAAAATGTTAAACAACCATAAAATCTGTTTTTAAAACTTAAACAAAAAATTACACTCGCTGTCATTTACGTGTATAGGAGAGGCTCCGCATATGTACATCCCACCACACACACTTACACAGTCTCATATTGACAGTCACTCATACAGTAACGCATATGCACACGCGCACGCACAGTAACTCTCAAACACATGCTTCGCGCACACTCACACACTCAACACAAACCACACGTTTGTCCTCTCACTCTTCGAGTACACCTATCTGCTCAGAGGATCTTTAAATACGAGTCTTATCTGATGCTGATAATTTGGCGATACTCAGGTGAAACTCTAGAAGGAAAAAAAAACTTATCCACAAAATCAATATCATTAAACACTACTTCAATATTGAATACTCATTCTTGGGTCCGTCAACATCATAGGGATATATATATATATAGAATTGGTATATATATATATATATATATATATATATATATATATATATTAGAAAATGAGGTTTTCTTCAAAATGGAAAAAAAACGAGATGTCCTACACGAGTGAAAGTATAAGGAAAAAAGATGAAATCGAAAATGCAACTGGAGTCTTTTTCAGAATATTTATTTGGTTCTTTACCGGTTTCGCAGTTCTTATGCGTTTCAAAAGTAGAATTGAGATGGAGGGTTTGTGGTTTGTCTCGCATATATATATATGATGGCTGCAAACTCGTGTTCGAGCACTGCCATCGCCCGATAAAATACTCAAAATCGTGAGGCTCGAATGTGGCTCTTTAAACCACCCAAAGACTTGTACCCTGTGGCACATACATAGCAACTGTAGGCTCCTCTGTCACTTTCCATTGCTTTGTTCTGACTGGGTTTTCTCATCTGTCTTTTAAGACCTCCCATGCTAGCATATTCCCTACCACATTCTTTACACCTTTTCATACATAGATACATACATACATATACATACATACATACATATATATATACATACACACACACATATATATATATATATATATATATATATATATATATATATATATATATATAGAGAGAGAGAGAGAGAGAGAGAGAGATGGAGAGAGAGAGAGAGATAGTGAGGTAGAACACTGGAAGGTAATATCCGTAGTGGTAGAGTACTCAGTCCATGGCGACTTAGGTAGAAGAGGTTACACAACAGTTAGTTCACCATACCGAGAACAATTGTTTCACCTTAGCGGATCTTCAGCTCGTACTGGTCATGGTTATACGGAACAGGAAGAACAACCGTATGAACGCGCATGCGCAGAAATGGTCACTTCACCCAAGCGATACAAAGCCACTGGCGAGAGGTGTAAGGGAGATAACTACCTAAAGGTCGACTGATGGTTCAGGAAGCGTTCCTTAAATCGACCCTCTACCATACCCACATAGGATTTAGCCTCCTGTGGTTGATGTGTTCGGCTGGAAGTGACCACAGCTACATAAACTACAGCGTGTGTGTTGCATTGCTGTTGAAGGGGACAAGCTTCAGGCTTTCGGCAAGAACATCCTGGTGGCGTGCCGCTCTTAGGGCTGTTGGTGATGTGGGCTTCCATATTCTTAGCGCAGGCAGGAGTACCCTAGTTTTACTCTGTGTCTATTAAAGATGGAGCGGTAGTTGTGACCTATGGGAAAGTGTTTATCTAAGAGGGCTAAACATTTTTTTCCTACATTAGTTTTAACGTTGGCCTATTTATTTTAGACATATTACGTGTTAGATTCCCGGACATCCACACGGGAATATCCCGCGATGATGGCCTGGACTTATCGAGCCATATAAGTGGTCACGGCCTGGACCGTTTTAAAAAAGACTTAAATTCTACCTTTAATGAGTTAGGACTTAGGATAACACTAGCTACCAACCTCTCTAGCGTACGTTTCTTAGACATTAATTTAGACCTTCGCACACATACCTTCAGACCCTTCCATAAACTAAACGAAAAATTTAATTACATATACAAGGACTCATGCCAACCCCTACTATTATTAGAAACTTCGTAAATAATATCAGTACTAGAATCTCTAACCTCTCCTCTCATAAGGATATCTTTGACGGAGCGGCACCATACTATAACACGGCGTTAGCTAACAGCGGCTTCTCGCAACCAATTACTTACTCCCCCACTAACAACAACATCAATAAGAAAATAAATCGTAACAATAGACAAACTATCTCTTTCTCTACTCCATTCTCACTCAAGGTTAAAACTTATTTAGGAAAAATGTTTTAACCCTCTTAGATAGATACTTTCCCATAGGTCACAAATACCGGTCCATCTTTAACAGACACAGAATAAAACTAGGGTACTCCTGCGCTAAGAATATGAAAGCCCACATCACCAACAGTCCTATGAGCGGCACTCCACCAGGATACTCTTGCCGAAAGCCTGAAGTTTGTCCCCTTCAACAAACGATCATCCACGAAACTCGGGAGACACGTATGGTCCCTCAAGAACTCAGGTATAGACTACTCCATTCAATGGAAAGCCATCACTAAGTCCAAGCTATACGCTAGGGGCAATCCGTCTTGTGGACTGTGTATTGAAGAAAGGATAAATATTCTAAGGAGAATACGCAATAGCGATTGTCTAAATCAAGAAATGAAATCTTCTCACGTTGTCCACATGTCTGGAATCACCTCTAACATAACTACAAAGCTCCGGATTGAATAACAACAACATTCTAATGTTCTTATCAACTCGAACATCTTTTCCAACTTTTGAAGTTATCTCCCTTACACCTTTCTCCCGTGGCTTTGTATCGCTTGGGTGATGTGACCATTTCTGCGCATGCGCGTTCATATGGTTGTTCTTCCTGTTCCGTATAACCATGACCAGTACGAGCTGAAGATACGCTAAGGTGAAACAATTGTTCTCGGTATGGTGAACTAACTGTTGTGTTACCACATTTATATATATATATATATATATATATATATATATATATATATATATATATATATATATATAAATAATTGTTTCTACGTTTGGCACAAGGCCAGCAATTATCCCAGTGTATTTTATCGACCCCGTAAGGATGGAAGGCAAAGTTAACCTCGGCGGGATTTATATAATGTAGGCTACTGAGTTGTGTCGGGGAATAAGCAGAGTTAAAAAAGGTACCCAATAAGTTAGTAGAGTATAGGCATCATTATCATATATAGAAATGGCTTTCAAATTCGGATGAAATCATTAGGGATGTACATTGATGATTTTATATGAATGAAACAGTTCTAGACCTGTATATGTCATTTCTAGCCCACTCTCTCTCTCCCTCTCTCTATCTCTCTCTCTTTCTCGCTTTATATATATATCAAATATTGAGTTATAAACTCGACATAGTCTTTTACAATTAAATAGCTCAAAGAAGGGAATATTTCCGAGCCGTGTAATACAAATGAATATATGAGGGATGAACACCTATACAATTATACATGTGTTCGAATTGCAAATGACCAAGTTAGCTAGGTTGAAAAATACAAATTTAACATAATATGGTTTGCCTGTCTCGCTTTAAAATAATAAATCAATAAAAATAACAAACCTATATTGGCAATGGTCGTGATACCCGGACAAATTCTAAATTTATTTCGCAACAATTAAGTGAAAGTTACTATTCCTGTGCTCTTCTGCGGGTATCTAATTTAGAATTTGTCCGGGTTTCACGGCTATTGCCAATATAGGTTTGTTATTTTTATTGATTTATTATTTTAAATCGAGACAGGCAAACCATATTATGTTAAATTAGTATTTTTCAACCTAGCTTACTTGGTCATTTGCAATTCGAACACATGTATAATTGTATAGGTGTTCATCCCTCATATATTCATTTATATATATATATATATATATATATATATATATATATATATATATATATATAAGCGTACACATATACAAGACGGGTATATACATATATTTTGGTCTTCATAATTATTTTTACTATATATATATGTATATATTGTTATACTTTGGGAGGGTCATGTTGCCAATAAGAAACACACGCACCAGTTGCTTTCACTTCAATTTATTATAATAAATTTATAATAAATTTATAAATTTATAAATTTCTGGTTGGTTGGTTCGTTCCACAACCAGATAGTTGTTTATATATTGTCATAGTTCTTTCGTCATACACTCTGTGACCTCTGCAGTGACTGGGGATTCCTTTCTTTGTTTCTGTGCCTCTCCTTTGTTCTGTCCTACGCCATTTTGTTTCTGTGTGTGTGTTGTGTGCTCAGTCTGCGCATGCGCCACATCCGGGTGTCTGTGTGTGTTTATGTTCATTTATTTATTTGTTTATTTACATGTTACTAGTTGGTTGTTTGTTCTATGTGTGTGTGTGTTTTAAATAAACATAAAAGAATTACAACCAAAATTAAATAGAAAATATGAGTGGAATAGCAACATCACAACTTACAATTAACGACAAAATGAAAACACACACATACATAGAACAAACAACCAACCAGTAACATGTAAATAAACAAATAAATAAATGAACATAAACACACACAGACACCCGGATGTGGCGCATGCGCAGACTGAGCACACAACACACACACAGAAACAAAATGGCGTAGGACAGAACAAAGGAGAGGCACAGAAACAAAGAAAGGAATCCCCAGTCACTGAAAAGGTCACAGAGTGTGTGACGAAAGAACTATGACAATATATAAACAACTATCTGGTTGTGGAACCAACCAACCAACCAGAAATTTATAAATTTATAAATTTATTATAAATTTATTATAAATTTATTATAATAAATTGAAGTGAAAGCTACTGGTGCATGTGTTTCTTATTGGCAACATAACCCTCCCAAAGTATAACAATATCGGTTTCAACACACGATTTCAGATAAAGAATCTTGCTAAACAAATTCAGAAACGAAATATATGTATATATATATATATATATGTGTCAGTGAGTGAGTGTGTGTGTGTACGCATGTGTGTGTGTGCGTGTGTGTACTTTAATCTTATATTAATTATACATATATGTGTTTGTGTGTTCCTTTGTTTACTTGAAAGAGTGTGTCGAATTCATACCATGCAATGAAAGACAAAATATCGTCATCAGAGATATGAATAATTATTTTAATCGATATATTTAGCGCAACGAAACGTTTTCGTTAACAGTTTAAACAGTTCAAAACGAGATATGGACATATAATTAAACATGTATATCACCTTAGTCATATGTGTAAATAATTTACAAGCATGATTCGACAATACATATTTTATGTGTGTGTGTGTAAACTCTAATGCATGTGTGCGCACATTTGACTGTCTGTGTACGCTTGTGTGTAGTAGTAGTAGTAGTAGTAGTAGTAGTAGTAGTAGTAGTAGTAGTAGTAGTAGTAGTAGTGCTAGAGACGTTTATTAATGAGAATGCTCTACAGCAGATAAGTATTACGCTTGGTTTATGAACAATTTCTGTTGGAAAGAAACAGAAAAAAAAGACTCTGGAATGTAGTCATATATTGAAAATATACAATAATTTCATTTATCTTAAACTTATGATAATTGTTCGGGTTATCTAGAACTTTTTGCAAGTACAGGCTTCATCAGCTTATCAATAGGGTGATTCCCGAGTAGATCTATTCTCAAAATGATCGATCACGTGAGAATGAATATGTAGCGACATGAAATGATCAGAGCGCTTTTGTAAACAAGGTTGCTCAGTTTTTGAGGGCACTATTATTAATAGCTCTTACGTTTTCCTAACTTATTCTGATTTTCATTTATCTTCACTTATTTACTCTATATATATATATAGTTATGCGTGTGTGTGTATGTGTGTGTGTGTGTGCGTGTATGCGTGTGCGTGTGTGTGTATGCGTGTGCGTGTATGTGTTTTTGTGTGCGCGTGTGTGCCAAGTGTATCACAATGCATTCAAAGAAGGAGTCAAATCATTACATATGTAAATTATATAAACAAATACGTTTACAGTGTCATATCCATATTTAATACCCACATACTTGAACAGTTCTCAGTAGCTTGGGAAAACAATATAACCATCATACACGTGTCTTCAACGCAGCTGAAAGGAGAGGGCGTTAATTACAAATAAAATGGAATAGTAGAAAATATAGCAAATATATCTTTGTGCATATTTTATATATTTGATATAGCCACAAATCGGCAAACCACATCGTTCACAAGTTTGAGGCAAGATGAGGGCTAGCTATTTAATGATCCTATAGAATCTAAATGATTTCTCTGATAGGTGTGTTTACCAGACGTGGTGACTTATTTAATGTGGTCTCAGAGCAGCTGGTATTAACTTTTTTTTACTGATTAACATATCCCAATGTTTAAAAATAATTACCTTTTCTATAAATTATTATTGATATTTATTAAATAGCGCATTCCTTCGTATCAGTAGCATTCTTAAAATTTTTCAGAAGTAATTATTTGGCTGTTAATCACCAGGAATCTTCGAAACTTTCTGAATGCTATGCAATCAACATTGATGTTCAATCGACACATACTCTGAAATGAAGCTCTTTATAGCCATTTTTAAATCATGTATTATAAGAATATCGAAGCACTTACCATCTCACTTTATTAATATCAACAGATTCTTCATGAACACATATCTAAGAGTGTCTGTAAACAGAGGAGCAAATTCTGCTATGCACCAGCTACCCAACACTGAGACGTTGTTATAATTTAAGAGACTGCCGTTTGCATTTTCATAATCAACTGCATGCATCGCTCTCCCCAAGTAAAAGAGAATAAGTTTGAATCATTTATATATGTAAATATCAGAGGTGCTATCCAATGAGATATTTGTAAATTGTAGTGTGTCCTATCTGCTAACACTAATAAGCTGTATGTCTCTGGGGTATAATTCCAGAGTTTTGTTGACTGGCGCATTGAACATTAGGTAATATTTGACCTTGAATACGAACCGTCAACATTTTCTACTTTATACATTGCGATTCTATCTTTAACGCTCGCTACCCTAAATATATTTCAAATCTTTCAATCAGCCTATCTTAATACTGGTCCATTTTAATCAAAATGAATCAGTATCATTAATAATGGATAAATGTATTCAACAATAATCTATTTATACAGAAAATCATTTTCTAAATGTTAACATAATTATTAAACTTACACCAGGACATATGAGTCTGAGACATATTTCTCACCAGATTAATGACAACGGCTGGTATAGTAATTAATAGAGTAATAGATATCCCAAGTCTTTTTTCAGCAAAACAATTTTAGTCTGTGTTATATCGTTAATTTGTTCTAAACAATAAATGAATGAATACTAACATATAATCTTCTTCCACTGATTCAGCGTTCAGAGAAATTTCCGCATAATGAGAGTTAGTAATATTTATAGATATTGAATGTATATTTTTATCAGAGAAATTCTGAAATCAAGAATTCTCAATCCCCCCCCCCCCCCCCCCCCCCGAATCACAGGGAAAAAATGTGTAGGTAATGTCCAAGTTATTGCAAAAGTGATTATCTTCGAAATCTAGTTGGATAGATGTATACATTATCAATTTATCTTTTGTATAATTATAACCTCCCTTATTCGCAACATATATCTTCAAAAAATATTATATATATTCAAGAAATATTTTGCTCGCTTAATCTTGTCACACATTCAGGCATACAATGCTAATAATGTTGTAGCTAGGACATAACTGATCGTTATATAATTTTCATAATCAATACAATACATTTTTCTTAAAGCATTGCAATAATAGCAAGTTGGTAAACCGAAGTGCAAAAAAATATTTCCTACCAGAGAAACAAAGAAACACCTCCAGCAAATATGAACATGAAAACCATACCTTGTTTAACAGTAACATACTTTAGCCACTCTATCATATTCTTTTTACACCATATAATATTATTAGCACTTTGGAAGATTCATCATAAAAACCTTATATTGATTGCTCATATATTTTGTCAAAACTTCACGTAGACATTTAC
>OZ024740.1:347180858-347200858 GCA_964016885.1 Eledone cirrhosa
TCACTCGTGTATACGTATATATATATATATGCATATATATATATATGCATATATATATATATATATATATATATATATATATATATATATAGCGAGAGAAGTAGACACCTATACACAGACAAAGACAGAGATGTAGAAAGAAAATGAAAGTTATAATGAATGAATGAATGTCAGTCGAGAAATAGAAGAAACGTGAAGGATTATTATGAAAATGGAAAAGAAACGAAACAAATATGGGAATAGAACACATAAATGAAAACCAATAGAAAGAGAAATAGAAAGCAAATTGGAAGGACAGAGGAAACAATATAGAATAGGAGCATTGACATTGAGCAAGAAAGCATCGAACAGATTGTTTAGTCAAGTTCGTGTATGCGTCCAGACATGTCTGTGCGTGACTATTTGTGTGTGTCTGTAAATAATCACCCCCATCCACCTTGACGTAATTTTTCAAAAATTTGGATTAACTGGTAACTAGTTTTGTTGACGTTATCTGCCTTGTTGTTGCCTAGGTTTTTAAAGGACCTCGTGTAGGTTTGTGACTAGTGATTGTATGGATAATCTCAGTAAGCCAATGTTTTACTCTTCTCACGATATTATATTTGAGAATCCACTACAGAACCTGAGTGCAAGAAATTAGAACCTCTACCGTATTTCAGATGCCAACATCTTCCTAGTTATGATGATTATCGATATACAAAACCTTTAAGCAACATGCTAAGTCATCAGTTGTCTATATGCTCTACTTCAAACTGCTGTAACTAGCAACCAAATCGTCCATAAATCATACAATATCATCATGAAAAAGAACGGTACATTGAATAATATATAACTAAATGATCTGATAGATCGGGATTTTTAGGTATAAAAACGCTTTGATTATACATCATGGACGACCTGAAATTAAACTAACAATAAATAAGCAGAAAGTGGATACAATGAATGGGAAAAGAAAGAGGAACTATACAAAAATAAAATGATAAAATTTAAATGGAATTAGTCAAAAAAGAAAAAAATACTAACTAATCACTGCTCTTCGAGATTCTACACGAAAAAGGTAAATCAAAGCTAAGAACAGAATTAAAAAAGAAGATCAGGATATATTCAGAGACAGTATTAAGTTGAAAGCTATGTTCAGCCGATAATATGTTAACAAAATGTAAAATCTGTGAGGGTGTGGTAGACGCACGCAGCAACCATAATATATACCGTTCAGATATAGTTATCACAAACAGAAACGAGAATTTCTGTGCTGCGACAGACACTTCGATATATTCTGTGCGGAGAGTAACCTATCTTCTATAACATTTCAAGGATATCCAAACAAAAATAAAGAGATGGTATATTAGTGAAATCACAAAAATTAATATATGGATCACTTTGATTATAAAACACTACCCACCGTCCAAAAAGCATCGCAGCTATGGACAGTCAATTTTCTGCACAAGTTAGTTGCGGTTCAATCGCAGAATTCAGGTACAACGTACAAAACATACTTGACAGTTTGCTCCATAAAATAAAAACATTCACATAAATAATCAACACCCGCATAACATATTCCAAGCATACCAGTAACTCGTATTTTACAGAATTGCCACCCAATTGATTACACAATTCATACAGAATATACTCTACACAATAACTGTTTCTACTTTTGGAACAAGGCCAGCAATTACCCAGTGCATTACTGGTACTTTATTTTATCGACCCCGTAAGGATGAAAGGCAAAGTCAACCTCGGCGGTATTTGAACTCAGATCGTAAAGGGACGTAACTAACATCTTCCAACTATAGTACAACACACACGACAAATAACCTCCATCCAAGAAAACATAGTGCCTCTATATAAATTAGTGTACACAATAAACGGATAAAACAATAAAGCAACATCACAAACTACAATACAACACCCGCAACATAATTAAATATATGTAACATTTGAACACAATTATATACCCACAAAAGACAATGCTAAACACAACCTGAGTGGAACTGTATTTTGTTAAGCCTCGAAGCCTTAATAGAATCGGTGGTATTTTAACTCAAGACGTAAGGCACTTTTCCCGACATGCTAACGAAACTGTTTAGTCTGCATACATAATAATTTCAGTTTGCCACCATAGCGCTACAAATAAGTAATAATAAGTTATAATAATAAACAATTATTTGTAGATGTATATATATAATTCTAAAACGCAAATTACAAACATGAAAATATAGGAGGGGTGCTGACAGGTTTTCGGATTATCTCCTCAGTGAGGAAGTGGAAAATAATATTGGGAAGGGAGTTTCGTATACTAGTATATAAATATATACATGCATATATATAAAATAATTCATACACCTACACGTATGTATTAACTTATATGACGCACCGACGCCCACGCGCACCCATGCACACGTACACACACACGTACACACACACACACACACACACACACACACGCACTCACACGCACACACACACACACACATATATATATATATATATATATATATATCTTCTTCTTCACTCACTTATTCCTGAAAGAGGTCTGGGAGAAGAGCCCTCAAACACTCCTTCCAGCGAGTCCTGTCAGAAGCACAGTCTCCAACTGATCCGGCTGGATCCCCAAGCGTGACCAGCCCAGCTCATTGATGTTGTCTAACCATCTTGCTCAGGGTCTACACGTGATTCTCCTGGCGGTTTTTCTTTTGCCCGGAAAATCTGTCCAGCGATTCTTTCCTGAGACTCTCTAACCACATAACCATAATATCGGAGTTGTGATCTCTCAATTTGGAGAAGTAAGTGCTCTACCCGGAGTGACTCTCTGATCTCAGAGTTACGCACTTTATTGCGTAACGTTATTCCAAAGAGACTTCGGAAGAATCCCATCTATTTTCTAAAACTGAGTGAAAGAAAACGGAGCAACGTGAAATAAAGAGTCTTGTTTAAGGAGGGAATGCATGACCCAGTCCGAAATTCGAACTCACACCTCACGTTTGCAAGCCCAGCGCTCTAAACCTTCAGACAGTATATAACGAAAAATACACAAAGAATACCACCAAAGTGATAAACATATTGTCTACGAAAGGAAAGGAGAATACATATTAATTAAAAGAATAAATTAAAATGTACAAACCAGCTGCGGTTTTTAGCGGTCTTTTGGTATATTCAAGACACCATGGGATACATAGCGTGCGTGTTTTCTCTTTCCACCATGTGCGTTATTTAATATATTTTTAGAAGTGTTTGGTGGTACTTTCGCGCCAAAAGTAGCAGCGTCGTGGTCAATGTATATAGACAGCAGTAAGACATAAAAAAAATAGCTACACACATTCATAAACGATTATTATTATATTGTTAGTTTTGTTGTTATTATAATTGATATTCGGACATTGCAGGAAACAAAAGCACTACACACCCACACACACACACGTGCAAACACACACATCCGTAAACATTATTCCTGTATTTTTGAAGTTTGGGGTTTGCTAGAAATACAATACCAACTACTATTGACTATTGAATAAAACGGATATATTTTTACCCGTGTGGTGAGATATATTATAAAATCTTACTTTCGAGTATATATGTATATATATCATCATCATCACCGTTTTACGTCCGTTCTTCCACGCTAGCATGGGGTAGACGTGTTGTCCAGTTGTGGGCAGTGTCCGGTGGGCTGACATTGTCTTGCTCATACGGGAACTGATCTGGCTTGATTTCTACAGCTGGATGCCCTTCCTAAAACCAACCTCATTTACAGTGAATGCTCGATGCTTTTTTGCCGTGGCACCTCCACGACCACTTTGTAGTGGAATGATAGGGACCCCAGTCCTATCATTTCATTTCTACAGCTGAGTAAACTGGAGCAATGTGAAATAAAGTGTCTTGCTCAAGGAAACAACACATCACCCAGTCCGAGAATTGAACTCACAACCTTTCGATTGCAAGCCCAAGCTCTAACCACTAAGCCATGCGCCTTCATGTATATATATTTAATATAGAAAGGCTTCTACAGGACTAGAACTGTTTCATTCGGGAGACATCATCAGCTGATTTCATTCTCCCGAATGAAACAGTTCCACTCCTGTAGAAGCCTTTCTATATTAAATATTTATACTCTGCTTTGTATTGAGAACTAACTTACTGTGGTTACCCCCGATTGAACCCGGGAAAAACTGATATATATATATATATATATATATATATATATATATATATATATATATATATATATATATATATATGCACGCGCGCGCGTGTGTGTGTGTGTGTAACTGTGTGTAAGTGTATAATATGTAAAAGTTAAATTTAAATATATTTACATAATAAGCACAAACCAAAATTAATACATATTCATATTGACTCATATAACACATACACACATGGTGTGTATTATACTTTTTAATTTATATTTGAAAGTACGTATAATGATTTCAAATCTAGGTGCAAGGCATGCAATGCACGAGAGTGGAAGGGCGATTATATAAACCTAATTATTTGACTGGTACTGTATTTTATCGACCGAGAAACATGAAAAGCAAAGTTGTCATCTGTGGTATTTGAACTCAGAATGTAAAGAGCAAATGGAACAAAACATGTTATGGAAAGCTCTAACAATTCTTAAAATCCACCGACCTAAATACAAGTATAATAAAGCTCGGTTAATGGAAAATCAAGACATCTAATATCAGTCTCAACCATTTGTATCTGATTTTGTTCATTAACGATTACAATCACCACGCTAATACAGTTTTATTTGGGCTTCTTTCGGCAGTCTCACTCAAAAGTGACACAGTTTAGTGAGTTAGAAGCCAGTACTTATTTCCACATCTGATTTAAATGATAAAACACTGATTCTTTTATTTTAAATGCTATAATAATGAAAAATCACTATTGTCAGACAGGGCACCATCTCACACAATACGAATTCTTCCCACAGAATCTACAAAGAACAATTTTTTTTTAAATTCAACTTACAAAGTTAAGGTGATGAGGTGATTTTCATTAATCGGAGTTGGTTTCTTCTTATATGAGATAACAGTTTAATAGTCCAGCATTCTTAGATCGCCAAAATAGTGCAGGAAATACGGATTCGTGGCTCTCTTTGCCTATACGACACGTCCACTATTTGCTACTATATATTTATAACATATCCTGAACCAAAATGTCTTGTAGAACAGTCTGATCAAAGATTCTGGTGAATGTTCCTTTTTGCCTGAGTGAAATACCTCTAAAACGAGGAGGTTTAAAATATTTTTCCATCAGTACACAGCGTATCTCCAGGACATCATTGGCATTCATCTCCTCTCTCAATTAACTTTGTTTAGTTTGTAAAATTTGAAATTTCAAAAAATATTTTACCAAAATATGGTATATAGTTTACATATTAAACACATCGTCTGTCATTGCATGATAAAAAAAAATCATCTCTGTCAAAGAAAGGAGCTGTCGGAAAGCATGTCACAGAAATTACTTTGCTGAGAAGGCAAATGATGAGGAAAATGATGGTGATGAAAACGAGAGTGTTTTTGCTGTTGTTCTGGCAGATGGTGGTGGCGTTGTTATTATTGTTGAAGATGTTGGTGTCGGTATGAGGACGTTGATGATGATGAGTGGGGTGGGGATGGTTGGTGGGGTTATTGGTTTTGGTAATATTAGTGAAAATGGTGGCGTTGCAGGAGGATTGATGGACTTGTTATTTGGAAAAGGAATTCTGAACAAAATAATAATGTCAGGATCAACTTCACATATCACCTCAACTATCAAAACAGAAGAACTGCCACAGACAATGAGCAAAACTAATACAGGTCGTTAATATTCTAATAGGCAAGGTGAATGAAATACAGCGGACATGTACTTGTCATTGTCGACTGCTAAAAACAAATATCAAAAGACAAAAAATGCTATTAATATTGGATATCTGCGATTTATTATGTATATAGACCAGCATATTGATTCCTTCGGCTGGTAGAAAACTATGAATGTTTAGAAGATGGATATAATTTCGTTGAATCAAATTTAATAAAGTCTTAGTTCATATTGTATTGAACGTGGGTGCCACATGGCTGAATCGTTAAGAAGTTCATTTTCAAATCATTCGAGGCTAGATTCAATCTTACTGAGTGTAAACTTGAACAGGTGGAATTTAACATAACTTCGGATCCACCCATGCTTTGTGAGTGATGTTTGGTAGGTAGAAACACTTCGTCAGCACGGTGAATGGACTGTCCTTGTATGCCAGGCTCGTCACGCATTTTGTCACTCAGAATCTCTCTGAGAATTACTATAACTATACATGTGTCTGTGAAATGCTCAAGCACTTACAAGTTGATTTTATGAGAAAGCTGTTCCGTTGTTTCAACATCTGGAAAATTTAACACAATTTAGAAATAAATATTTTATTGTATATATATATATATATATATTTATGGTAAGCACATTACACTCTGCATTATTGTATTCGAGAAGGAAGAACACAGTGAGCATAATAAACATACATAAAAGACGATACAGACGTATCTTTGATAGTAGGTTTCCTTGATTAAGGATAAATAAACACGAATCAACATTTTGTGTAACTTCTGTAAATTCTTCCTCGCAACGGGCGAAATATTCTAGTGCTCATTTGATAGATTGTTTGGGATCTATTTTTTGTTTTTGTTTCACTATGTTAGGCACGATTAAGCACAAATATGATGGTTTCTGATTTGGGCACAAGGTCTACAGTTTTGGGGGTAGGGCAAAGTCGATTAATGCGACCCAAGTTTGTTACTGGTACTTTTATTGATTCCGTAAGGGTGAAACGCAAAACTAACCTCCGCGTGGTTTGAACTAACAACGTAAAGGAACGTAACTATGTGCTGCAAAGCACGTTGTCCGACGCCATACCGATACTGTCAATCCAGCGCCCTTAGATCACAAATATAATAAAAGGTACACAGACTGTATTCCTCCACTTTTTTTCAGAGATATGTAGGGCTACATTAAATATTGCGCAATTTCTTTTCATAAAATGTTACATGTTGTTTGAGAGGAATGGATATTTCGTTTCCTGAATAGAGAGATGGCTGTATCATACATAAATGTTGTTTATTGTAAAACCTTAAATCACTAGTTTGATACTACTCCCTTTGCCGTGGTGAGTGCGTAGTTCGATAATATTATCGTTGGTTCTAGCCATAGGTTACACACACACACACACACCACACACACACACACACACACACACACCACACACACACACACACACACACATGCACACACACACATACATGCACACACACATGCATACACACACACACGTATACATACATACATACATATATATATATATATATATATATATATATATATATGTGTGTATGTATATATATATATATATACGTGTGTGCGAGTGTATATGTGTGTGTGTACTTATGTATGGGATGAGAATGCACACTTAATTACATATAAATGGAAGGGGATGGCGGAAAACGAAATGCCAAACGACCATCCAGTAAGAGTATTGACATCTTGTAAAATATGTGACAGATTGCTAATGTTCTTTGCTTTCATTTATATTTTTCTAAGATAATGATATTGATGACGATGACAACAACGACACTGAATAGGATGGTGATGGGATTGTGATCAGGATGATGGTGGTTATGATATTCATAATGATGAAGGAGGAGGAGAAGTGTATTTTGGTGTTGTTTAGTCCCATGCCATCTCCGAGCGAGTACACCTATCATCAAAGTATTCCAATCATGGCCATCCCTTGTTTTTCATATATGTAGGACTCAATTATTACGTGTTCTAATTTTAAGGCAGTAACACTTTCATGGTGCTGGGAGTGACGGGGGTTGGGATGAGAATGCAGTGGTGGTGATATATTTTTCTTGTTGGAGCTGGTGCGGTTGATGGGGTTACAGTTGTTGTTGTTAGTGGTGAAGGTGGTGATGGTTTTGGCGGTGGTGGTGGTAGTTGTGGTCATGGAGGAGGAGATATTGGTGGTGGTGGAAGAGGAGATATTGGTGATGATGGAAGTTATGGTATTAATGTAATTATTATTAATAACATTATTATTATTATTGTTGTTGTGTCAATGTTGGTGGTGATGTCCATGACGATTACGCTGGTGTAGATGATGTGGCCAGTTTTGTATCTGTGTGCCATGTTTTGAGGTCGAGGTAACTAGAGCCATTACAACTGACAAAATCAAGAAATGGTTATGGGTAGGAGAAACAAATTAAAGAAATAAAAATAAAACATTTAACAAAAAAAATGAACATCAGCAAAAAATGAAATAAAAATAACATTCAGAAACAGGAAGCGTAACAGAAAAACCACCAACAATAACAACAATAAAAAATACAACAACTATATTCTGCCTCTTAGAGATCCACACTACCACGCCCATGTTCAAATCTTTGGTTGAGAGACTTCATTTATCGTGCAAATCCCTTGTGACGTCATTTTCGTGGTGTTTAGATGGGGGCAGCCATATTTTTCCAAGAAACGCAAAGTCGTTGTTTTTAATTTGCTCGCTTTTTGAAATCCCCTGAGCTAACTGTTGAAGATTATTCCATTATGAACAACACGCACTGTCAGCTCGTTGGCAATTCCCAGATCGCTATATCGTTGGAGCTGCAAGACTCCCTGGGAACTGTCTACAAACATTGTCAGCACGGCCAGTATGTTATCAGGGTCGAAGTTCGGCCGCTTAGGATTCAGCTAACGCAGGATAAAAAAGAAAAAAATATAAAGAGAACTAGAAGAGAAATTGCATATATATATATATATAGTCTCAACATATATATATATATGAGTGAGAATTATGTATGTGTATGTGTTTGTCTCTGCGCAAAGGGTGAGAGAAAGAAAAGTAGTGAGACATTGAAGTGTAGGGAGAGTGAAAGACACATAGATAAATAGATAATTATAGGAAGAAAGAAAGATAGAATCGGGCCATATGCTGACAGTGATGTCCTTCCTTATAAAATAATAATAAAAATTATAAAGAAATTAAAATAAATGATAAAAACTATTATATATTATTTTTATTTGACTTCTTCGTATATTGTTATTTTTTTTTGTTTATTTCATTTCTTGTTTTCTTTTTTTCTTTTTTTTTTGTTAATTATGCTTTTATTTTTTTCTTCGGGATTTTCTATATCAACCTCTCTCTCTGTTTTTCCTGCTTTCTTTCACTCTCTGTTTCTTCCCTTTTTTTCTTTCTCAGTCTTCCCTCCCCATCTCTCTCTCTCTCTCTTGTTTTCATAGTTTATCAGTTTCCAATTTAGCTTTCTTTATACTATTTCCTTTCTTTCTAAGATTACATTTTTACCATCTCACCTCATTCTTTGTGGTGATTCTTTCTAGCTCACATCACTTGTCTTTCCTTTTTCCTTCTTTTTCTTCCTTTTTTCCTTCTTTTTCTTTCCTTGTTTCCACGCTTTCTTTCTATATTCCATGCTTTATTTTTCTTGTATATATGTATTTCATAAACTTATTCATACAGGGATCTTTCTTCACACTTTTCTATTCATAAGTTTTTTCGATGCGTTTCCACCGTTCTAATTCCGTCTCTAATTTTCCTCTCATTCTTTCTGTCTCTCTTTTTTCTCTCCTTCTTTTTTTCTGTTTTATTAGCCACTCCCTTTATCATATGTTCCTTCTCTCTATATCTCTTCAGTTCTCTTTCTCTTTCATCCTCTCTTTCATGCGTTTAATCGGTCAACCATATGATGTATTTCATATTTGATACTAGTAATCCCACTGATGATTAATATGACGATGTTGATGATGGTTAAGAACAGGAAAATGATTTCATGAATGTACGAGCCAATCCATGAGAATTTATGCCGTCGCTCGAAATGCTGCACAGGGCAAAGAGATGATCTATAAATCTCAAATAACTTATTAAATAAAGTAGTCATTCATATGAAATTTATGAAACCAAGGCAGAATGTTAAATTTATTTCTGTATTGCTTAAACAGAGTGAAAAGCGCAATGCTTCCAAGACCGGTGAGAAGGAAGAATAAAATTATTTTCAAAATTGAGACAAGGTCTCGAATGCTTGCAGCACTGTACTCTGCTAAAAATACCTAAGGAATAGGAATGGATAAGGTTTAAAAGTACACGAACTAAGTCCACCACGGTAGTAAACCGAAATGGTATTTGTGCTCAGAACACAAAAGTCAAAAGAATACTTCCATATATGTAGTTCGACGCTCTAAAATTCTACAAATGCTGTTCTCTTGACTAGACATTTTATTTTATGAAAATAATAAGTCCACAGTTAACTTCCTTTGGTTGGCTTTTTGTTTCTGATCAAAAGTGTTTCTCTTTAGAGGAAAATAAATGCATTCCAACGTCTTGATGTCTCAGCGTGCTTGACAAGCGCTTTGCGCGTATCAGACAATTATTTTTTATCTTTGCAGACATGAATTAGCCTTTCTGCATCACATATATTACGTTTAACGGAGATCCTCATGCAGCATTCTTGCGAAAGAATGTCTTAAAATTATGAGCTCCTTAGCAATGGCACTCATTGAATTCCTGGGTGTTTATGGATAATTATTTGCACCTTCCATAGATTTTTGGGTGCTCTGATTGGATTTGAAATTTATGGCAGTCGTTTTACGCTTGCTTACGAACGGAAAACGGGCACCAGCATACATGTGAATCGAAACCACTCATCTTACTTTCGAGATAATTGGGCTAACCGATTACCCCCCCCCCCCTAGTGATTATTAGACTATTTTGTGTTGTCAAAAATACGGCGGCAGTTGGTAATTCAATTCAACAAACACAGCAGACATACCTCCCCACGCCCCCGATGTCGTCCAAGGGAAGAGCAAAGGCCGTTGCAGCTTGGCAGCAGTAAAGTCGCAACTCATTTTCCAGTGCAATGAACTGAATCAACCTAAAATAGAGTGTCTTGCCCAAGGATACAATACAACACCCGGTCAGAGAATTAAACTCACAACATCACGATTGTGGACACAACACTCTAACTACTGAGTCACGCAGTGTGTTAAGCTCTAAAGCTGTCAAGATTTTCGTATACCAAATATCCCAATATTTCACCAGCCACAAAACTGAAAATTTTCTTTAATAATAAAGTTTTCCACATCCTTCTTTTGCTACACACTCTATTTTAGTCTCTTCCTTTCTTTTCTCGCATATTTGCTCATATTCCTCACCCCCACATCATGCATCTTTATTCTACTGTCTCTTCTTTCTAACGCTCACTCGTAACAACTGCATAGTACCTGCTACTATCTGTATGGGTTTATGCATCTTTCCCGCTTATAACTCACACCTCCTACTTCTGTATGCCATTACACTCCCAATCCGCTTTCTCTGTTTTCCTTGCTCTCTACGTCTCCTTGTTCTTTGCGTTCTCCCTGTATCTTCCTTCAGCTGCAACATTCTAGTTTAGCAAGAACACACGTTATTTTCTCTCTCCGACTTTGTCCATACACAAACGTACACACACACACACATATATATATATATATATATATATATATATATGTGTGTGTGTGTATATAACCGTCAATTGCTTTAACGTTAACGTAAAGGCATTCAGATTAAACCAAACGTACACACACACACACATACACACACATATATATATATTTATTTATATATATATATTATATTTATATATGTATGTGTGTGTTAATATATATATATATATATCCTTTACCTGTCATACTTTATGCCCCCTTCTTCTTCTCCTATACTCCTACTTTCACTTTTACTCTTCTATTCCCCATATCTCTCTCACTCTCTCATCACATTCAGTTAATTTTTCGTTTGTCTCCGCCTTCTCTTTCTCCCACACTCTCTTCCCTACCGCCACCTTCTTCAATTTGCCCTCTTTATTTCTCACACTCTTACACTCACATACTCTCTCTCAGTCTTCCTGTCTCTCTCCCTCTCTCCCTCTCATTCTGTCTCTCTCTCTTTCTCTCCCTCCCTCTCATTCTGTCTCTCTCTCTCACTCTCATTATGTCTCTCTCTCTTTATCACTCTCTCTCTCTCTCTCTCTCTCTCCTCGTAATTTCTCTCAATAGCACTCGCTTCTTTCTTTCATTCGCCCACTCTGACATTAACTCCTCCTCACCTCCTTCCCCCCATTTCTTTCTCACTATCACCCCCCCCCCTCTCTCTCTCCCTCTCTCTCTCTCTCTCTCTCTCTCTCTCTCTCTCTCTCTCTCTCTCTCTCTCTCTCTCTCTCTCTCTCTCTCTCTCTCTCTCTCTCTCTCTCTCTCTCTCTCTCTCTCATTTCAATCCATCTATTACTATCTCTCTGCCTTCCTTTCACTCTACTGTCCTCGCCTTCTTTTCTACATCGCTATTTTCGTTTTTCGATTTCCGAATCGTTGTTTATTTTTTTTTTATTTGTTTCCTATATAACTGCTGGCGTGTGCTTTAAACATGTGTATGCGTACTTCAATATGTGTGCTTCTGTGTGTGCACTTGTATATGTGTGCACAGGCGTATACATGTGTATGGGTCTGATATTTTGTTTGTTGTTTGTGTGTCTTCTGTTATTGCAACTATAGCTGTTGTTGTAGTGAGTGTGATAGTTGCGGTTTATTTTCACGTTGTTGTAGATGCTGTTGGTGATATTGTTGGACCCAATATGATCGTATTTCTTATATTTTATTTGTATTTTTCTTCCTATCTTTTCTTTGTTTCGTTCATTTTTCTATCTCGTCCGTTGTATATATATATATATATATATATATATATATATATACAACGGACGGACGATATATATATATATATATATATATATGTGTGTGTGTATGTGTGTGTGTGTGTATGTGTGTGTGTGTGGGTATGTGTATATATGTGTATATATGTGTATATGCATATATATATATTATATATATAATATATATATATGTATATATATATTTATATATATATATATATATATATATATATATATATATATATATATATATATATATATATATATATATATTTATATATATATATATATATATATATATATATATATATATATATATATATATATATATATATATATATATATATATATATATATATATATATATATATTTATATATATATATATATATATATATATATATATATATATATATATATATATATATATATATATATATATATATATATATATATATATATATATATATATGTATATATATATGTATATATATATATATATATATATATATATATATATATATATATATATATATATATGACCATTCTTCCGTTTCTCTTGGCGGCATCACGAAATATGGGAGCAAAATCAATGCAAGTTTCGGTCCCTGCAGGGTGGCTATTGATGTCCAAAATGTGTGTGTTTGTGAGTGTATACAGTCGCACATGTCTCTACCTAAAGACTATGTCTCTAGGTTTTCTGTATAGACTTGTTTACGTAAGCTTTCGTGTGAACATCACGATACGTGTTCGCACCACAGACAATATCCATGGTGTGCCGAGTAGTAAGGGGAATGATAATAAAGAAGCGAAAAGAAAAGAGAATAAAACGAAATATCAAAACAACAAACCCGCACACACACATACAAACACATGCAAGTACAACACATATAAACACACACACACACACATAAACACACATAGACACACACACATACAGAATAACATTCTGTATGCGATATATATATATATATATATATATATATATATATATATATATATATGTATGTATGTATGTATGTTTATATATATATATATATATATGTGTGTGTGTGTGTGTGTGTGTGTGTGTGTATTTATATATATATATATCGCATATAGAATTTTATTCAAATACACACGCAAACAATGAAGCACGCACGCAAAAATGCAGACAGATATACAAAAACTAAGCACACAATACCGATATATATAGGCTCATAGAAGCGTAATGCATATATATGTATGTATATATATATATATATATATATATATATATATATATATATATATGTGTGTGTGTGTGTGTGTGTGTGTATATAATAAAACGCATGTGTTAAACGCGCACGTGCCAGTGTGTTTCCTCGTGATATTGCGTGTATGTAAATGAAAAGCCACTGTTCTTTTTTCTCTTGTTGTCGTACACGATACACACACAGTCACACACAGTCACATAGAGTCACACACAGTCACACACAGGCACGCACTCACACACAGAGATGTCCTATATAGTGTTTGTGTTCACGCGTATGTGTTCACGTGCGTCGATCTGTGTGCATAAGTACACACAGGGAACACAATTCCGTTCGCATCTATGTGGAATTGTGAGATCTTATGCGAAAACACATAGAGAAACAAACGCCATTGTATAATTACATATATATATATATATATATATATATATATATATATGTGTGTGTGTGTGTGTGTGTGTGTGTACTAGCAGTGTTTCTCGGCGTTGCACGGGTAAACATTGGTAATAGCACCTCCAATGAGAAACGTTTATTTGTGAGTGCCTGTTAAAAACTCACGAAAATATACCGACAGGAAACTTGTTTTATCTGGAGAAAATTAAGAAGTTGAAAGTACAGTTCAGCTGTCTACGTGCATTGTTCATAGAAATATTGTTGAGCCCCTTCTTTTCATACTCCTCTGTTTTGGCCTATTAGAGTAAATGTGAAAGAGAAGGTCACAGGTTAAGTTGGCAGAAGGTTCCAGTGTCATAGCAGTAAGGCATAGGCTACTTACCTCAGAAGTTCATTCGCACTCTTGTCACTAAGTAACTATTTCTCTCTATCCCTCTCGGTGCAGTCCCTTGCGAATTTCTCGCGTAGGCCTGGTGTAGATTTGCACGCCATCCATCTGCCCGATGCTCATGTCCGCTTTGTACGGCTTTTGGAGGAAGGAGTGACCAGCAGTACGTAGTTCGGTATTATTACGAAAAGGTGTAGCAGATAATCTCGCGTGAACTAAGAAGAAACTGCTTACATCGAAGATTCATTCGCCCTCGTTCTTGTCAACGCTCCGTTTAGTTGGTATTTGTTGGTCTACAGTTAGATGAATGGCGCACAATGGGTTAATGTCGTTGGTGAGAAGTGGCAACCGGGCTGGCTTGCCTCGCTTATATTATATATTAAAATAATAGATTAAAGTTTAAGCAAAGAATCGCTGCTTTCACCCTTAACGGGATATTCTGAAACTAAAAAAATCAATCTATGAACGCAGTGGTACCCGGCGTTAAACGGGATAAGGTATTTTTGAACGCGGGCCGCCAACAGACCTAATTGTGGAAAAATTGCATTCCTGGACAATATGTAAAGAAAATAAACCGAATACTCTGATGGCTGGATAAACTTTAAGATTTTCCTCGATGAAGCAGGAAAAATACAGGTTTTCACCTAATGCGGGCCCTAAGGGATCAAGAAAATGAATTTTTTTATGTGCATAATATGCCTTAAAATTTCGGGAAAATCGGCTAGACGTATCGCCTCAAAAAAAGGCTTAAAAAGCTGAAAAAATTAAGTTTTTCACCTAATACGGGCCATAAAAAAGCTGGATTTCTTTGCTCACGGTATGAAGACGTGACTGACTAATAGATAGGTACAATTTCAATGAAATGGGTCTGACTTAACGCCTCAAAAAAGACCCTAAAATGCTGAAAAAAACGCAGTTTTTCACCTAATGCGGGCCCCAGGCCATAGAAAAGTTGGATTTTCTTTGCTCACGGTATGAAGAAGAGACTGACTAATACATTTTACAATTTCAAGGAAATCGGTCTGACGTAACGTCTCAAAAAAACCCTAAAAAGCTGAAAAACGCAGTTTTTCACCTAATACGGGTGCTAGGGGATCAAAAGGTTGACTTTTTATGTGCATAACACTCCCTGAAACATAAGTAATACACATGTAAAGTTTGAAAAAATTCGGTTGGGTACACCTCACACACACACACATACATACACACGTACATACATACATACATACATACATACATACGAGGTGGCTGCCAACTCGTTTTCGAGTACGGCCACTACTTTATATCCATGTAGGAGAACCCCTACCCATGCACTGAACAAGTGTGACTTTTTAGTCTAGCCAGCGACTTGAAAACTCTGGTACAAACACTACACTTGTGACAATTATTGACACATAGTGCTGGACCCATGGTACCATGTGATGACAAGTGCAGAGAGATCTTCAGATACAAAGCAATGCCTGTGCCATGAAGCTTTTATAGTGAGCAAGGGCACTGCACAAAGCCAGTCCAACTCTCTTAACCAAGATGATATTTACCAAAAAGAAGAACAAGTCAACATCATTGGATACCATCAAGGTTGCAGGTGTTATATCAGAGTTTTCCTTCTCCTAGAAATCTGCCTTGACAAAGGCTAATGGGTCATCTCTCCCGGTGATTTTGGATGGCCATTGACTCTTAAGAGCTCCTTTGCCCTTTGACAGGTTTTGTTTTTAGTCCTGCGGGATGTTCAAAGTCACCCTCCTCACCAAGAAACCTTGGTGGGGTTGCCAGTTTAGTCGCCAACGAACCGACCATGAAACAGGTTGTACTGGGATACATTTTACCAGTAGCACCATACACACATACATCCTTCCTCAGTTTTATATATATACATATATAGATTAAAATAACAGATTAAAGTTTAAGCAAAGAATAGTTGCTTTCACCCTTAACGGGATCTTCTGAAACTAAAAACATCAATCTGTGAACGCAGAAGTAAATATTTCGAAAAACGTTGCAACCGAAGGAAAACAGGAAGACGATACTTTGGTTCGTGAAGACGTTGCTTGGCAATGAGCGGAAAATTAATATAGCGAACATAATACGTCATCAATGTTCGTCAGAATGTCGTAATGAAGACTGCCAAGCATACAGACAGATATTATAAGAGCGCTATGGAGATGGATAACCGGCGCCTATCACCCCCTTTAACAAAAGAAAATTGAAAAATAAAAGCTGCAGTTAATATATATAGACCGCAAGGAATGTATAAATGCAAGTTTGAAGTCAATCGGAGTAGAAATGTGGATTTTATAGACTTTGCAAAAATGAGGACACACACACACACAGACAACAACAGTTTTATATATATAGATATGTGTGTGTGTATGTGTGTCTATATATATATATATATATATATATATATATATATATATATATACATTATAAAAGTATTTTGGATAGGTAAATAATTAAATCGTATTTTAATTGATTTAAAAGATTGTTTAGTGTTTACTTGTACCGCTCATCTCAATTTTATAGTTCTGGTATCTCAAATTAATACCATTGAACAACAAATGTATTATAGATACCCTATATATTTCCGTGGGTACTTAGTACCTGTGGGGATATTAATCTAATTTTATATATATTCTCCCATGTGTGTAGAGAAAATGCGTTGTACCTAACTGCTATATTTAGTAACGTGGCAAACAAAATGTCTATAATATTCCCACTTTTACTAATGACCAGTTTATGTGTGGGTCATTTTAATGACCTGACCTTACGTTAGCTGGCAGTAGACGATATATTTACAAACTGTGAGACTTTACGTCCTATAGAATGGAAATAGCTTTCTGAAGAGCCGATCTTTCCATTGGAAGTCCTTTGGATTCCCAATATTTTGTGAGGCAAAACCGTCGGTAAAAGCATTTTGAATAGGTAAATATTTAAACCGTATTTTAATTTATTTAAAAGATTGTTTAATGTTTACTTGTTCCGCTCATCTCAATTTTATATATATATATATATATATATATAGGAACGAGTAGGACCCCGACGGCTGAGCTCAAGCCGTTTCGACGGCTAATTTTAATCCAGAATTAGCCGTCGAAACGGCTTGAGCTCAGCCGTCGGGGTCCTACTCGTTCCTATTACCCACTCTACTACCCTAAGTATTGAGTACTTTGGTGCGTTATGGTCCACCTGGCTCCTTACCACATTTCCTCCGTTATATATATATATATATATATATATATATATATATATATATATATATATATATATATATATATATATAAAATCAGGGTCAAGCAAATTGAGAAAAAGTTTTAAAGTAAATTTTAAAAAATTCACTGTACTTACTATATGTGCCTTTTCCGCGGTTTCCGATCCCAAAATAAATAGATAATCCAAGCGGAATTACATTGAGAAAGAGATCATCAGGAGGCTTTTCTCACTCGGAGAATATAAAATTCTCGAGTTCAAATCACAAACTGGCGCCACACAAACCTGTTCCCGAATGAGAGTGAATGAGAGAAGAAACAATTCTGTCTGGTACCGTGTGGAAAGACAAAGACTAGGTGGACACGTCAATGTACTGCTATTAAAAATAGCAGCCGTTCAAACGACCAAAGTTTTCTCTACCGTAGGGGAGAATAATAATAAAAGTATGTATTCCTACATCTAAATGTTCTGGCTTGTTAATTTATTAACTTGCCATTTAACCACACTGGCATACGGTTGGAAAATAATTGTACCCCTATGTGTATTATTTAAATGTAGGAATACATACTTTTATTATTATTCTCCCCTACGGTACAGAAACCTTTGGTCGTTTGAACGGCTGATAATTTTAGTAGTAGTACATTGACCTGTCCACCTAGCATTTGTCTTTGCACACGGTACCATACAGAATTGTTTCTTCTCTCATTCACTCTCATTCAGGAACAGTTTTGTGTGGCGCCAGTTTGTGATTTGAACTCGAGAATTTTATATTCTCCGAGTGAGAAAAGCCTTCTGACGATGATCTCTTTCCTAATGTAAATCCGCTTGGATTATCTATTTATTTTGGGATCGGAAACCGCGGTGGAGGCACGTATAGTAAGTACCGTCAATATTTTGAAATTTATTTTAAAACATTTTCCCTAGTTGCTTGACCTTGATTTTATATGTTCTGGCTTGTTAATTTATTAACTTGCCATTGAACCACACTGGTATATGGTTGGAAAATACTTGTAACCTTATGTGTATTATTTACATGTAGGAATAGATACTTATTTTAACACTTTTTCTCTATTTGCTTGACCTTGATTTTATATATTCTGGCTTGTTAATTTATTAACTTGCCATTGAACCACACTGGCATAAGGTTGGAAAATACTTGTAACCCTATGTGTATTATTTACTTGTAGGGAAATACATACTTTTATTATTTATATATATATATATATATATATATATATATATATATATATATATATATATATATATATACATATATACATTTATATATATATACATATATATATATGTTGTACATGTGTGTATATATATATATATACATATGTGTGTGTATATATATATATTATACATATATATATGCATGTATGTGTGTGTATATATATATATATATATATATATATATTAATAAGAGGAATTCCAACTTTGTCTGATTTACTCGTTTTATTTACAATCCTTTAAAATTTATAATGGTATTATAATGAAATAGTATGATAGAATATTAAATTCTAAGTGTTAATTGAACAAGTACTTTCATGCTTTCGCAATCTTCAGGTTCATAATATGTGGTGACAGTCAAGTTTGCAATTTTCAACTTGAAAATTGCAAACTTGACTGTCACCACATATTATGAACCTGAAGATTGCGAAAGCATGAAAGTACTTGTTCAATTAACACTTAGAATTTAATATTCTATCATACTATTTCATTATAATACCATTATAAATTTTAAAGGATTGTAAATAAAACGAATAAATCAGACAAAGTTGGAATTCCTCTTATTAATATAATCTTCTATACACAATCATACACACCCGTGTATATATATATATATATATATATATATATATATATATATATATATATATATATATATATATATATATATATATATATATATATATATACATATATATGTATATATATATATATATGTATATATATATATATGTATATGTATATATATATGTATATATATATATATATATATGTATACATATATATATATATATATATGTATATATATATATGTATATATATATATATATATATATATATG
>OZ024740.1:347205858-347208358 GCA_964016885.1 Eledone cirrhosa
AACATGGCTATGCTAAGAGTAGGCTGTTTAAATGCGCGTGGCCTGGGCTCAACTTGGAAGCAAGCAATGCTTCTAAATGACTTCAGGTCACAACGTATAGATGTGATGGTTATTTGCGAGGCCCGGATCAGCAACGTGCGACAGCTGGCCCCCACCTTTGATGACTTTGAGATGCACGCATCTCTCTGTCAGCCCGGAGGTGGGGGTGGAGTTGTCGTTCTGCTGCAAAAACATCTGGGTCTCGCAACAAAGATGGTACATTTGGACCCGGAGGGTCGACTAGTGGTTCTGGACCTTGGCAGTGGTAAAGGCGGAGCGTTTAGGTTGGTAGCCGCCTACGGCCCTTTCGGGTCAATGCGGCCGGACTTCTTCCATCGTCTGGAGACTTTTCTAGGGACGTCCCGCTCCTTGCTATTAGTGGCTGACTGGAAGGGTATCCTAGATGCACGCTGGGACTACGTAGGGGCCTGTCCCGATAGAGAGGGGTGTAATAGCCTCAAAGGGTTAATCGGTCGATTTGACCAGGCCGATAGATATCGACTAGATTTTCCGACTGCGCCAACCTGGACTTGGGCAAATCGTAGCGGATCATCTAGGTCGTACCTAGATAGGTTCTTAGTTAGAATTAAGGATAAGGACTTTTTAAGTTGTCCAAAAATGCGCATGGTTGGCTATTCAGACCACAAGTTAGTGACCTGCATGATCAACCTTGACAGAACTCATAGACAGGGACCCGGTTACTGGAAGCTCAACTTGTCCTTACCGGCAAGTAAGGCTTACAGGGACCGGATTAGCACTTTATTTAAGGAGCGGTTGACGGGCGCCATCGTCAACAGCAGGTGGTGGGGATCTCTTAAAAGAGAGATTAGAGTAGTCTCCATAGAATTTAGTAAGGAGTTAGCCTCAAATAGAAATAGGAAGGAAAGGGAGTTGGTAGATAGTGTAGAAGAGGCAATTAGAAGCGGCGACGTGGCCAGAGTGCTAGCGTCGAGAACGGCCCTGGGCCAGTTCTTCGACGCGAAACACGAAGGCTGCATCGTCCGAAGCAAAATACGTGCTCTGGGAAACGAGGGGACCAAAGCTGTTAGCTGGGCCCGCGTGACAGAAGCCAAAAGAGGGAGCGGATCCACTATCCGGTCTTTGCGAGACCAGGATGGACGGGTGATCCTTGAACCTATGCAGATGTGCGAGGCTTTTCAAAAGCACTTTGCCGGATTGTTCGGAAGGGGCGGGGGGCCGGTTGGGGATGTGAACTTCGGTCCATACCTCGACGGCCTGCCGCGTCTCTCGGACAGGGAGGCGAAGTCCTGCGAGGAGCCGATTTCAGCCGCTGAGATAGAAGACGTGCTGAGCCAATGCGGCAAACGCAAATCCCCGGGTCTCGATGGACTTCCATACGAACTATATCTAGCTATGCCGGACTTGTTCCCCGATCTCCTCGAGGCGGTCTACTGCAACTGGCAACAGAACGGGAGAATTCCCTGTGCTGTGACCAGGGGCGTAGTCACGCTAGAGAGGAAGGACGAGAACAAGGAGGACGATAAAAATAATTTCAGGCACATAACTCTGCTAAATACAGAGTTACAGATTTTGGCCAAGGTGCTAGCAAAGAGGTTGGCGCTTGACGTGGGCAACCTGGTGGGAGATGCGCAGACATGTGCTATCCGTCCAGGTCCATCCACGACAACCTCCACCTCATGCGATCCATCATAGAGAGGGTTGGGAACGAACCCGGCTTTGGTGGGGCCCTGATCAACTTGGATCAATCTAAGGCATTCGATAGGGTCGACCATGATTACCTGGATGCGGTGCTAGCGGCGGCAGGCTTCGGACCCGTTTTCAGGGGCTGGATCAATGCCATGCACAGCAGCCGCATCTGCTCTAGGGTCAAGGTGAACGGCTACCTCTCGGAGCCGTTCGAAATCACGCGGTCCATCCGACAGGGGTGCCCTCTCTCCTCCCTTCTGTATGTAATGACTCTAGAGCCACTGCTGCGGAAGTTGGAGTTGTTGCAGGGCATCCTGTTGGAACCGGGATTGCGGAAAGCGGTGTCAGCCTACGCCGATGACGTAACAGTAATGGTGTCGACGGCCTCGGAAATCGGGGCGATCGGCACCATACTGGAGGAGTACGAAAGGTTTACAGGGGCTAAGCTGAACCAGGACAAGTCGATCGGTCTGCAACTCGGCACGTGGAGGGGCAGATCGATGCCCTCCGATGGCGTCGTCGGGCGCTGGACGGAGGGCCCGGTGAAGTTGCTCGGGGTCTGGTTCGGACCAGACCTCCAGGTGGAGAAGAACTGGGGTGAGGTAACGAACTGGGTGTTTGCACTGATCCAGAAGTGGGCCGAGTGCAAACTGTCCCTGAAAGGTCGGGCGGAGGTGGCGAACACTTATATAGCGTCCGTCATCTACTACCGCCTGACCGTTGTCCCTTTCCCAAGGGGAACGCTCGCCAAAATGGAGCACGCACTCTTCCAATTCCTTTGGAAGAAGTGTGC
>OZ024740.1:347213358-347258358 GCA_964016885.1 Eledone cirrhosa
CGTATCTGTTTGCGTGTATGTATTTATTTGTTCCTATTACTTCTGTAATGTATTTATTTACTTTGTTCTTAACTCTGTAGCGGAGATTCATTCGGTCTCCTAGTTAGAATTTTAGTCTACGACTTCTGCTATACCATTTACGTGGTTTTGTCTTTGCACGTTATTGTTCTCCACGCTCCACATATGACTTATTATCTTCGTTTTTTCGTTCATTGCCAGAGAACGTCTCTATGCACCACTTAGAGAACATTAGTCTTCGACCTCTTTTATACCATAAACGTGGTTCTGTCCTTGCACGTAATTGTTTTTCACCGCTCCTATTAATGACGTATTATTCGTTTTTTTTCCCGTTCTTTGCCAGCGAACGTCACCATGAACCAAAGTATCGTCTTCCTGTCTTCCTCCGGTTGCAACGTTTTTTGAAATATCCAGTTCTGCGTTTACAGATTGACTTTGTTAGTTTCAGAAGATCCCGTTAAGGGTGAAAGCAGCGATTCTTTGCTTAAACTTTAATCTGTTATTTTAATAAATATATATATATATATATATATATATATATATATATATATATATATATATATATATATATATAGAGAGAGAGAGAGAGAGAGAATAAGCTTCCACAGGACTAGAACTGTTTCATTCGCGAGAATCATCAGGGAGCTGACTGTCAAGTTCTAGTCCTGTAGAAGTTTTTCTATATTAAATATTCATAGTCTGCCTTGTATTGAGTACCTTACTTACTGTGGTTAACCCCGATTGAACCCGGGATAAAATTTATATATATATATATATATATATATATATATATATATATATACATATACATACATGCATACAAACATACATAATATATATATATATATATAAGTATTGAAGATTCCGTTGGAAATTGAAAAAGTCATAAAAGTGAAGAATGCTCTATGTAAGTTACAGAGCTAAATTTAATGTATAATAAACAATACAATATAAATACCTCAATTCCCGAATAAGACGAATACATGAAACGTCCTCATTTGTTCGTCTTATTCGGGAAACCTCTGGTAATGAGGTAATTATATTGTATTGTTTATTATACATTATATATATATATATATATATATATATATATATATATATATATATATATATATATATATTTATATATATATATATATATATTATGAATGTATTCGTATTTTCCGGGATGTTAACATGCATATATATTTCATAAGTGTATAATAGATTTATTCACGTTAGTGCAGTCCCGGTTTCACACTCTGTGGTTATACATATATAACTTTATCATACATTTCAGCTGCTAGCGCACTTCTTACAATATATATATATAGAGAGAGAGGAAAATGTATGACCCCGACGGCAGAGCTCAAGCCGTTACGACGGCTATTTCTGGACCAGAAATAGCCGTCGTAACGACTTGAGCTCTGCCGTCGGGGTCATACAATTTCGTATATATTGAGTACTCCCTAAGTATTGTATACTCTGGTGCGTTATGGTCCATATGGTTCCTTACCACACTTCGTTCGTTATATATATAGTTAGAAGTGCGCTAGCAGCTGAAATGTATGATAAAGTTATATCTGTGTAACTACAGAGTGTGTAACCGGGACTGCACCAACGTGAATAAATCTATTATACACTTATCAAATATATATGCACGTTAACCTCCCGGAAAATACGAATTGCCCAGAATAAATGATAGACATATTTCATCGATTTTATTGGATCCTCATCAAAAGGTTTTATATCATCCCATCAACCACAAGAAAACATGTATGGGTATATATACACATTCGTTTTTGTTTTATTGTGAAATGGACGTACAAATTTGCATATAAATAGCGCTTGTGATAGTATTTAATCAACATATATTGTAACAAGTTCGCTAGCGGAAGAAGTGTTTGATAAAGTTATATCTGTATAAATACAACGCGTGTAACTGCGAATGCACCAACGTGTATAAGTCTCATATGTATGCATATATATACTCATGTCTCATATGTAAGCATGAAAACACACATACACACACCACACACACAAACACACACACACACGCACACACACACACAGACACACACATATATATATATATTTATTTATATATTTATTTACATATACATTTACACACACGCTCACACATATATATCTACATTTATATAAATATATGTATGTATATATGTGTGTATATATATATATATATGTATGTGTATATGTGATTGCGTATATGCGTGTGAATGTGTGTACGTGTATGTGTGCCTATGTGTGTTTAACCAATATATAAATGTAGATACACTTTTACAAATTCAACCCCATAGTCTAACCGTACTCATACATTCAAAGAAACACGAGTTAATGCTAACACACATACATGCACGCACTCACATACTGAACCCATATATGCACACACCTAAACATATTTGTAGACACACCCAGGCATACACGGAGACTAGGATACATATAGACACTGAGATATGTGTAAAAAATGTAACACTCACACAGTATGACGTGAATACTCACGCACATCCCATACGCAATGAAACACATAAAAATAACGAATACACATTCATAAGAGCATACACAGGCATTTTTATAGACGGAATAGATTCGGGTGACACAAAAACTTGCATATAGTACGATCCTAAAATTTGAAATAGTATTTGAAGAGGACAAACCAGTGGGTTAATAGTAAGGAGAAAATGGGTAAGAGATAGAGTGAAGGCGAGATAGAGATAGGAAATACAGAGAAAGACACAGATAAATAGGCTTCCGTACAGACGTAGAGATTTAGAAACAAAGTGAGCCATGAAAAGTCAGTAACAATATACAGAATGTGTTAATATGTGTGTGTATGTATATATAGAATGTGTGTATATGTGTATGTATATATATATATATATATATATATATATATATATATATATATATATATATATATATATATATATAAAATGATATGAAACAAAAGAGGCTGTGTGCTTACTAAAAACAAGGTTTAGGATGGTGGTTAGGACGGAACAAGAGGAGAAAGGAAGAAAGGAGTTTCCTTCGTCAGCTGTAAATGTTTCCCGATCCGATGTTTCGGCGCTGAATTACAGGACATCGGTGGAGTTCGGGTGCGCCCGAGACCTTTTATTAATCAAAAGGCCAGGAGGAAATGGAGAGAGAAAGCAAAGAGAGGAAAATGTGGAAGAACAGAGGGGGTGGATGAGGAGAGGGGAAGAAAGGGGGAAGGGAAAAGGGGGAAAAATAGAAAAAGAATAGGATAAAAAAAGTGAGCAGGTCCCATCGTGGGAAGACACAGGTGAAAGAAACATGCAAAAGAGTAACCGTGGGAAAATAGGGAAGGTAAGTTGTGGCCAACCTGGGAGACTTTACCCTGGTGGTCAGCTACGACTCAGAGGTGGTATAATCTTGCTGCCTCTCACATAGACAGGAGAAAGTGAGAGAGAGACACGAGCAACCAAAAGTGAGGAGGAGAAGGGAAAGGGAGATAATCCAGAAGGGATTTTTTTACGACAGTGGTAAAAACGTGCGGCAATGATTGCGAACAGAGAGGCCACCACGGCACGTTTAAACATGTCAATAATCAAAACCGAACGTATGGATAGAGAGACGGAGCGAGAGAGAAAAAAAAGGGGGGGGGGTTGAAGAGAAGAAGGGAAGAGAAAAGGGAGGGTCGATGCGAAAGTGAGGAGGGAACACAGATCGACCAAAGCAGGTAGGGTCACAGCGGTAAATACAAAATGATATGAAACGAAAGGAGTGTGTGGTTACTAAAACAAGGTTTAGGATGGTGGTTAGAACGGAACAAGAGGAGAAAGGAAGAAAGGTGTTTCCTTCGTCAGCTGTAAATGTTTCCCGATCCGATGTTTCATATATATATATATATATACACATACATACACACATATATATATATATATATACCCACACACACATATATATATATATATATATAAAATAAAATAAAATAAATAAGTCAAATGTTTAAAATGTGGCTTCGTTTATTTCAGTGAAATAACAACCCAACCAGGAACTGGACGTATCAGAGTATTGACAAAGTTATACACCTCAACAACATGTGTACTCGTCTCTACCACACTAATTCGGACTGCCTGAAGAGGTCACAGCCAAAGATCGCTGTCACCGAAACATATATACCAGTAATAAACGAAGCCAAATTTTAAACATTTGACTTATTTATTTTATTTTATTTTACATTACTCCGGAGTAACCAAACCAACCTGCGCACCTCGACGAGTGCTCCAATCTGCATACTGAGGTGTTGGTATACAACCAACATATACTCAATATATATATATATTATCTTAGTGTGAGTGTATGTATGTGTGTGTATGTATCTGTACGTGTGCATGTGTGTGCATACATTATAAATATATATATATATATGTGTGTGTGTGAGTGTGTGTGCGTGTGTGTGTGCGTGTGTGTGTGTGTGTGTGTCTGAGTGTGTGTGTGTGCACAGAAAGTGAAGTAAAAGAAGAACGGTATCAGGGAAAGAATGAATGAATGATGGAGAAGAGGTTTCGGATAGAGTAATAGGAGATGTAAAGGCTTGGGGATTGGAGAGCCACATAAGGCGATAATATAAGGAGGCTGCTGTGAAAAATGGAATGATAACAAAACATTGTTTTGAATAATGTCTGTGTTTAAATATAGAAGTAAAACGTGAAGAAACGAAACACACAAACATCAATAATGAATTCCGAAAAGAAAAAGAAACGAAAAAACATGTGTACAAAAAGAAAGTGTAAATAAATAAACAAATCACCCACATACAAAATAAACAAAACCTTTGATAAAATGTAAATAGTTGACGAGCAATGGTGCAACCACAGCAGAAAACAAACTGCAGAAGCAGCTCTTAGAACAATATCCAATTGAACAATAACAGCGCTGAATATTTTGTAACATAGACACAAGGCCAGGAATTATTGGCAGGAAAGAGTACTTTAGTCGATTAAATCTACACAGATTCTTTACAGGTCCTTTATTTCATAGGCCCCACTCCTCGGAAGGGCAGAAATAATATTAACAATAATTGTTTCTACGTTAGGCACAAGGCCAGCAATTACCCTGTGCATTGCTGGTACTTTATTTTATCGAACCGATCCTGTAAGGATGAAAGACAAAGTTAACCTTGGCGGGATTTGAACTCAGAATGGCAATGGCCGTAACTCTATACGTCAATAATGGTTCCTAATTTGTGGCACATTGCCACAAATCAGGCCTGCCAACCTCTAAAACCCCAAAAGCGGAGCGCCATGAAAAAAGTGCCCCAAATCAGGGAGAAATGGGGCAAAATAGGGATATTTTACATAATGAAAGCTATACCCATTTTCACAAGACATCTCTCACCCACACCAAAGGGGAGGCGAGAACTCCCTGTCAGACGGGGAGAGTTGACAGATCTGCACAAGTATGTGATGCAAGTGAACAACCAATTAAATTAATCACACTGTTTTAGAGGAACCTTATTTTCTTCACACTGAAAGAATGAGCTCAATTTGACACTTGGTGTGCTTTGAAATTAGAACGTAAACAACTGTAAATAATTGTTTCTACTTTTGGCACAAGGCCAGCAATTACCCAGTGCATTACTAGTTCTTTACTTTATCGACCCAGTAAGGATGAAAGGCAAAGTTAACCTCGGTGGGATTTGAACTCAGAATGGCAAGGGCCGTAACTCTACCGATACTGCCAAGGCTTCTTGTAAATCTTTCTAACGATTCTATCAAAACCACTGTAAATAATTATTAACTTTTTAAACATAGTCACTACGTCAGAAATCAAGAGGTGGGAATCAATTGATTTACCGACCTCAGTATTTGACTGGCATTATATATTCCTAAGTGAAGGGCGGTGGATTGGCAGTATCGGTAGAGGGTCGGACGCTATGCTTTGAAGCATTGAGTTACGGCCGGCCGTTTATGATCTGAGTTCAAATCCCGCTGAGTTTAACTTTGCCTTTCATCCTTACCGGGTCGATAAAATAAAGTGTCAGTAACGTACTGGGTCGATTTAATCGACTTTTCTTTTCCTCCAAATCGTTGGCCTTGTGCCTAAATGAGAAACCATTATATATTCCTAAGTGAATTGGCAGTATCGGTAGAGGGTCGGACGCCATGCTTTCCAGCATAGTTACGTCCCTTTACGGTCTGAGTTCAAATCCCGTCGAGGTTAACTTTGCCTTTCATCCTTACGGGGTCGATAAAATAAAGTACCAGTAATGTACTGGATAATTGCTGGCTGTGTGCCAAAACTAGAAACACATATATTCCTGACCTCAGCAGAATTTGAAATGAGATGCCAAATATCACGAACAATTGCGAAAAATAAAACATTGTATCGAACACTCTAATGATTCTACCAATTGATTAAGATGTAATTAAGAGCAGCAGCAACACTAACAAACTGAAGCGTAACAACAGATACAGCAGCAACAAGAAATGTAGCAATACAATAAACACCATTTATCAAAATATATGAGGCTCATTATTGTTGCTCGAAACTGCAGCTAAACCTCCCTCAAACCATACGCTACATTAATTGCATAATGTAAATGCCTGATAATAAAATAAAATGGTCACGGTTTGAATACCTCCGGTCATAGTTCCATTCGATTAGAAGTGATGTTGGACAAAACAGCAACACCAACAACAGCAGAAACAAGAAACTGCAGAGACACCAATATGGTCAGTTGAACTTTTAGAAATAGTTGCTCAACGTTTCTCAAATTTCACCATGTCACCTTTAAAAAATCATAGGAAAACGTAGTCCTGGATAGATTGCGCTTGTTTGAAAATTATAAGAGACAGTCAATAGAGCAAAGTCTTTCATCAAAGCCGAATTAAGATGCTCATCAACAGTAATAACATGTTTAGGAATGATTGCTTCTATTCCTGGCATATAGACATAATTCTTTTTTTGGGGGAGGAGTGGGGGTCGATTATATCGATATCAGGAGATTGAAAACTAAGTTGACCATTTGGGATTTCAAATCCGAACGTAAACATTCGAAAATTTTGGATCACTCGGCGTATCTAATAAATTCGGAGGTATAAATTTCCTCCATCTTACTAAAACTGAAAAAACGACATGCAATAATATGCTTTTATAAAAATCAGTTAATCAAGATGTTTGGATAAAATTAACAATGCAGTTTGGAGTGGCTATTGTTTTAAAACCCATTGGTGAAAGCAAATGATACGTATCGATCTCATAGGTTTCATCATTGAAGCATATTCTACTCACTGCCTGAGTTGAATAAAAGGTTAGATGGAAACTGAGAAAAACTGTCAATGCTTTGAGGGTGTTGCACTTTATAACTCACCCGTTTTAAATCACGCTCTGCATATGACATTTGAGAGTCTTTAGCGGAATCCACTCTGCTGCAAACAGTCTAGTTAGGTGTCCTGTCTAAAGAAAACGTCTTGTCGTCATTCTAGCAGTCACGAATTCCACGAGAATACTGATAGACCCTACTCTTCAATCCCTTTAAATATTTATGGAAGAATAATAAATCAACAATATACATCCTAACATACATATTAACATCACCAGCAATAACTATACAAAGAATAACAGTGGAAACAGGACCACCATCAGTAAATACAAAGGAATCAACACAATTTGTAGAGAGAAGTAGCTATGTGGTTCACCAAATTTACTAAAAATATTAAACAAATCTCACTCAAACCGACACTCGTAAATAAAGTTTGATATATATATAATCCTGTAGAAGACATTTCTATATAAAATATGGATGCTTATACTCTACCAACATATTGAGTCCCTTCTTTATCTATGATCATCTACCTTTGTATATATCTATCTAGGGCGGGTAAAACTCCCGAGATCCATGGACGAGTTCTCTCCAGCGGTCTCTGTCCCTCATTATCGCTGCCATGTCCTGCGTCTCCAAGAGACCATTGTCTGTCCTTAGAGCATCAACATATGTTCACCTCAGTCTTCCTCTTCCAGTGGGTCTATGCAGGGGCTCCCATAGGAGCACTGAGTGCAGTGTCAACTCTAGATGTCGGTGAGCATGTCCAGCTAACCTCAGTCTCCTCTGTGTCACTTTTGAGCTGACTTTTGGGAGGCTCCCGTACAACTCTGAGTTCTTCATCCTCAGTGTATACTGAGTAATGTTCAGAGCCATCATCAGCATTCTCGTGTAGCACTCATCCACCATCTGAGTGAGTTTCTTTGTCAGTGTCCAAGTCTCAGACCTGTACAGCTGAGAAGGAATGAGATTAAGTCGAAATATCTGGTAGAGAATATTAAGAACCCAGAGAAGATTACTAATGAAGGCGGGAAGCCGCTAGAATTGGTTGAGGACGTCCTGTATTCGGTAGCAAAGATTGGAAATAAGGAAGATGATGTGGTCGAGAGGAAGAGCAAAGCCTGGGCGGCGTGCCACAGTTTGAGATGGGTGTGGAAGTCGGACCTTCGTAAAGACCTGAAGATCCGCCTCTTCGTTGCTGTATTGCATATATATATGACAGTTCATCGCCAACAATTACGAGATCCAACCACGTGACAGATACCACTAAGTGCACATCTAGACATATGCGCAAGTAATAAGACACCCAAATTCCAAGTCTTCCCATTTTACCTTTGCGCTGACAATACAACAGAACAAATACGAATAAATAAGGAATATATGTTTATTCAAAATATAGACCGGCATTAAATATAGTTTAATATACATTATGTCAACACGAAAACATGCTAACCATCCAAACAGTCACATATATACACACACACATAACACCTGGTACTTTAGAAAATATAAACCAGAACGAAATAAACCTTAACATACGTTAATACTCTAACACCATAAAATGCTAACCATACTCCCCCCCCCCCCACACACACACACATAACACCCATACACACACACATAACACCCCCACACACACACAAAATATATATATTCTCTCCATCTTAACATGCTAACCATACTCCCCCCCCCCACACACACACACATAACACCCATACACACACACATAACACCCACACACACACACAAAATATATATATTCTCTCCATCTTAACATGGTAACCATACTCCCCCCCCCCCCCACACACACACATAACACCCATACACACACACATAACACCCACACACACACACAAAATATATATATTCTCTCCATCTTAACATGCTAACCATACTCCCCCCCCCACACACACACACATAACACCCATACACACATAACACCCACACACACACACAAAATATATATATTCTCTCCATCTTAACATGCTAACCATACTCCCACACACACACACATAACACCCACACATACACACACATAACACCCATACACACACACATATACACAACTTCCTCCCTCATTTCTACTAATCATCTTCCTACACACACACACACACACATACACACACAAGCACACAAATAAACATACATATCTCTACTTTCTTTATTTCAATAGAAAGTCTGAATTCTGACACCCCAGCGAACCAGCCATATTCACTGAACCAGAACAATACTCCCAATCCCATTTCTCTTGACCATTATCTTTTGTTGGCCACAAAATTCTCTAAAAGCCTCAAAACAAATTCCCAAATACGGGCGCGAAAATTAATGAACTTGTTCACGTGAGAGTCAAAATTTCATTTATAACCAATCAAATTACTTTTTTAATAAAGAAACTTCGTGAGCCACTTTTTGTAAGTAAAAAGAAATTCAAACACAAACTGGTGCGAAAGCTGATGTGCTTATTCACGTGACTGCATCAACCAAAAAAACTTCACTCATATATGAAAAAACAACCTGAGCTCCGCCCCGCTCCCTTTGTGTTTGAAGAACAAAGTAACGTGAACTGGCGCGAAATGTATTATACTTATTCACCAACAAATCAAATTACTTCTCTAAAAAGCTGGCATTTCGAGCCGCTTTTTGCCATATAAAACAAGTATCATTCAAAGACCAACCAGATGTGAGAAAACCACAAACCCTCCATCTCAATTCTACCTTTGAAAAGCAGAAGAACTGCGAAACCGGTAAAGGAACCAAATAAATATATATATATTTTTTAAAAAGACTTCAGTTGCATTTTCGATTTCATCTTTTTTCCTTATATATATATATATGTGTGTGTGTGTGTGTGTGTGTGTGTGTTTGTGTGTGTGTGTGTGTGTGTGTGCGTGTTTGAGTGTGTATGTGTGTATCAGGTCGCTCTCGAGTGCTTATGGTAACATGTAACCCAGTATAACCTGTCTCATTGTCGGGTCGTCGGCGACTAAACTGGCAACCACACCAAGCTAGCTTGGTCAGGAGGGTGATAGCTGGACACCCTGCGGGATGAAATACGAGATCCGGCAAAGGGCGGAGGAACTCAGCAGAGTCAACGGGCATCCAAATAGTAATTCTTTTTTTTACCTGGGTGTGAAAAGCCCCCAGTTGTTGTCACAGCACCTTTCTAAGAGAGGGAAACTCTATAAAAAATAACCTGCAGCTTCGGAAGCACCCGATGATGTTAAACTGCTAAGTTGCTTGCATGTGTGCGTGCTGAACTCTGGGTCTTTCCGCTGGGAACAACCCCTTGTTTTCTCCCGCCCCCTTTTTGTGTACATCTATCCTTTCACTCATTCATTTACTGCCATTGTACCTTCCTGTGTCTCCACCTCCATGCAGCGCCTTTTCGCTCTCGTTTCTGGCACCTCCATATATATAGGTAAGCTATGCGGCCCTCTTACCAGCACATTCCCTTCCACCTACACACGCCAGCGACCCACCCCTGATGCCGCTTGGTGCCCCAGTCCCGGCCCCACACCCCAACCCCCTCCCCTCAATATGACACCTGTAGCACTTGCGGCACCACTAACAAACAGAAGAGGGGCCGAAACTGTTTGGGGTGCGGCTGCTTCCACCACCTCACCTGCGTTGGCTTGGCTCATCGAGTTTCCAATGCCCTCGCAGCGTGGAGGTGCAGGAGCTGCCTCTTCCCCACGTCTTCCCAGCCACGGCCGTCTGGCACACCACCAGATGGGCCAGCGAGCTTATCTGACGCCTGAGCCTCGCTGGTCAACATCGCTCGGCTCAAGCGGCTCTGGAAGATCTCACTCAGGATCCCGAGAGCGGCACGGGTGCCGGTAGCCGATGCCCTCGCTTCCTCGATTGAGAGCGCCCTGGACTCCAATCGAGCCAGTGACTGGGAGCGGCTGTTCTATTTCGCCCCACTCCCCCTCGGCCTCCCCTGCTATCGCGCTGACCGGGGCGGCAGGTCAACAACAGCCTTCGTCAAGGCCAATGTCTCGTCATTTGGGCGAGCGCCCGTTCCAAGCGTGCCCAGGGACGCCACACACCCCACCTTCAGGTACCCCCTCACCCCCGAGGCCAGCGCCAAGCGTTTACGTGACCAGGTAAACGCAAAGCATTGGTGATGTCTCGGCCGCAGTCTGAGTTGTTGCCTCAGAGGACAATGTCTTCCAACCCACCTAGGAGGTCCTGGATGCTCTGCGGCTCAAACACTCTGATCCATCCACTGATTTCAGACCCATGCAACCAGGCAGTTCTCCAGCAGCTGCCCATCGGTACCGGCATCCAGGGACTCCAGGCAACTCATTGTCAAGCTTGACATGAGAAATGCCTTCAATTCTTTACGCCGGGATCATCTGCTCGAGGCCTGCCTCAGCCGAGCCCCCTCTGCCTACCCGCTGGCCTACCTGTCATATGGAGCCCAGAACATGCTCCTAGCTGCTGATACGGTCATACCCTTGGCTACTGGGATTCAACAGAGCAACCCTTTGGGACCCCTCCTGTTCGCCCTTGGTATTGACCACATCGCCCGGAGTAGCACGGCCCCTCTCAACGTTTGGTATCTGGATGATGCTACGTTGGGCGAGCCCGTACGGACGGTCTGCCATGACCTTCAATCGGTGGTTCCTGCCCTGGCGGGAATCGGCCTCCAGGTCAACTCGGCCAAGTCGGAGGTGATGAACGTCAGCCTCGATGCTGCGAGCTTTGCAGTCTCCGTCTTGGACGTGCGGTCCATCTCCGCCAGGTTCAGGTTACCCCCAAAGAGGATGACCTCATCCTCGGGTCACCGATCCACCCGCCGGCCATCCGCTCCACCATCAGGTCCAGGCTTCAACAGCTCCAGACTCTCACGAGCCGACTGGGCTTGATTGACTGCCACCCAGCTCTCTTTCTGCTAAGGAACTGCTTCGCCATGCCGAAGCTCCTCTATACACTCCGCAGTGCTCCATGCTATACCCAGACATCTCTCCTCGCTGACCTCGATACTTGTATCTGAGCAGCAGCCGAGGGGATATGTAACGTCAAGTTTGACGACATAGGGTGGCAACAGGCCACTTTACCGGTCAGGTATGGCGGCCTTGGCCTCCGGTCCCCGATCTCACTAGCTTTGCCGGCGTTTTTCGTCGGTTACCTCGTGTCGCGTCCTCGTCAGCAGGGTTCTTCAAAACACAACAGAACCCTCTGTGTTCAGAGAATGTGAGGCCGCCTGTGAGATATGGGACCGAATGGGACTTAGCCCAGTAGACGTCCCTCCACCTTCTCCCCTTGTTGACGTCAAGTCCCCCCAACGCACTTGGGATGCCATCCAGTGCAGCCTGGCCTCAGACAGGCTCACGCGCCAGCGACCAGCACCGCCTTGCTTGTTTTCGTGCGGCCTCCAAACCACACAGTGGTGCCTGGCTCCATGCCCTGCCCTCCTTCTCCACTGGCACGCAGCTAGACAACCATAGCCTGCGAATTGTCGTTTCCCTGAGACTCGGCCTCCGGATCTGCCAGCCACACCAATGTCGCTGCGGTTCCACCGTTGACTCTTTCGGCCTCCACCCGATTTCCTGTCGCCACAGTGCCGGCCGCATTCCACGCCATGCTGCCATCAACGAGGTCATTAAGCATGGCTTGGACGCTGCAGGCTTCCCTTCCCAGCTCGAGCCGGTGGGGTTGGATCGACGGGACGGCAAAAGGCCAGATGACATGACCATCTTCCCGTTCCGCGGTGGCAAACCCCTCGTCTGGGATGCCACTTGCACCGAACACTTTCTGCAGCCGCAACCTGGTGCAGACTGCGACTGACCCAGGTTCTGCTGCACGTCGGGCTGAGGGGACCAAACTCCTCAAATACGGGTCGCTCTCCGACAGCCGCAGGTGTGAGCCCCGCGAGTTGGAGTGGCTTTTCAAGCGCGTCTCCCTTGCCATCCTCCGGGGAAACGCCTTCTCCATTCTATCCGTTGGGGCTGTCGGTGGGCCCCATCGCGTACCAATACATTAGTTAAATACCATTTTTCATCTGATATATCTCAAAGTTATATTTTGTACAATATATATAACAACGCTATATTTATATGTTACAATCTATATCTACATACAACGATGAATAACGTAGAATACAAGTTAAGATCCCAGGAATTCATTATTGCGATGCAATTTCGACTGCAGTTAACGCAATGTCACTTTTCTTAAAAGGTTGATTCCTTGGGTACAGGGATATACCTTACTTCATGTATTAGGTCATTGTATCGAATCAAAGGAATACTAAGCAATCACCCCCCACCACCCTCAAAAAAAATCTACTACCTAAGAAATTAGATTAATTATTGTGCGTATTTAGGGTACTGATTGCAAATAGACTACTAGTTGCTCTCATTCCCCTCTAAATACTACTAGATCATCTCATCCTCCACATTCATATGCTGACGCATCTATTTAAGAGACCAAATGTTGGTTTTTCGTAGCATCTGAAATTCAAGAGTTATCTTTAGATATATATGAATTGTTGATTCTAATCATGGCATCATATTCGTCCTATCAACTCTAATTAATTAAAGATCAGGCTATTCATAACAATAATGTTAACAATATTAAAGCTGCCAACATATTATATGCTATCATTATTCCATGAATAAAGTATAATATTAGATATTCACAAAAATTAGTGAAAATATGTTGATGGAGGAAACAAATTATTAACGAATTGTGAAATATACAAAAAAAAATTATTTTAGTTGTTAAAGTAAATTTGATGCACCTTTTGTAAAGAGTGGTCCAAGTATAGCCAAACGTTCGTCTAATTCGTAAGCCTCGAAAAGCTAAGGAGTTAGTGATGTTCTTAATTCTATTATATGAGACGGTAAATCAAAATATAAAGTGGTATGCAGTATATCTAGAATTAGTGTCGTCATGATAAAACCATTTTTATATTTGAAATCAGTACCCCAAACATACTTACTAATAGGTCTAACCTTTTAGCAAAATGTATATTGGTCTATATTATATATTTCGATACGAAGGTAAAAATAGTATTGTATTTACTACGGCAGACGTATTCGATTATTTTTCTCTAAATCACTCTTTGCCACCACAACAAATCTTTATAATTGGCTGTGTATTGGACAAGTGAAAGTTAAATATCAAAGTCGTTGGCATAGCACAGTATCAATAACAGTTCGGCAAATATTGACACTTGGTTGTGATAATTTTCATATATTTAATACACTTAATTTCAACAATTTAAAGAAGTTTGCTTTCATGAATATTTTGTAATGTTTCTTTTGTTTATATTTTATGTCTGTATGCACTTTCTTGCCTAAAACAGAAATACATCCTAATGCTAACTTGAAGCTAAATTTCAATGTGATGAATTCATTTACAGATAAATCTGCTGGTGAACACTGTTTACCAAACCTCCAACATATAAGACAGAACGGAAATTGAAAAGTCATTGAAACTTACGTTTTCGCTTCTTTAGTCGAACAGCTGATTTCTGATACTTCACGAGTATTTTTTCGACTTTATTTTTTATGTATATATTTGTCATTATATCTCGGAATTACCATATTCTTTTAGATTGATACCAGTTTTTTTTTCCTCATTTTGTATATTTCTTTGGGAAAATATAATAAGATGAATTATCAAATTTCCCTTAACTAATAGAAACGGATATTTCTTTCATTGTATGCTGCAATACTTTTTATCCTAATTCCTGTATGTTTTATTTACTTTATTTTATTTTTGCTCCATTTTTATATCGGTTTGTAACACTTAAATACAATTCACTCTATGCAATAATAAATCTTTAAAATATAATATAAAACAATGAAGGAAAACATCTAAATACCTGTTGTGTTCTTTTGCATCCATTTCGTTAGAATATATAGTCTTTTAGATATTTAATATTAGTTTCCTAAGAGAAATGAACAACAACAGACAGACATTTCTTGGGAAATTAAAAAAAACGAGAAGGAAAAGAAAATCAAAACAACGTTACTATTACAAGAAATGTGTAAGTGAAGATTAGATTCGTTCACAATATCTGGTTGCCAGATGTAAAATATTTCATCAATTTCTCTATGTATATTCACGAGGAAAAACACATTCTTAGACACATGAAAAGTTCTCCTATAAATATTAGCATGAGAAGCTTAAGTTGAATTATTACTTATCATATGAAAATATAATTGTACAATTGAAAAGGAGACTTAGGTGACACTATACACGAGGCAACTGCAACATTTCTATGGAAGAATACACTGGAACTCTATGTTTTAATACACATAACAATTTAGCTTTGTTCAGGCAAGTAAACCACCAGGTTCCACAACGGGTGTTATAGTTTTTTTAATATGTTAATGGAGAGATAAAACGTGTTGTGTAACCATTTTAGTATCACCATATAGTGAGTTTACAATCGTAGGCTTATTTCATAAAAGAAAAACCAATGTGTGTTTGTACCAAATATGAAGAGACAGGTAGTGTCCAGAACTGTGATTGAAATATACAATGGAATGTGGCGGTCAGTTGTCTGTGCTATTTTAGGAAGTGATCAAATAGGAGGAATGGGTTGTGTGGTTATTGTATATAGCACACTGAGAACGGAAGTTGAGTCTGTGCGAGTGGAATGGTGTGTATGACACAGAAAGAGGTGTTTAAGCTGTGATAGTAGTTGAGGAGTTTATGGTAGTTTCAATGGTCACTGTGAGGGCAATCTAATGTGTCTATTTCTGGTGATGGTGGTGGTGGTGGTGGTGCTGGTGCTGGTGCCGGTTCTGGTAGTTGTGTGCCTGTGTGTATGTGTGTATTTGTGTGTGGGTGTGTGTGTGCGTGTGTATGTGTATGTGTGTGATCATGTTAGTTTAACTGATGAATTTCATTGGTTTATTTAACTAGTAAAGTTTGTTCACATTAATTAGTCGAGTGTGTTAGTATAAATGTTATAGTGTTCAATCCGGCTAGTTTAATTAATTGGTTGTGTTAATATAGTTAGTCGGTCATTTCAGTATAATTATTTAATTACTTAGTATAATTAGTTGTGTTTACCTACCTATTGTCGTATTGGAGCAAGTAAACAAAATTGAAGGTGCTGCGAAAAGAATCCTTAACTAGAACGGAGGACAAGCAGTTGGGACTAGTGTGATTGGTGGTATTCGATATGAAGCTGCTCATGGGGCAGCGAAGATAGGTTTAGCAGGGGGATTTCAGGAAGAAGTTAACGAAGAAGGAAATTGCCGATGAGGAAATTTCATGGGTTGCAAGCTGGATTGAAGGATAAGAGATGAGGGAGAGGGAGATGACGGACATGGAGGCATCCGACTGATAAATAGTTCGAGATTAACAAGAGAAACACAGTAAATCAACAATATAAAGAAGTCAGATTATTTACACACTCGTTGGAAAACGAAAATGATTGTTTCAACGTTTCGGAAGTCGGTCATTTATCAGGAAATGTTCGGAAATGTGTGGATTAAATTTTTGGGAAAAGAATTTAGAGTGCTGCAAGATGAGCGACCTCACCTTTAATTATGAACACTATACTCTTTCTGATGAAGTATAATATTTCATGTAATGCTTGCAATTGAGCATAACAATATGTAATTAGCACTCGGAGACTGATATTGTATTGAAACATATGTTAAAGAACGGATTCTAAATAAATATTTCTCCTCCTTTACTTCTTGCCTAGTCGCTTCTTTTTCCGAGTATACCTTTAAATTTATATATATATATACCTTTAAATTTATATATATATATATTGCCTATTAACACACGTTATATAGCTATTGCATGAACTAATTTAATTCATTTAATTCATTTCTTCTACGATTACCTACGTACATTTGTGTTGCTTTCAATTTTAAAAATATTACTGTCCCATATAGGTATGTAGATATTTCGTCTTGTTTTTCATTTTATTTGATTTTGTTTTTTTGTCCAACATCCGCTGAGCTTTCATCCCGAATAACTATCCATGGGTACTCCATAGATTCTATTGATGTATGGTGGTGAATAGTCCAGTCTTACAAAGCAGCCGAAATGATAATGATGCCCAGAAGAGATCCAACGAGCGGAAATTGTCCATATACTTGTCTCTTCCATTTTTATTTTTTATTTTTTATATTTCTCCAACTTTTTTACTTAATGATATTGTCATTTTACCTCATTGTTCACTTCTGCTGTGAAACACTATCTCTCTCTCTCTCTTCTCTCTCTCTCTCTCTCTCTCTCTCTCTCTCTCTCTCTCTCTCTCTCTCTCTCTCTCTCTCTCTCTCTCTCTCTCTCTCTCTCTCTCTCTCTCTCTCTCTCTGTATATGTGTGTATATATATATATATATATATACAATCAGTTCCACAACAAATTAGAAAACCATACTCGAGGATGCGCGTTTCACCCAATGGATATCCAACCCGGGTAAGATTTTGCTGAGAACTGAAGTGTATGTGAGCTGATTGGATTCTGCGCATGGACGGCGACAAGAGAGATAACTCAAGTTAGACTGGTGAAGGGGAGATAATTTACGTTTGATTTATTTACTCCATTCAATGGAATGTTCTGACCAAATCTAGGCCATACGGAAATGGAAATGTGTCCTGTAGGCTGTGTAACGATGAATAAATGAATATCTTGCAGATATTACGTAATAGTACCTGACTCAAAGAACCATTTTGTTTATTTGCTGCCCCAAGCCACGAAATACATGTTACGTTACTACAATGACCTGGGATATATCTTACCCGGAATGAAAAATATGTTTTTAAAAAATACCTCATGCGGTTGAGATTTATGATATCGTCTATATTGAATGGAAGGCATAAGATCAAGGCAAGGAATACATGGGCTGTGTCTGTCATGAGCTATGGGGCGGGATTTATTAAATTTAGGAAAGATGAATTGGAAAGTATTGTTAGGAAATTTAGGCAGCTCATGACAGTGCATAAAGAATTCATCCCAAAGAGTAATGTCGCAAGGCTTTATGTTGGAAGAAAAGAAGTTGAGAAAATTGTGTCAAAAGGAAATAACCTAGCTTGGTACCATTCAAATTTAACGGGTAATATCGTGTTAGGTTAAAGAGAACTCGACACAGAAATCTGTTGACGACGTAGCACCAAATAAATGCAAGAAAAGAGTGAAAACAAGAACTTGAAAAGAAACAGTAGGATAAACCTAAGCATGGACATTACACTAGGGATACAGTAGGCATTGATTGGAAAGATATCTGGTCGTGGCTTACGAATAACGATCTAATATGATACATTGAAGTTCTGGTCAGAAGCGTCGAGGAGCAGGCTGTTCAATTTAACTACATAAAACATCATATTGCCAAAACAATAAAATCACCATTATGTGGAATATGAAGGACAAAAGGAGAAACGGGCAGCCATATTGTAAGTAAATGTGTAGAGTTGGCACAGCGAGAGTACAAATGACGACATGATAATGTTGCAGATATAACCATTGTATGATATCTGAGAAATATGGGTCCCCCAGAGCAACTAAATTATATGAACTGAGACTAGAAGGTGTGAGAATGACAAGGTTAAGCTTTTTTTTTTTGTTTCAACATTCAATGAGATAGAATGATTGAGGCAAGAAAGCCAAACATTTAAAATGTGAACAAGAAGAAAAGCGTCCCGAATTATTGACATAATCTATACCAGGCGATAGTGGAGTGAATGATGTAGAGCATGGAAAGATGGAGAAGTATGAGCCACTGAAGGAAGAGGTTCGACAGTTGGGGGAGATAAAGAAGGTTTTAGTGATTCCTGAGGAGAGCGGAACATTTAAATGCATATCGGACAGTTTTGTTGATGCATAAATAGAATCGGAATTGATGCAATGTTACAAGTCATTCTGAAATAAACACTTCTTTGAATAACAAGGATTTTAAGGAAACTCCTATGTTAGACATTGTTGATTACTTCCTAACTGAAATATCCTGAGCGTTTGACATTTAAGTGTCTGAGGTTTACAAAAATGAACTATAATAATGATAATAATAATAATAATAATAATAACTGTACTGAAGGAGGGGACAGTAGGCCAGGGGATATCCAAGGAGGAAATAACATCAAGGAGGAAGAGCAGCCTTAAGGGAAAATCCCTTCATAGTACCTTCTTTGAGAAAACTGAATTTAGAGATCCACAGACATGGAACTGGTTGAGAAGAGGAGACCTCAAAAAGGCTACAGAAGGAATGCTAATGGCTGCGCAGGAGCAGGCCCTCAAAACGAAGTGGTTGAAGCACCATATCTACAAGGAGGAGGCTAGCCCACTGTGCAGGATCTGTGGAGAGAGAGAGGAGACTGTGGCTCACATTGTGTCCGAGTGTAAACACCTAGCCCAGACACACTATAAGGGCTGGAGACACGATGTGATGGGCAGGGTGATCCACTGGCACCTGTGCAAAGTAAACAATCTACCACATTCTGAGAAATGGTATGAGCATAGGCCAGAGGCGGTGATGGAGAACAGTCAGGTGAAGGTGCTGTGGGATTTTAGGATACAGACGGACAAAAAACTGGAACACAATAGACCTGACCTGGTGGTTGTGGACAAAGAAAAAAGATCGTGCCTGATTGTGGATGTGGCCTGCCCGTTCGACACGAGAGTGCAAGAGAAGGAGAGGGAGAAAATTAACCGATACCAGGACCTAAAGTGGGAGGTGAAAAGGATTTGGAACTGCCATGAAGTCAAAGTGATCCCGATTGTCATAGGCGCACTGGGGACTATCTCCAAAGGTTTCCAGGGATGGTTAAAGAAAATCGGCCCCTTCACGCTTTTTGGAACGCTTCAAAAGGCATGCTTGCTTGGAACAGCAAGAACCCTCCGATACGTCCTGAATATCTGAGGCTGCAGGTAGTGGCTTGATATTCAATCCAACGGACTTTCCAGTTCACCAACATCAATGACTGAGATTCAAGGAATAACAATAACAATAATAATAATAATAATAATAATAAACAACAAAAAGAAAACCCTGTGACCAAGAAATACCGGGATGGCGGCCGGCGGGGAATAGCCATGTCTCTAGGGGAGAACGACCCCTCTAGTCTTGGTTGACACTCGTTCTAGAAGTGGTAACACGAAATGATTACCCCTTGGCGGATAAGGATAAAACGCGACAAAATAAAGTAAATGTCTAATGATAAAATCTCATACCGGATCGGCCGTCACCCGGGTAAAAAAGGGCCGCGTCCCTCAGAGAGGAACCAGACTTGGGTCGAAAAATCAGCTAATGGTTCAAACCTTCCCATCACTTCGGAGCTGGAGACCTCCCATAACCGGAATACTCCTACTGTTGGCCCTCCATGCTCACCACCAAGAAATCCAAAGAAAAAGAGAGAAAAATGGTCAAGGGAAGATAATAAAGAAGTCCTTGAGGCTTTCTACACTGCCATGTACTACCCATCAAATACATCGAATACAGAACAAACATATATCAACTGTAAAAAGAAACATCCCGAAAACAGAGGCTATATTGACAGTAACAAACTAGCCAATATACGAAGAAATATTGTAAGAAAAAAGTTACTAACTGATATAGAAATTGATCAGATCAAGCTAGTAGCACAAAGTCAGCGAAGGGAAAATGAAGCATGTGTCAGTGAAAACGAGGTAAACTGTAACACTTCGAATCCCAAGGTTGGGGCGGAATCATTGGCAACAGAGCAAATTAAAGAAAGGAGCGAAAAAGTGGAGGGAGTGTATGCTCAGGATGAAACTCCAAATGAAAATAATGAGATCGTAAATGATAAAGAAATGAATGAGAATGAACTTGCCAACTTGAAGGATGAAATTATGATCGAATGGATGAAAATGAAAGAATCTGACATGGGGCAACGAGACAACCTCCCTGAGATCCAGAACTCCAAACAGAACCAAAAGATAATACACAAGAATAACATAATTCTCAAAAACATTATCATCACAAACAAACTAAACATTACTGACTTAAATCATCTCTATTATGCATCAGCTAAAGTCACCACTCACTTATGTGGAGTGAAGATGAAAAAACAAAGGAATTCCCACAAGAAATCTACTTGGCAAGATAACATAAATCGCCAAATAAACCTTCTCCGATCTGACATAGAAATTTTAACAAACTATAAAGTAGGTGAACATGTTAAACAAACTAAACTTAGAAAATTGAAAAAAAAGTACAGTATAAGATCAACATGTGACATAGACATGCTGATAGAAACAATCAAGCAAAAAGTGTCGGCCAAAGCTGCTCGTATAAGGCGCTTTGAAAAACGATCTAGATTCTATAAGGACAATAATATGTTCAAAAACAACCAAAGAAACTTCTACAGAAAAATTGGTAAGTCAACAATAACTGCTAAATCAATACCACCCAAGGAGGAAGTGCAAGAATTCTGGGAAAAGATCTGGACCGAAGAAAAAGTTCATAACATACATGCCCCATGGATAGACAGACAAATGAAAGAAACAGCTCACCTTGAAGAACAAATATGGGAAAATATAACAGTTGAACAGCTACGCTTGGCTCTAAGAAAAACCAGCAAATGGAAATCCCCAGGAAAAGACAAAATACAAAACTTTTGGATAAATGCCTTCACAGAGTCTCATGAGCTGTTAGCCCAACTTTACAATGAAATAGTTAAGGAGCCAGAAAAGATACCATCATGGATACATTCCTGCTACCGAAGAATGATGAGACAAACAATCCCAAAAAGTACAGACCGATAACCTGCTTGACCACAATGTATAAAATTTTAACATCAGTCCTAACTGAATACACATATGACCACCTGATAACAAATGACTTATTTCCCATTGAGCAGAAAGGGTGTAAACGAGGCTCATATGGCTGTAAGGATCAGCTTCTGGTTAACAAAATGATACTGGAAGATTGTCATAATAGACACAAAAATCTATCGATTGCTTGGATAGATTATAAAAAAGCATTCGATAGTTTGCCACACAGTTGGATTGAAAAATGTTTAAAGATTTTCAAAATATCCCCCGTTGTCAGGAGGTTTTTGTCATTCAGTATGAGGACATGGAGAACGACACTCCTTTTGAATAGTGAAACAAAATCACTGGAAGCTGGAGAAGTTAACATTAATTGTGGAATTTTTCAGGGTGACTCTTTATCACCGCTTTTATTCTGCATCGCACTTATACCATTAAGTAAAATGCTCAATGAAACAAAACATGGATATAGAGTCTATGACAAAACCATTAATCACCTGTTCTACATGGATGACCTGAAACTATTTGCAAAAGATGATGAACAATTGCAAGGGCTATTATCCACTGTGAAGCAGTTCAGTGATGACATTAAAATGGAGTTTGGACTGGATAAATGCGCCAAAAGCAACATTCACCAGAGGAAAGCTGCGGAAGAGTTCAGACATTAATCTTGATCAGGGGAACGTGATAAGAGAGCTTGATCAAGAAAAAACTTACAAATATCTAGGTGTTTGTGAAGGAGACGGAATCAAGCACTCGACAATGAGGGAAAGGATAAGGAAGGAATGTTACCGCAGAGTCAGAGCAATCTTAAGAACGGAATTGAATGCAAGGAATAGGATCGATGCCATAAACACGCTTGCCATACCAGTAGTAACCTACAGTTACAATGTCATCAACTGGTCAAGCACAGAGATCCGTAGGCTCGATACAAAAATCCGAAAATTCTTAACCATGCACAGAATGCATCACCCTAAGGTGGACATAGATAGAATATATCTCCCTAGGAAAGAAGGAGGACGTGGGTTAATCCAGTTAGACATTGCGTTGAAAACTGCAACAATTGGATTATCCACATATCTAAGGGAATCACATGATTGGATGATCAAACTCGTTTTGAAACACGAAAGCACCAAAAGATCATATTCCATTACAAAAGATGCACAAAGATACAGTAATGGACTATAAATTTCAGAAGACCCATTTACTGCTGAAATGGAAAACACAGAAAAAGCAAAGCAGGTAAAAGTAACTGCAAAGAAAGAACTGCTACAGAAACTGGCTAAGAAATGGCAAGAAAAGCCTCTGTATGGAAAATACCCAGAGCGAGCTAACAATCCTGATGTTGACAAAACTTTAACCCATCAGTGGTTGGCATCCTCTGGACTGAAATCGGAGACTGAAGGACTGATTATATCGGAACAAGATCAGTGTCTGCCAACAAAAAATTACCAAGCCAACATAATAAAAAATGGGTGCAACCCATTATGCCGTGTATGCAAAAAACAACCAGAGACCATTGACCATATAATTTCAATGTGCAGTCCTATAGCTCCAACCGAATACCTAAACAGGCATGACAGAGCTGCACAATACATACATTGGATAATGTGTAAGCATTTTGACCTGCCCCATCAAAAGAATTGGTGGGAGCATCAACCACCTCCCATACTTGAAAAAGATCACATCTCAATCTTGTGGAACTTTAGCATCCAAACAGACCGAAAAATAGATGCAAATAGACCTGATATAATATTGAAGGACTTTCAAAGGAGGGTATGCCTGCTAATTGATATGTCTGTTCCAATAGACAAGAATGTATCTATAAAAACATTTGAAAAATTGAGCAAGTATAAGGACCTGGAGATAGAAATTGGAAAAATGTGGAAATTGAGAACTAAAACAATACCAGTGGTTGTAGGCGCTCTGGGAATGATACCTAAGGGGTCTAACGACTACTTATCGCAAATCCCAGGAAACCCGCGTATAGGAGAAATACAAAAGATAGTACTAATGGGAACTGCCCATATACTAAGGAAGATCCTGTCAATATAAGTACATCACAAGTCTAAACACTAAAGATGCATGTGGGAATATGTATGTTCTTTCTTGAACATGGCGGACCTTGTTGTCTCTTGAGGTCACTCGTTGTGACTTGGTGATAACTCGTATGAACATAAAGCAAGATAAATGCAAATAATAATAATATTAATAAGGTCTAATGATTACATATCGCAAATCCCAGGAAACCCGCGTATAGGAGAAATACAAAAGATAGTATTAATGGGAACTGCCAATATACTAAGGAAGATTCTGTCAATATAAGTACATCACAAGTCTAAACACTAAAGATGCATGTGTGAATATGTATGTTCTTTCTTGAACATGGCGGACCTTGTTGTCTCTTGAGGTCACTGGTTGTGACTTGGTGATAACTCGTATGAACATAAAGCAAGATAAATGCAACTGTAATAATAATAATAATAATAATAATAATAATAATAATAATAATAATAATAATAATAATAATAATAATAATAATAATAATAAAGCAACGTTCACCAGAGGAAAGCTGCTGAAGAATCAGACATTAATCTTGATCGGGGGAACGTGATAAGAGAACTTGATCAAGAAAAAACTTACAAATATCTAGGTGTTCGTGAAGGAGACGGAATCAAGCACTCGACAATGAGGGAAAGGATAAGGAAGGAATGTTACCGCAGAGTAAGAGCAATCTTAAGAACGGAATTGAATGCAAGGAATATGATCGATGCCATAAACACGCTTGCCATACCAGTAGTAACCTACAGTTACAATGTCATCAACTGGTCAAGCACAGAGATCCGTAGGCTCGATACAAAAATTCGAAAATTCTTAACCATGCACAGAATGCATCACCCTAAGGCAGATATAGATAGAATATATCTCCCTAGGAAAGAAGGAGGACGTGGGTTAATCCAGTTAGACATTGCGTTGAAAACTGCAACAATTGGATTATCTACATATCTAAGGGAATCACATGATTGGATGATCAAACTCGTTTTGAAACACGAAAGCATCAAAAGATCATATTCCATTACAAAAGATGCACAAAGATACAGTAATGGACTACAAATTTCAGAAGTCCCATTTACTGCTGAAATGGAAAACACAGAAAAAGCAGAGCAGGTAAAAGTAACTGCAAAGAAAGAACTGCTACAGAAACTGGCTAAGAAATGGCAAGAAAAGCCTCTGTATGGAAAATACCCAGAGCGAGCTAACAATCCTGATGTTGACGAAACTTTAACCCATCAGTGGTTGGCATCCTCTGGACTGAAATCGGAGACTGAAGGACTGATTATATCAGCACAAGATCAGTGTCTGCCAACAAAAAATTACCAAGCCAACATAATAAAAAATGGATGCAGCCCATTATGCCGTGTATGCAAAAAACAACCAGAGACCATTGACCATATAATTTCAATGTGCAGTCCTATAGCTCCAACGGAATACCTAAACAGGCATGACAGAGCTGCACAATACATACATTGGATAATGTGTAAGCATTTTGACCTGCCCCATCAAAATAATTGGTGGGAGCATCAACCACCTCCCATACTTGAAAAAGATCACATCTCAATCTTATGGAACTTTAGCATCCAAACAGACCGAAAAATAGATGCAAATAGACCTGATATAATATTGAAGGACTTTAAAAAGAGGGTATGCCTGCTAATTGATATGTCTGTTCCAATAGACAAGAATGTATCTATAAAAACATTTGAAAAATTGAGCAAGTATAAGGACCTGGAGATAGAAATTGGAAAAATGTGGAAATTGAGAACTAAATCAATACCAGTGGTTGTAGGCGCTCTGGGAATGATACCAAAGGGGTCTAATGATTACTTATCGTAAATCCCAGGAAACCCGCGTATAGGAAAAATACAAAAGATAGTACTAATGGGAACTGCCCATATACTAAGGAAGATTCTGTCAATATAAGTACATCATAAGTCTAAACACTAAAGATGCATGTGTGAGTATGTATGTTCTTTCTTGAACATGGCGGACATTGTTCTCTTTTGAGGTCACTGGTTGTGACTTGGTGATAACTCGTATGAACATAAAGCAAGATAAATGCAACGGTAATAATAATGATAATAATGTTTTCTGTATTAACCACAAGGGTTTACATAAAGTAGACATTAAGGACAGTTCAGGACAATACAGGACTGTACAAATGGGCATTTCTGCGTGTAAAAAAAACAGAGGATGTAATAAAATAACAAAGAAAAATTCCCCAATGGGGGGGGGGGGGGGAGACTTCCGAGCGACATTTGTGGAGAAAGCCCATTAAAAGACCACAGTGACCCTGAACATCAGGGCAAGTGTCCTTTCCCAGTTTTCCACCTTTAATTTACAAACATATACTCAGAGTAGGCCCATTCACTCGGGCCATACTTGCTTCTCTCACCCATCTTTCAACAAAATGCTGGGAAGAGAGCACTTGCCTCTCTACCCTGATTTTCCTTTTCAAATGAAATTTGAAAAAGTTAATCAGGGCATCACCGAAGAGGTAAATGCTCGTCTTCAGCCCTTTCAAATGTGTCCACCATACTATCTCTTTCGCCATGGCCACCAGATAAATAAAAACTGCCTGCCCTTCCCGGCTAAAGGAAGAGAGCGGGGCAATCCTCACGATGGACTCAGCTGATAGCCGGATCCGTCCTACACGTGACAGCAGGTGTTCGACATAAACCCACAAGACAGCAATACTCGGACACTGGACGAGTGCGTGCAGGACGGTTTCGTCGCCTTGCGCGCATCTCGCACATGCCCGGCTGACCGCACCTCTATGCCTGTAGAGTTTATCCCGGACTAGCAAAGATCCCCGGTAGCACTGCCAGGCCAGGGATTTCTGGAAGTTGTCCATAGGCCCCGGCCCGAAAGTCCGTCCAAAGAGATTGGCTAGTTGATTTTCGTCGACGCCTAGAATTTCTCCAAGTACGTCGTCGCTCTTCCCCTCCACTAATCCTCTATAGAACGCCAAGGTGGAGTTTCCACCGATCACATTGCCGGATTGGTCGAGGGCTGTGAGCGCCTGAAGACATTCCAGTCTCCAAGCGCTCCCTCTCGGTCTTCGCTTGACCCAGGACTACAGCTCCGTCAAGGAGACTAGCTGGGGAAAGACGCGTCTACCAAATGGCGACCACACCTGATCACCGTTGAGGAAGAGGTGGAGATGTCGCAGCCTGAGCGCGTGTCTGCGCATCATCAGCCACGGCATACCCAGCCCTCCACGTAGCGGGTGTTAACAGCAGATGGACCGCCTGACCATCGGAGCGCGTCCCTTCCACAAAAAGCGAAAGAGCAGACGCTCCAGCGCAGTCAGGCGGGGCTTAGGTACGACGGTCAGGCGGTAGTAGATGACGGACGCGATGTACGCGTTAGCCACCTCCGCTCGACCTTTCAGGGATAGCTTCCTCTCCGCCCATTTCTGGGTGAGAGAAGCCACCCTGCTCGTCACCTCGTCCCAGTTTTTGTCCGTCTGGAGGTCCGGACCGAACCAGACCCCTAGCAATTTAACCGGTCCGTCCGTCCAGCGCCCGACGATGCTGTTGGACGGCATGGACCTGCCTCTTCAGGTACCGAGCTGCAGCCCCACTGACTTTTCCTGGTTGATCATTGCTCCTTTCACCGCTTCGTATTCTCTTAGTGTAGTGCCGATCGCCTCGATGTGTTTGGCGTTTGACACCACTACGGTGACATCGTCCGCATATGCTGACACGGATCTTCCGCATCCTAGTTCGTGCGGGACCCCCTCAACGTCTCCAGTTTGTGCAGTAATGGCTCGAGAGTCAATACGTACAAGAGGGACGAGAGGGAGGGGACATCCTTGGCGGACAGAGCGCATGATGTTGAACGGTTCCGAAAGGTGACCGTTCACTCTGACCACAGAGCAGAAGTCGCTGTGCATGGCAGCGATCCAGCCTCTGAAGACGGGCCCAAAGCCAGCCGCCCTCAGGACTGCCGCTAGGTAACGATGGTCGACCCTATCGAAGGCTTTCGACTGATCTAAATTGATCAAGGACCCATCCGTGCCAGGTTCCCTAGCTACCCTCTCTACGATGTATCGCATGAGGTGGAGGTTGTCGTGGATGGATCTGTCGGGAATGGCGCATGTCTGCGCCTCTCCCACCAGACTACCAACGACAAGCACCAACCTCTCTTCTAGCATCTTGGCCAAAATCTTGAACTCTGTGTATAGCAAAGTTATGGGCCTAGAATTATCTATGATATCCCCCTTGTTCGGATCCTTTCTCAGCATCGCCACTGCTCCTGGGCTTACAGAGCTGGGAATTCTCCCGTTCTGTTGCCAGTTTCAGTAGACGTCCGCCAAGAGGCCTCCGAACAAGTCTGACATCTGTACGTAAAGTTCATAGGGCAGACCATCCAAACCAGGCGATTTACCCCTTGTGCAGCTAGTCATTGCCTCCCGTACTTCAGCGGCTGTTATCGGCTTTTCGCAACACTCCGCCTCAGTGGCCGAGAGCCGCGGCAGTCCGTCGAGGTAGACACTAAAGTCCATCCCTCGATCCGGCCCGCCGCTGCCCCCGAAAAACTGAGCGAAATGTCGCTGAAAAGCTTCACACATTTTCCCGGGATCGAGTAACATGCGCCCGTCGTGGTCCACCAAAGACCGGGTCGTGGCTTTGTTGCCATGATACGCCTCCGCCACTCGGGCCCATTGAACGGCTTTCGTCCCCATGTCTGAGAGCACGCACCCTAGCTCTGACAACGCAGCCTTCGTGCTTTGCATTGAAGAATTGGTCAAGGGCCAATTTCACCGCAACACGTCGGTCGCGATGCCTTTGCAAAGCGCCTCATCTAATTTTCTAACTAATTCTCCCTCTGCTCTATTTTTCTCTATTGCGAAAGCCTTACTAAACCTAATGGACTCTATTGTAATTGCTCTTTTCAGAGCAAACCACCACTTGTTGTTGACGATGGCCCCCGTCAACGCCCGCTTAACTAGTTCGCTAATCCGGTCTCTGTAGGCCTTGCGCGCTGGTAAGGACGCGTTTAGCTTCCAGTAGCCGTGTCCTCGTCTTTGAAGCCTATCTAAGTCAAGTACACAGATCACGAATTTGTGGTCCGTGTAGCTGACTATCTTGAATTGTGGACAGCCTATGCTAGACCTATCTATTTCTCTACAAAATACTCTATCTAGATATGATCTGGATGACCCTATGCGATTTGTCCAAGTCCACATTGGCACATTCGGGAAATCCAATCGGTACCTGTCAGACAGTTCAAAATGCCTGAGCAAGTTGGTGAGGCTCTTGCACCCTCCACCCCTATCCGCTAATCCCACACAGTCCTAGCGTGCATCTAAGATCCCGTTCCAGTCGCCCACTAACACTAAAGAGCGGGACGTTCCAAGAAAGGTCTCCAGACGCCGGAAGAAATCAGGCCGCCCTGCTCCTGTCGGGGCATAGACGGCCACTAACCTGAAAGCTTGCCCGTCTCCGCTGGTCACGTCTAGCACCACCAACTTACTTTCTGGGTCCAGGAAGATGGCCTGTATGGCGAGATCCAAACCTCTCCGAAAAAGCACAGCAACTCCACCCCCCGATCCAGGACGGCTGGGAGATGCGTACACATCGTAGCCGCCGAAGATCGGTGCGAAGGCCCGTGCTTCGGAGATTCTGGTCTCGCTGATGGCCACTACATCTATGTTTAGTGACCTGAGGTCGTTGAGCAGGTGGCCCTGCTTCCATGACGACCCCAAGCCACGCGCATTTATGCGGCCTATTCTGAGTGAGGTCATGTTGAAATGGAGTGGAAAAGATGGGAAAGACCACTTACCTTACTTCTCGTAGAAGGACGGTTTTTCCATCCTTTTCACTGCTTGTTGCCTCCTCAGGAAGGATGTCCTTATAAATCCTCCTGGAGAGTGCTTGTCGGAAGTCTCCGATGTCTTTGGGGAATTTTTGTTTTAGTGTCATGTACGTTTTCTGTGTGATGCGAGTGATTTGTATGTGTGGAGGTGGTGTGAATTTTTGGGTTGTTGTGTAGTCTTTTTCTGTGATGCTGGTGTTGTGTTGGATGTAGTGTAATAATTGGTTGTTGTTCAAATTTAATTGTTTCTACTATTGGCACAAGGCCAGAAATTACCCAGTACATTACTGGTACTTTATTTTATCGACCCCGTAAGGATGAAAGGCAAAGTTAACCTCGGCGCGATTTGAACTCAGAATGGCAAGGGCCGTAACTCTATGCGTCAAAGCATGGCGTCCGACCCTCTACCGATACTGCCAATCCACCGCCCTTGTTCAAATTTAATGCTGTGTAGTGTGTATCGTTTTGGTTGTTTTGTTTTGTTTGCGTTTGTTGTGGGCTTGTTTCTGTTTCGCCTTTTGGTGACTTTTGTGGTGTAGGTGACGGTGGTGTTGGGGTTAATGATGGTGATGTTGTTGGTGTTTGGGGTGATGGGGTTGGTGATGCTGGTGTGGATGGTGGCATATCTGTCCTAACTTTTTTGTTTGTTTATCTATCTGTATCCCTCTGTATTTTGTTTTTGGAGGGGGAAGGAAGAGAATTTTTTCTTTTTTAGTTTCTTTTTTTCTTTTTTCCTGATACCGTTTCCCACTCCTCGTCGTCACAATCTATCTCCAGTTGTGATAAGCCGGGGAGTGGAAAATCCTCCACAGGCGTTAGTTTTGGTTGTGGCGTGGTGGATGGTGTAGGCGCTGGTACTAGTTCTGAAGCGTTGGGTGGTGGTGGTGTTGGTTTTGCTACTGTTGCTGTGGTTGTTGCTGTTATAGTTGCTTCTGTTGTTGGTGCTACAGTTGTTGCTACCATCTCTGCTACTGGTGGTGTTGATGGTTGAGTCACTGGGGTGGGTATGAGAGGTGGCCTCAACCTTTTAGCCTGAGGGCAGAAAGCCCTTAGGTGTGTTCCTTCACCACAAACGACACACCTAGGCCTTCTGCCTTCGACAATTACGGTGAGGTGGCTGCCGTCAGTGAGGTCTATTACCTCTGGGATCTCCTCAATGCTTTTTTGGTCCGCTTGGATCAGGAGCTCCATCCCAGATCCGGACCAGTCCTCCTGCTTTTCTTTTGATATTGCTATTATCATTGTGTTGGCTTCGATGCCGACGAGGACAGCCGCTATTAGCCAGGGAATTTCGATGGCCGGTGGAACGTGGGTCACCCTGATCTTTACGAGTCTCTGGCCACAATAGCTTGGGACGAGTGTGAAGTCGTCACTTCTTAATGTGGCCATGGAGTGTTCTCTAGCCTCCTCTGGTGTTTCAAAGAACACGTCCACGGTTCCATACTTCTGCCCACGTTTGATGTGGGTTTTTCTTGCCCACACATGTCCCAAAGCTTTTTGGATTTGGGACTCGGATGCCCGTTCCACTCGGCGCGATTTTACATTAATTGTTCGATACGACACGGTGCATAGGCGCCGATGCTCCATTTTATTAGGTGGGGGTGAGACTGACCCTGTACCCATCTTTCTTTACCATTTATTTGGCATTTTCTAATTCCTCCTGAGTTACCGTAAATGCTTCGCACTGTTTTGCTACTCTGGCAAAACTCAGGGTGGTTTTTTTAATGTCATTGTTGCTGTTGTTGTTATCGTTATTTTTGTTATTATTAATTTTAGTTTCAGTTGTGGTGGTGGTGACGTCAGTGGTGTTCGGTCTGGATGACTCCATTTTGGTTGAAAACATTTCGACATCACGAGTTAATTTATTTTTTTCTTTTGTTTCTGTTGTCGCCGTGGTGGTGGCGGCTTTAACACCTGCAGTCATTGGTAATGGCGGGAAATGAATGTCTTCCTGAGACAAATTTAAAATATTGCTACTGCTTATATTTTTAGTGTTTGGCAAACGTAGTAATATTTATAATGGTGGTGTCGGTGTGAGGTGTTAGTTTGTGAGGAAGGAGTGACTCTGCGTCATCCAAGATTTTTCAAAGAAAAATTTTTGTTTCATAATTATAAAAGTTTAAATTTTGGGCTCAAGGCCCCAATCTTTTTGGGTGTCCTTTTCAGATAACAATGTATGTGCACTTATACACAGTTAACAATAAAAGATTTCCATGAATAGCAATTTTAAACAACTGAAAATAACAAACCTTTGCGGAGCTCACGATGATACGATTTACTACGTATGTCGCCAATAATAATAATAATAATAATAATAATAATAATAATAATAATAATAATAATAATAATACTAATAATAATAATAATAATAATAATAATAATAATAAAAGACCTATCACATGTCTGTCCGTAATGTGGAAACTGTTGACGAGCATTGTGTCTGAGGAAATCTACCATCACCTCCACACAAACAACTTGTTACCGGACGAACAGAAAGGATGCCGAAAGAAGTCACGTGGTACAAAGGACCAGTTGCTTATTGATAAGATGGTAATGGGGAATTGCAGGAGGAGACACACTGATGTTGCACTGGGATGGATAGACTACAGAAAGGCATTTGACATGGTGCCTCATTCTTGGATCACCAAAAGCCTGGAGATCTTCAAGGTGGCAGATAACATCAGACAGTTGTTGGGCAAGAGTATGAGGTCCTGGGAAACAGAGTTGACATCAACTGGAGAATCCTTGGGAAGCGTGAAGATCAAGAGAAGTATCTTCCAGGCAGATAGCCTGTCCCCTCTATTGTTTGTCCTTGCCCTGATGCCCTTGACCATTATGCTGCGAAAAGTGAGAGCAGGATACAAGTTGGGAAAGGGAGAGCTTACCATCAATCACCTCCTCTTCATGGACGATCTTAAGCTCTTCGGGAAAAGTGAGAAGGAGTTGGATGTGCTTGTTGACACTGTCCGTATTTTCAGCAGTGATATATGTATGCAGTTTGGTATTAGTAAATGTGGAGTCATTGTGATGAAGAGGGGTAGGTTGAGCAGAAGTAACGGGATCCAGATACCAACAGGTGAGATGATAAAGGAAATTTACTCTGAAGAAGGATACAAGTATTTGGGCGTTCTGGAGGCTGATGACATCAAGAACAAAAAAATGAAGGAATTGATAAGAACTGAATACATTCGGAGAGTAAGGAGCGTATTAAAGTCACATCATCTGAACAGTAGGAATGCCATAAGTGCAGTAAATTCCCAAGCTGTGTCTATTATTAGGTACAGTGCGGGAATTCTGAGATGGAATGTTGCTGAACAGAAAGAAATGGATAGGAAGACTAGGAAGCTATTGACTATTTACAACATGTTCCACAAGAGGAGTGATGTTGATAGACTCTACTTAAGGAGATCTGAGGGTGGAAGAGGTCTTATCAGCATAGAGGACTGTGTTCAGATGGAGAAACACAACTTACACAAATACGTGACTGATAGTAAGGAGCCAATGCTCAGAACTGTACTGAAGGGGGGGACAATAGGCCAAGGGATGTCCAAGGAGGAAATAACATCAAGGAGAAAGAGCAGCCTTTAGGAAAAATGCCTTCATAGTACCTTCTTTGAGAAAACTGAATTTCGAGATCCACAGACATGGAACTGGTTGAAAAGAGGAGACCTTAAAAAGGCTACAGAAGGAATTTTAATGGCTGCGCAGGACCAGGCCCTCAAAACGAAGTGGTTGAAACACCATATTTACAAGGAGGAGGCTAGCCCACTGTGCAGGATCTGTGGAGAGAGAGGGGAAACTGTGGCTCACATTGTTTCCGAGTGTAAACACCTAGCCAAGACTCACTATAAGGGCTGGAGACATGATGTGATGGGCAGGGTGATCCAATGGCACCTATGCAAAGTAAACAATTTACCACATTCTGAGAAGTGGTATGAGCATAAACCAGAAGCGGTGATAGAAAACGATCAGGTGAAGGTGCTGTGGGATTTTAGGATACAGACGGACAAGAAACTGGAACACAATAAACCTGACCAGGTGGTTTTCGACAAAGAAAAAAGATCGTGCCTGATGTGGCCCATTCGACACGAGAGTGCAAGAGAAGGAGAGGGAGAAAATTAACCGATACCAGGACTTAAAGTGGGAGGTAAAAAGGATTTGGAACTGCCATGAAGTCAAAGTGATACCGATTGCCATAGGCGCACTAGGGACTATCTCAAAAAGTTTCCAGGGATGGTTAAAGAAAATTGGCCCCTTCACGCTTTTTGGAACGCTTCAAAAGGCATGCTTGCTGGGAACAGCAAGAACCCTCCGATACGTCCTGAATATCTGAGGCTGCAGGTAGTCGCTTGATATTCATTTCAACAAACTTTCCAGTTAACTAACATCAATGACTGAGACTCAAAGAAGAACAACAATAATAATAATAATAATAATAATAATAATAATAATAATAATAATAATAATAATAATGTTTTCTTTATTAACCACAAGGGTTTACATAAAGTAGACATTAGGGACAGTACAGGACAATACAGGTACAAATGGGCATTTCTGCGTGTAAAAAAACAGAGGATGAAATAAAATAACAAAGAAAAATTCCCCAATAGGGGGGAGACTTCCGAGGGACATTTGTGGAGAAAGCCCATTAAAAGACCACAGTGGCCCTGACCACCAGGACAAGTGCCCTCTCCCAGTTTTCCACCTTTAATTTACAGACACATACTCAGAGAAGGCCCATTCATTCGGGCCATACTTGCTTCTCTCACCCATCTTTCAACAAAATGCTGGGAAGAGAGCACTTCCCTCTCTACCCTGATTATCCTTTTCAAATGAAATTTGAAAAATAATAATAATAATAATAATAATAATAATAATAATAATAATAATAATAATAATGATTTCTTTATTAACCACAAGGGTTTACATAAAGTAGACATTAAGGACAGTGCAGGACAATGCAGGACGGTACAAATGGGCATTTCTGCGTGTAAAAAAAACAAAAATAGAGGATGTAACAAAAATAACAATGAAAATAACAATGAAAAATTCCCCAATAGGGGGGAGACTTCGGAGGGACATTTGTGGAGAAAGCCCAGTAAAAAGCCACAATGACCCTGACCACCAAGGCAAGTGCCCTCTCCCAGTTTTCCACCTTTAGTTTACAGATATATACTCAGAGTCGGCCCATTCACTCGGGCCATTCTTGCTTCTCTCACCCATCTTTCAACAAAATGCTGGGAAGAGAGCACTTCCTTCTCTACTCTGATTTTCCTTTTCAAATGAAATTTGAAAAAGTCAATCAGAGCATCACCGAAGAGGTAAGTGCTCGTCTTCAGCCCTTTCAAACGTGTCCACCATACTATCTCTTTCGCCATGGCCACCAGACAGATAAAAACTGCCTGCCCTTCCCGGCTAAAGGAGGAGGGCGGGGCAATCCTCACGATAGACTCAGATGATAGCTGGATCCGTCCTAAACGCGACAGCAGGTGTTCGACATAAACCCACAAGTCAGCAATTTTCGGACACTGGACGAGTGCGTGCAGGACGGTTTCGTCGCCCTGCGCGCATCTCGGACATGCCCGGCTGACGGCACCTCCATGCCTGTAGAGTTTATCCCGAACTGGCAAGGCTCCTCGGTAGCACTGCCAGGCCAGAGATTTCTGGAAGTTGTCCATAGGCCCTGGCCCGAAGGTTCTTCCGAAGAGATTGGCTAGTTGATTTTCGTCGACGCCTAGAGTTTCCCCAAGTACGTCGTCGCTCTTCCCCTCCACTAATCCTCTATAGAACGCCGAGGTGGAGTTTCCACCGATCACATTGCCCGATTGGTCGAGGGCTGTGAGCGCCTGAAGACATTCCAGTCTCCAGGCGCTCCCTCTCGGTCTTCGCTTGACCCAGGACTGCAGCTCCGTCAAGGAAACGAGCTGGGGAAAAACGCGTCTAGCAAACGGCGACCACACCTGATCACCGTCGAGGAAGAGGTGGAGATGTCGTAGCCTGAGCGCGTGCCTGCGCATCATCAGCCACGGCATGCCCAGCCCTCCACGTAGCGGGTGTTGACAACAGATGGACCGCCTGACCATCGGAGCACGTCCCTTCCACAAAAAGCGAAAGAGCAAACGCTCCAGCGCAGTCAGGCGAGGCTTAGGACAAGGTACGACGGTTAGGCGGTAGCAGATGACAGACGCGATGTACGCGTTAGCCACCTCCGCTCGACCTTTCAGGGATAGCTTCCTCTCCGCCCATTTCTGGGTGAGAGAAGCCACCCTGCTCGTCACCTCGTCCCAGTTTTTGTCCGTCTGGAGGTCCGGACCGAACCAGACCCCTAGCAATTTAACCGGTCCGTCCGTCCAGCGCCCGACGACGCTGTTGGACGGCATGGACCTGCCTCTCCAGGTGCCGAGCTGCAGGCCCACTGACTTTTCCTGGTTGATCATTGCTCCTGTCACCGCTTCGTATTCTCTTAGTGTAGTGCCGATCGCCTCGATGTGTTTGGCGTTCGACACCACTACGGTGACATCGTCCGCATATGCTGACACGGATCTTCCGCATCCTAGTTCGCGCGGGACTCCCCTCAACGTCTCCAGTTTGTGCAGTAATGGCTCGAGAGTCAATACGTACAAGAGGGACGAGAGGGGACATCCTTGGCGGACCGAGCGCATGATGTTGAACGGTTCCGACAGGTGACCGTTCACTCTCACCACAGAGCAGATGTCGCTGTGCATGGCAGCGATCCAGCCTCTGAAGACGGGCCCAAAGCCAGCCGCCCTCAGGACTGCCGCTAGGTAACGATGGTCGACCCTATCGAAAGCTTTCGACTGATCTAAATTGATCAAGGACCCACCCGTGCCAGGTTCCCTAGCTACCCTCTCTACGATGTATCGCATGAGGTGGAGGTTGTCGTGGATGGATCTGTCGGGAATGGCGCATGTCTGCGCCTCTCCCACCAGACCACCAACGACAAGCGCCAACCTCTTTGCTAGCACCTTGGCCAAAATCTTAAACTCTGTGTTTAGCAGAGTTATGGGCCGGAAATTGTCTATGTTATCCCCCTTGTTCGGATCCTTTCTCAGCAATGCCACCGCTCCTCGGCTCACAGAACTGGGAATTCTCCCGTTCTGTTGCCAGTTGCAGTAGACGTCCGCCAAGAGGCCTCCGAACAAGTCTGGCATCTGTACGTAAAGTTCATAGGGCAGACCATCCAAACCAGGCGATTTACCCCTTGTGCAGTCAGTCATTGCCTCCCTTACTTCAGCGGCTGTTATCGGCTTTTCGCAACACTTCGCCTCAGTGGCCGAGAGCCGCGGCAGTCCGTCGAGGTAGACACTAAAGTCCATCCCTCTACCCGGCCCCCCGCTGCCCCCGAACAGCTGAGCGAAGTGTCGCTGAAAAGCTTCACACATTTGCCCGGGATCGAGTAGCATGCGCCCGTCGTGGTCCACCAAAGACCGGATCGTGGCTTTGTTGCCACGACGCGCCTCCGCCACTCGGGCCCATTGAACGGCTTTCGTCCCCTCGTGTCTGAGAGCACGCACCCTAGCTCTGACAACGCAGCCTTCGTGCTTTGCATTGAAGAATTGGTCAAGGGCCAATTTCGCCGCAAGCACGTCGGTCGCAATGCCTTTGCTAAGCGCCTCGTCTAATTTTCTAACTAGTTCTCCCTCTGCTCTATTTTTCTCTATTGCTAAAGCCTTACTAAACCTAATCGATTCTATTCTAATCGCTCTTTTCAGAGCAAACCACCACTTGTTGTTGACGATGGCCCCCGTCAACGCCCGCTTAACTAGTTCGCTAATCCGGTCTCTGTAGGCCTTGCGCGCTGGTAAGGACGCGTTTAGCTTCCAGTAGCCGGGTCCTCGTCTATGAAGCCTATCTAAGTCAAGCACACAGATCACGAATTTGTGGTCCGTGTAGCTGACTATCTTGAATTGTGGACAGCCTATGCTAGACCTATCTATTTCCCTACAAAATACTCTATCTAGATATGATCTGGATGACCCTATGCGGTTTGTCCAAGTCCACATTGGCACATTCGGGAAATCCAATCGGTACCTGTCAGACAGTTCAAAACGCCTGAGCAGGTTGGTGAGGCTCTTGCACCCTCCACCCCTATCCGCTAATCCCACACAGTCCCAGCGTGCATCTAAGATCCCGTTCCAGTCGCCCACTAACACTAAAGAGCGCGACGTTCCAAGAAAGGTCTCCAGACGCCGGAAGAAATCAGGCCGCCCTGCTCCTGTCGGGGCATAGACGGCCACTAGCCTGAAAGCTTGCCCGTCTCCGCTGGTCACGTCCAGCACCACCAGCTTACCCTCTGGGTCCAGGAAGATGGCCCGTATGGCGAGATCCAAACCTCTCCGAAAAAGCACAGCAACTCCTCCACCCGATCCAGGACGGCTGGGAGATGCGTACACATCGTAGCCGCCGAAGATCGGTGCGAAGGCCCGTGCTTCGGAGATTCTGGTCTCGCTGATGGCCACTACATCTATGTTTAGTGACCTGAGGTCGTTGAGCAGGTGACCCTGCTTCCATGACGACCCCAAGCCACGCGCATTTATGCTGCCTATTCTGAGTGAGGTCATGTTTAAAATAGAGTGGAAAAGATGGGAAAGACCACTTACCGTATTTTTGGTAGAGGAGGGATGGTTTTTACATCCCTTTTCACTTGATCGTCTGGTGAAGGGACCGTTGAATCGTCCCTTCGGCTGGTCGTCGGCTCTTCTAAGAGAATGTCTGAATATACTCTTCGATTAATGGTTCCTCCTAGGTCCCTGAAATCACCAACTGCGTTGGGGAATTTCGTTTTAATGTTTGTGTATTGTTTCTGTGCTATTTTTAGCAGTCTTATGTTAGTTGGCGTTTTGATTGGTGCTGGTATTATGTAGTCCTGTTGTGAAATGTCTGTGTGTTCAATTATGTAAGTCATTAGTTTCTTGTTGTGTGTGTTTATTGCCGTGCATTTGTTTTTCTGGGGGTGGGGTGTGGTTCTGCTATTTTCTTGTCGTTGTTGCTGGGTGTGTGTGTTTTGTTGTTGTGTTTGCGATGTTGGTGCTTGTGGTGGTGGTGTTGAAGGTGTTGTTGGCGGTGGGGTTGTCGCCGGTGGTGATGGTGGTGCTGGTGTGGGTGGTGATGGTGTTGGTGGTGTTGCTGCTGTGGGTCTCTTTGCAGTAGACTTTACCCTTTTCTCATTTCTTTCCTCCCTTTTCAAAGGCGACGATGCGCTGCTTCTGCGTTTGTGCCTTCTTGAGACCTTTTGCCATCCCTCTCCCACCTCACACTCCATGTCTGATTCTGTAAGGTCGGGGAGGGGTACCAGCTCCACTCTTTCACTTGTTGTTGTTGGTGATGTTTGCACTGGAGTCTCTGTTGCAGCTGCATTTGGTATTGCTGTTGTTGTTGTTAATATTTCCACTGCTGCTGCTGTCTTTGATTTCCGTGGAGTGGGTATGGGTGCCACGGACCTATCGTTCCTGGTTGCCGCTTGTCCTGTTGCTGGTAGCCGTGGAACCGGATTCGGGAGGAGGGGGGTTTTCTCCTTTCTCAGGGTCTTCTCGTTGCAGAAGGCCCTGAGGTGAGTCTTCGATCCACAGCGAAAGCATTTCGGGCGTTTGCCCTCAACACTTATGGGCAGTTGAGTGCCGTTATCGAAGTCTATCACATCCGGGATAGCTTCGATGCACTCCTGGTTGGTTTGGATTAGCATCTCAATGGAGGAGCCGACCCAATCTTCTCTTACTTTTTTCTGTACTTGCAGTACAGTTGTTTTGTCCTCGATTCCGACGAGGACAGACGCGGCCAGCCAAGAAGGGGTCATTCCGGGGGGGACGTGGGTCAGTTTGACCCTCACAATTTTTTGCCCGCAGTAGGAGGGCACCAACACCATTTCCTCGCTCCTTAGGGTCACTACTGATTGGGCCTTTGCCTCCTGGGGTGTGGCAAAAAGTACGTCTACGGTGGCGTATTTTTTGCCTCGGGTGATGTGCGTTTTCCTCTGCCACACAGACCCCAAGGCTTTTTGTATTTGGGCCTCTGTGGCTCTTTCCACCCTACGGGATTTTGTACTTACTGTACGGTACGTGACCGTACAGTGCTCTTGGGTTTCGAAAAAATTTTTCGCTGCCTTGCAGATTGCTCGGTGTCCGTTCTTTGTCACCATCTTCTTCGCTTCCTCTAATTCCTCATTTGTTATGAGGATTGTTTCCAGGTTTTTCGCAATACCTGCAAATGAGATTGGTTTTTCTCTGCTGTTGTTGTTGTCGTCAGAGCTGCTGGTACTTTTGTTGTTGCTGCAGGTACTACGACTACTGCCTCCGCCGCTGTTGCTGTGGTTGTTGTTGGTGTTGCTGCTGCTAATGCTGTTGTTGTTTATGCTGCTGGTGATGCTGTTGCGGCTGCTACTGTTGTTTTCATTGTCACTGTTGCTGTTGTTATTACGGCTGCTACTGCTATTATTCCTGACGTCAGACGAATGAACTGGGTTTTCGTATTTCCCGCACACCTGTTTCGTCGCTGTCGTCGTCGTCGTGGAGAAACCTTGCACGCTTTGCACGAGACTTTTCTTTTCTTTCGTCGCTTGCGAAAGAGAAGGTAGGGAGAGAGACACATTTAAAGAAGGGAGGGAGAGAGACAATCTTCTCTCTCCTGTAGTGATGATTGAGGAAGAAGAAGACGGAATGAGTGGGAGTGACGTATGAAATTTTTTTTTTTTGGTAGCCATGTTTTTTTGTTTAAAATGAAATTTTGGGTACAAAACCCCAATAACTGGCTATTTAACCCCGAAGGGCCAAATAACGGACAGAAAGACCCCTCTCACGAGGAGGAGGGTGTCTTTATCAACAATTTGGTTCAAGTTTTAAACAATTTACAATTGTTTTAACGGTTAAAAATTACTATACCTTACAGAGCCGAGCCTCCGTCAACCATGGCATTCAATAATAATAATAATAATAATAATAATAATAATAATAATAATAATAATAATAATAATAATAATAATGATGAAATCTCATACCGGATCGGCCGTCACCCGGGTAAAAAAGGGCCGCGTCCCTCAGAGAGGAACCAGACTGGGGTCGAAAAATCAGCTAATGGTTCAAACCTTCCCATCACTTCGGAGCTGGAGACCTCCCATAACCGGAATACTCCTACTGTTGGCCCTCCATGCTCACCACCAAGAAATCCAAAGAAAAAGAGAGAAAAATGGTCAAGGGAAGATAATAAAGAAGTCCTTGAGGCTTTCTACACTGCCATGTACTACCCATCAAATACATCGAATACAGAACAAACATATATCAACTGGAAAAAGAAACATCCCGAAAACAGAGGCTATATTGACAGTAACAAACTAGCCAATATACGAAGAAATATTGTAAGAAAAAAGTTACTAACTGATATAGAAATTGATCAGATCAAGCTAGTAGCACAAAGTCAGCGAAGGGAAAATGAAGCATGTGTCAGTGAAAACGAGGTAAACTGTAACACTTCGAATCCCAGAGTTGGGGCGGAATCACTGGCAACAGAACAAATTAAAGAAAGGAGCGAAAAAGTGGAGGGAGTGCATGCTCAGGATGAAACTCCAAATGAAAATAATGAGATCGTAAATGATAAAGAAATGAATGAGAATGAACTTGCCAACTTGAAGGATGAAATTATGATCGAATGGATGAAAATGAAAGAATCTGACATGGGGGAACGAGACACCCTCCCTAAGATCCAGAACTCCAAACAGAACCAAAAGATAATACACAAGACAAACATAATTCTCAAAAACATTATCATCACAAACAAACTAAGCATTACTGACTTAAATCATCTCTATTATGCATCGGCTAAAGTCACCACTCACTTATGTGGAGTGAAGATGAAAAAACAAAGGAATTCCCACAAGAAATCTACTTGGCAAGATAACATCAATCGCCAAATAAACCTTCTCCGATCTGACATAGAAATTTTAACAAACTATAAAGTAGGTGAACATGTTAAACAAACTAAACTTAGAAAATTGAAAAAAAAGTACAGTATAAGATCAACATGTGACATAGACATGCTGATAGAAACAATCAAGCAAAAAGTGTCGGCCAAAGCTGCTCGTATAAGGCGCTTTGAAAAACGATCTAGATTCTATAAGGACAATAATATGTTCAAAAACAACCAAAGAAACTTCTACAGAAAAATTGGTAAGTCAACAATAACTGCTAAATCAATACCACCCAAGGAGGAAGTGCAAGAATTCTGGGAAAAGATCTGGGCCGAAGAAAAAGTTCATAACATACATGCCCCATGGATAGACAGACAAATGAAAGAAACAGCTCACCTTGAAGAACAAACATGGGAAAATATAACAGTTGAACAGCTGCGCTTGGCTCTAAGAAAAACCAGCAAATGGAAATCCCCAGGAAAAGACAAAATACAAAACTTTTGGATAAATGCCTTCACAGAGTCTCATGAGCTGTTAGCCCAACTTTACAATGAAATAGTTAAGGAGCCAGAAAAGATACCATCATGGCTAGTTAACGGCATTACATTCCTGCTACCGAAGAATGATGAGACAAACAATCCCAAAAATTACAGACCGATAACCTGCTTGACCACAATGTATAAAATTTTAACATCAGTCCTAACTGAATACACATATGACCACCTGATAACAAATGACCTATTTCCCATTGAGCAGAAAGGGTGTAAACGAGGCTCATATGGCTGTAAGGATCAGCTTCTGGTTAACAAAATGATACTGGAAGATTGTCATAATAGACACAAAAATCTATCGATTGCTTGGATAGATTATAAAAAAGCATTTGATAGTTTGCCACACAGTTGGATTGAAAAATGTTTAGAGATTTTCAAAATATCCCCCGTTATCAGGAGGTTTTTGTCATTCAGTATGAGGACATGGAGAACGACACTCCTTTTGAATAGTGAAACAAAATCACTGGAAGCTGGAGAAGTTAACATTAATTGTGGAATTTTTCAGGGTGACTCTTTATCACCGCTTTTATTCTGCATCGCACTTATACCATTAAGTAAAATGCTCAATGAAACAAAACATGGATATAGAGTCTATGACAAAACCATTAATCACCTGTTCTACATGGATGACCTGAAACTATTTGCAAAAAATGATGAACAATTGCAAGGGCTATTATCCACTGTGAAGCAGTTCAGTGATGACATTAAAATGGAGTTTGGACTGGATAAATGCGCCAAAGCAACGTTCACCAGAGGAAAGCTGCTGAAGAGTTCAGACATTAATCTTGATCGGGGGAACGTGATAAGAGAGCTTGATCAAGAACAAACTTACAAATATCTAGGTGTTTGTGAAGGAGACGGAATCAAGCACTCGACAATGAGGGAAAGGATAAGGAAGGAATGTTACCGCAGAGTCAGAGCAATCTTAAGAACGGAATTGAATGCAAGGAATAGGATCGATGCCATAAACACGCTTGCCATACCAGTAGTAACCTACAGTTACAATGTCATCAACTGGTCAAGCACAGAGATCCGTAGGCTCGATACAAAAATCCGAAAATTCTTAACCATGCACAGAATGCATCACCCTAAGGCAGACATAGATAGAATATATCTCCCTAGGAAAGAAGGAGGACGTGGGTTAATCCAGTTAGACATTGCGTTGAAAACTGCAACAATTGGATTATCCACATATCTAAGGGAATCACATGATTGGATGATCAAACTCGTTTTGAAACACGAAAGCACCAAAAGATCATATTCCATTACAAAAGATGCACAAAGATACAGTAATGGACTACAAATTTCAGAAGTCCCATTTACTGCTGAAATGGAAAACACAGAAAAAGCAAAGCAGGTAAAAGTAACTGCAAAGAAAGAACTGCTACAGAAACTGGCTAAGAAATGGCAAGAAAAGCCTCTGTATGGAAAATACCCAGAGCGAGCTAACAATCCTGATGTTGACAAAACTTTAACCCATCAGTGGTTGGCATCCTCTGGACTGAAATCGGAGACTGAAGGACTGATTATATCCGCACAAGATCAGTGTCTGCCAACAAAAAATTACCAAGCCAACATAATAAAAAATGGGTGCAGCCCATTATGCCGTGTATGCAAAAAACAACCAGAGACCATTGACCATATAATTTCAATGTGCAGTCCTATAGCTCCAACCGAATACCTAAACAGGCATGACAGAGCTGCACAATACATACATTGGATAATGTGCAAGCATTTTGACCTGCCCCATCAAAAGAATTGGTGGGAGCATCAACCACCTCCCATACTTGAAAAAGATCACATCTCAATCTTGTGGAACTTTAGCATCCAAACAGACCGAAAAATAGATGCAAATAGACCTGATATAATATTGAAGGACTTTCAAAGGAGGGTATGCCTGCTAATTGATATGTCTGTTCCAATAGACAAGAATGTATCTATAAAAACATTTGAAAAATTGAGCAAGTATAAGGACCTGGAGATAGAAATTGGAAAAATGTGGAAATTGAGAACTAAAACAATACCAGTGGTTGTAGGCGCTCTGGGAATGATACCTAAGGGGTCTAACGACTACTTATCGCAAATCCCAGGAAACCCGCGTATAGGAGAAATACAAAAGATAGTACTAATGGGAACTGCCCATATACTAAGGAAGATCCTGTCAATATAAGTACATCACAAGTCTAAACACTAAGGATGCATGTGTGAATATGTGTGTTCTTTCTTGAACATGGCGGACCTTGTTGTCTCTTGAGGTCACTGGTTGTGACTTGGTGATAACTCGTATAAACATAAAGCAAGATAAATGCAAATAATAATAATAATAATAATAATAATAATAATAATAATAATAATAATAATAATAAAACAAACTTACAAATATCTAGGTGTTTGTGAAGGAGACGGAATCAAGCACTCGACAATGAGGGAAAGGATAAGGAAGGAATGTTACCGCAGAGTCAGAGCAATCTTAAGAACGGAATTGAATGCAAGGAATAGGATCGATGCCATAAACACGCTTGCCATACCAGTAGTAACCTACAGTTACAATGTCATCAACTGGTCAAGCACAGAGATCCGTAGGCTCGATACAAAAATCCGAAAATTCTTAACCATGCACAGAATGCATCACCCT
>OZ024740.1:347265858-347273358 GCA_964016885.1 Eledone cirrhosa
ATTTTAAAAAAAAGACAAACAGCAATAGAAGATATAACGGCAAGCAAAAATATGAATCAAATACAAAACTACGGTGAATAAAAATACACAAAGATAATTAAAAATATATAAGACGTACAGAAACCTATTATTTAGAATAATAACGAATTGCCTTAAAAACAAAATTTCTCTACGCAAATAAATCTACAGTAAAACAGAATATTCGAAGTACGAAAAAATACACATATATAAACAATGGCATATCCCTCCGGTTATACCTGATATCAGCTGTAAAAATATTGATGAGGAAAGCCATGTGAAACAATTGCCCTCCCAACAAAAATTGATATGAATAAAAACAAGAGAAAATTGCATTCGTGACGAATATGAAACATTTGCATATAACTAATGTTGTTTACTTTATTCAAGTGGACCATTCAAATCTTCAGACATGGTGCCAATTATTTATAGTAAACGTGCATTTTCTAGTAATAAAGAATGACAGAATAACAGTATGATCTATTGTATTACTCTCTCTCAAACTCTTTTGCTTTCTCACTTTCTGTATTTCTTTTTTCTTTATTCCCCCTCCTCTCTCATATATGTTTCTATGTAAGCGAAAAGTAAACAGAAAACAAAAAAGGAAGCAATAAAGTACAATGACGATATTTATTATCTTAACCCGTGATAGAGTAGGAAATGGTTTTATCGGTTCGGACACTTGTCCTTCATCAGAATATATAATAAGAAATAGAAAGATAGAGGAGCGTGAGAAGATGAAGAAACGGAACAAACATTTTTTTGAGTAAAAACAAGTTTGTCTCGAGTTAGCCATTTTGGCGAATATATATATATATATATATATATATATATATATATATATATATATATATATATATATATAACGAAGGAAGTGTGGTAAGGAACCAGGTGGACCATAACGCACCAGAGTACTCGATACTTAGGGGAGCAGAGTGGGTAATAGGTCTGAACAGACCTAGCTGTCGAAACGGCCGGAGCTCAGCCGTCGGGGTCGTGACTCATTTCCTATATGTATATATATATATATATATTGCTATTCTTGGGTAACGTTCTGAAAAAGAGAACTCAATATATTAAAAATGATAGCATATAAAGTCTATATGCGTATGTAACTCTGTATGTCTGTGTGTATATATGCGCATTGATTGATTAAGAAGTGATGTTTATAGAAGTAGTCCTAATTCTGTCGGTTATGAAGTTTTCAGAGAGTACTGTTTTATATTACCCATTCTGGACACACGCCGGAGATTGACCAAATACAGTTGGATCACATAGGTAAAGTCGTCAGATTCTGAAACACTCACCGAGCGATTCTAGGTGATCTCTCTCTCTCTCTCTCTCTCTCTCTCTCTCTCTCTCTCTCTCTCTCTCTCTCTATCTATCTATCTATATATATATATATATGTGTGTGTGTGTGTGTGTGTGTGTGTGTGTGTAAACATGTGGGTGGTGTATTCGCCATTCGTGATAAAATAACATTGGTTAATTGTCCGTTAGATCTGCTTTCACCAAAATATACGTATTATTTACATGTAGACATTATATTCATTTATTCCTATTCATAGACATTGAAACCGCAGCATACAATAATATCTATGGCAATAAACAACGTTAACAGAAACATGTGCATGTAAATAGTGGAAGCTGATGTGTTAAAACATGAATAATTAACACGATATGGAGTTAGTCAACTGAATTAGTTATAGCCGATTTACAAGTTTGACTGATCAGTATAAAAAAAGAGTTGACTGAGTAAATCGATTAAGCTATGTGCATTTACGCGAATATTTTGAATATAATATTTTTGCGTTCAAAGTAATACAAAAATTATTTTATATTTACCTATTACAAAAGATGCCGTCGAAAAACTTTCACCACAGACAATTAGCTTATAATATTCACTTATATCGGAAGGATAAGGAACATAAATAGATATTCATAGACACAAATGCAGCCACCAGTAGAGAAACACATACGCACAAACACACATGTATATATATACAAGAAGGTAGTCCAGCATAATCGAAGCTCTAGTTGCGGGCAAGCTAACGAATGTTGTTGGGAAGTGCAGTCAAAAGCACTCAATAAGAATTTTACCTTAGAATTATAACATTACGTAAATTGAAGCCAGCGACCGAAAAGCGAGCCGCTAGGACCAGAACAACGAAAAATCCGACTCAGCGAAAAGTTTAACTGTTACCTGGACCTTCATGGACATATTACGTAATATTATATAACATCTCAACTGGACGCTGGATTGGCAGTATCGGTAGAGGGTCGGACGCTATGCTTTACAGCACAGAGTTACGCCCCTTTACGATGTGAGTGGAAATCCCGCCAAGGTTAACCTTGCCTTTCATCCTTACGGGGTCGATAAAATAAAGTACCAGTAATGTACTGGATAATTGCTGGCCTTGTGCAAAAGTAGAAACAATTATATAACATCTCCACTAGGTTTCTGTAAATCCGAAACCAACAAAATCCATTTGCAGGGGCCTGCAAGTTAATTGGGCTTTGGAAGATATAACAGTGGAATTTACTTGGTCAACAAGTTTTCGTTCTGCCTCCGCCGGTTGCAAGAACTAGTAGTAAACACTGCTAGTAGTCACGTTGTTTCTCCGAAGGGAGAAATTCAAAAATTTGAACAAAGGATTTAAATCCTTTACACAAACCAAATGAAAGCTCTCAACTAGATGTTATTAAGCATAAAAGATTAACCAATCAATAGAAGTGTCTAATTAAATTAATCAATTAATCATTAAATCTAGGAGATAATAGTTGTTTCTACGTTAGGCACAATGCCAGCAATTACCCAGTGCATTACTGGTACTTTATTTTATCGACCCCGTAAAGATGAAAGGCAAAGTCAACCTCGGCGGGATTTGAACTCAGATCCTAAAGGGACGTAACTATGCTGGAAAGCATGGCGTCCGACACTCTACCGATACTGCCAATCCACCGAGATAATAATGCAAGAAGGTAGTACAGCGTAATCGAAGCTCTGGTTGCGGGCAAGCTAACGAATGTTGTCGGGAAGTGCAGCCAAAAGCACTCAATAAGGAATTTTACCTTAGAGTTATAAGATTACGTTTAGACAGCTATGCAAATTGAAGCCAACGACCGAATAGCGAACCGCTAGGACATATATATATATATATATATATATATATATATATATATATATATATATATATATATATATATATATATTTGGTTATGTATATTTGGTTATATATATATATATGGCTAATGTCTTCAACACATAAATGATGCTACCTCTGGTTTCAAACGTTGCATGTATAGATTGCGGCGGTTGCACAGATACATATACGACGCAATCTTTTAGGCAACTCTAAACAAAGATGGCCGAGACTATTAACGTGAGATCTCGTTAGGTGCAAGGGTGATAACCCACCACCTTAATTAGTCTTTAGTTTTCCTAATTCAAGGGGGATAACTCTTCCTAATAGAATAGTGAATCAGCTATTAATTAAGGAGTATTCCCAAATCAGGGGAAGAAATCTTGTTAATATAGTGTAATATGATATATCTTGGGGTCAAATACTAATTATGTGTGTATCTACTAGTGTGTGTAGGCCATTGAGCGTATCTGCGTATGGATTTATGTATGGTGTTTGTGGGTGTTTGGATTTGTGGGACTACACACACTGACATTTCAACACCTTAATAACCATACATTTGAACCCATTGCTACTAAACACTCAAAATACACAGACATCAAAAATGCCATCTTCACCCATATTATGAATGGTAAGAGCATTTTCTATTTCTAAACAAGTGAATTCAATTGGATATTGACTTATTGAACAACACTTCCACCGCCAACACTGCACCTTCATAAAAAAACATGTATAAGAATAAATGTTGACAGAAAATTCGCATATATTCATTCTGCTCACAGAATATACGTAAAACATTTTTTTGAATATTTAGTATTTAATTTTTGAAAATATTGTTATTACCATCTAAATCGGTTGTATTACAATGTAAAGTAATATATATATATAGAGAGAGAGAGGTGGAAAAGAATGAAATGAAATGTCATTTCTCACTCTTAGTACGGCTGATACTTAAATATAAGTATGTATACGTATATACATATATGTATACAGACGTACAGTAGTATGTATATATATACATACATGCACACATAAATATATGTACGTATATATATATATATATATATATATATATATATATATATATATATATATATATATATATATATATATATATATATATATATATATATATACGTACATATATTTATGTGTGCATGTATGTATATATATACATACTACTGTACGTCTGTATACATATATGTATACGACCCGACCATGAGACAGGTTGTACTGGGATACATGTTACCAGTAGCACCAACTGGTGACCTGACATTTATATATATATATATATATATATATATATATATATATATATATATATATAAATGTCAGGTCCCATGGTCGGGTCGTTGGCGACTAAACTGGCAACCCTACCAAGGTTTCTTGGTGAGAAGGGTGACTTTGGACATCCTGCAGGACTAAAAACAAAACCTGTCAAAGGGCAAAGGAGCTCTTAAGAGTCAATGCCCATCCAAAATCACCGGGAGAGATGACCCCTTAGCCTTTGTCAAAGCAGAATTCTAGGAGAAGGAAAACTCTGATATAAGACCTGCAACTCTGATGGTATCCAATGATGTTGACTTGTTCTTCTTTTTGGTAAATATCATCTTGGTTAAGAGAGTGGGACTGGCTTTGTGCAGTGCCTTTGCTCACTATAAAAGCTTCACGGCACAGGCATTGCTTTATATCTGGAGATCTCTCTGCACTCATCGTCACATGGTACCATGGGCCCAACACTATGTGTCAATAATTGTCACAAGTGTAGTGTTTGTACCAGAGTTTTCAAGTCGCTGGCTGGACTAAAAAGTCACACTCGTTCAGCGCATCGGTAGGGTTCTCCTACATGTATATAAAGTAGTAGTCGCACTCGAAAACGAGTTGGCAGCCACCATATATGTATATATATATATATATATATATATATATATATATATATATATATATATATATATATATATATATTTATATATATAAAAGAGCTTCTACAGGACTAGAACTGTTTCATTCGTGATCCTTCAGAAGCTCTTCTTTATTAAAACATTTATACTCTGTTATTTATTGAGTACCCTACTTAATGTGGTTACCTCCGATTCAACCCGGAATAACTTATATATAAATATATATTTATATATATATATAACTGCCGGAACTAAGCTGCCGGGGACCTCACTCATTTCCTATTACCCACTTTACTAACCTAAGTATTGAGTACTCTGGTGCGTTTTGATGCACCTGGTATCTTACCACACCCTCTTTGTTATATATATGTATATATATATATATATATATATATATATATATATATATATATATATATATATATATATATATATATATATATATATATATATATATATATATATATATATATGCATATATATATATATACATATATATACATATATATATATACATATATATATATATATATGTGTGTGTGTGTGTGCAGATACATATATATATATATATATATATATATATATATATATATATATATATATATAGGAACGAGTAGGACCCCGACGGCTGAGCTCAAGCCATTTCGACGGCTAATTCTGGACTAAACGAAAATGTTTATCCTGGTAAATGAATAACCGAGCTTCTCAGGGCGTAATTCCATATATGGTAAAAGTGATTGTCACAAGGATTGGTCAGAAGTTACTATGCTTCAATTACCTTACCGCTCCTTACGGCCGCCTTGGACTTTGCCCAGACACTTGCGCCCATCACCGACCAGGAAAGAAATATCATCCTCCACGCCAGGAAGACAGTCCTACTTTTCGACAACTCCAAATGGATAAAGAGAGCTGCCGACTCCCCCTTCGACGTCAGTATGTGCGCGACGGATTCGGCTGAGGTCACAGATCTTATAGAATTATTCCTACTAGTTAAACTCACCGATATGTTTCCTGCATTCCGCGGTGGATTGTACCGTGCTGATCGGCTCCTTACCCTTAAAGGGTACAACCCCAGTAGTACAGACCGGGTCCATAAATAATTAATCAGCTTCTTCCGCGACTGGGGATTTAAAATAACCCTACAAACGTCCCTAACCCGAGTAAACTTCCTGGACGTTACCCTTGACCTTGATAATGATCTGTACTACCCATACAGGAACCCAAACGACAACCTGCACTACATCCACCGCCGGTCAAACCATCCTAGAAACATCACCAATAACCTGATTAAAAATATCTCCGTCCGCAGATCTCGTTTGTCCGCTAATGAGCAGATATTCGAGGAACATTCGCCTTATTACAACCAGGCCCTCAAGCGGAGTGGCTTCCGGGAGGAAATATCCTACTGTCCAGCTTCCATTATCGGAACCAGCAGGCGACACCGCCGCTCACGCAACGTAACATGGTTCAATCCTCCCCACAACGCCGAGGTGACAACACCTATCGGGAAAATCTTCTTTAGGCTCATCGAAAAACACTTCCGACTACAACACCGCTACCACAACATAATCAACAAAAATACCATTAAACTCTCCTACAGCACCACACCTAACTTTGCACAAAACATCGTCTCCTCTAACAACAAAAAACTCAACCCCTATGGAAGAAATAAGCTAGAAAGCAGTGGAGAGCCGACCGGGAGGTGTAATTGTCTTGTTGGATCCATTTTCCCCCTCGACAACAGATGCAGAGATCGTAATGTGATCTACCAGTGCAACGTGAGGACGGAACCTCCAACAAAGCTTATATTGGATTAACCGCTTGTGACTTCAAGAATCGGCTATACCAACATGACATACTTTCCGAAATCCAGCCCGGCGTCACGCCACTACATTTTCGGGCCACATCTGGGACCTGAAAGATAACAACATAACCTATAATCTCACTTGGAGCTTACTGTCCAGAGCCAACTCTTACACGGGAGGATGCCGCCCGTGTAACTTATACTCGGAGGAAACATTACAAATGCTGTTTTCGACGGACCAACTCCTAAACAAGAAAGACGAACTGGTAACTGCATGCAAACACAAATTGCGTAGGACTTACCTCGCCCTCAAACCCCATAATGACCCGGGGGGTTGGACAAGGGCTGTAACACCCCGCTTGTCGACTTTGTAATGGGTAACCCCTGCTTACAAAGGTAGAAGTAAGATTTTCTTATATAATTTTGATCGTTTCCTCTATATTTCCTTCTTCCCCCATCCCTTCCTAGTCCTTCCACCCCAGGTCTCCTTCTTTGTCGTCGTTATTTTCACCTTCTCGCCCACCCCAAGGCAGACCATCGGCCCTCTGTAGCCTCAGTACCCCCACCCCACCCCCTATTCTATGATAGAATTGGCCGACTCCGCTTTTTATAGCAGATCTGCTAGACCCCAGAT
>OZ024740.1:347278358-347290858 GCA_964016885.1 Eledone cirrhosa
ATACTCTGTTATGTTTTGAGTATCTTACTTACTGTTGTTACCCCCGATTGAACCCGGGATAAACCAATGTATATATCGCCATCTTAAGCGTCTGACGACATATTCGCTTTTTGTAGGAGGAGCTTTTGGTAAACATGGTTGGAGGGAGTTGGAATGTTCTTCAGGGAGTAATCCAGTTCCTATAAATCCATACTGACGTTCATGAGACGCAAAATTGTGTAGGACACGAGGATATAGAGAGCGCTGTCAGGGTAGTAAGCCAAACTCGCACGTGGTGAAGAATCTGCTAAAAGCGAAACTTCTACGTAGTGAAGAGAATCTGCTGACCGGTGCTGGAGACGTAAATAGTGGTGGAACACTGTAAGGTAATATCTCTAGTGGTAGAGCACTCAGTCCATGGGACGAGTTAGGTAGTGATTGCCTAAACACGAGAAATGAATTTTTCACACGTTGTCCACACGTCACCAAACACCTATTGCATAACTACAAGGCTCCGGACTGATTCTTTGTAATTTTATTTTCAGCCTAAAAACTTTTCGGACTTTCGCAGTTATCTCCCTTACATATCTCGCACGCAGTCTAGTTTTGCCTGTGTGAAGTGACCGGGTTTTTGCACATGCGCGTTGGTACAGTTGTCCTCCCTGTTCCTATAACCATGCCCATTCCGAGCTGAGGATCCGGTAAGGTGAAACAATCGTTCTCGGTATGGTGAACTAACTGTTGTGTAACCACTTATATATATATATATATATATATATATATATATATATATATATATATATATATATATATATATATGGAGGAAGTTATAGTTCACTTGAAGCATTGTGTGATGAGGTATAAACGTTTGTATTTGTAAAGCTAAAACAATGCAGGTATGAACATAGAATACAGAATGCAAATGCAAAAGATATTGTTGACAATTAGTCCTTTACGTTAAATTTATTTAAATGTCCTTAATTTTCGAGATAATATCTCTTCTTCGGAGGGAAGTAAAGCGGTTAAACCAGTGTTCTAAATAGCTTGCCAAGTCATGCTGACATTTCCTGTCAGCCTGACTTGGCAAGCTATTTAGAACACTGATTTAACCGCTTTACTTCCCTCCGAAGAAAAGATATTATCTCGAAAATTAAGGACATTTAAATAAATCTAAGGTAAAAGACTAATTGTCAACAATATCTTTTGCATTCGCATTCTTTATTCTATGTCCATACCTGCATTGTCTTGGCTTTACAAATACAAACGTTTATATATATATAGAGAGAGAGTATATATATATATATATATATATATATATATATATATATATATATATATATATATATATATATATATATATATATATATATAAGATCAAAAGATGGTTAAAAGAGTTCCATGTATTTTATTATGCGCATTTCAATAACAAATATCATCATGCGATAACATTTGCGTTTTCGTCAGATAAAATAGGGAGACATGACATGAAGGTTAAAAAACACTTGTGAATAGTGCAGTTTTAAATCAACATATGAAAAGTAGTTTTAGATTGATGTGTGATATTGTGAAAAAAATTGAGGGGGGGGGGATGAAAAACAGGAGGAGATGAGAGTAAAAAGTGGAGGAGGGGGAGTATAATGAGGAAGGATGAGTTAGGAGGAGAGATGGGTGATAGAGAGACAAACTGTAGAGTGCTACTTATCCGATATCTGCATTACTACAATAAAACTCGCCTCCTACATATATATATATATATATATTATAAGCATGCCTATATCAATAGAACCATATAAATTCAAACGTGGCTAAATTTATGAGCTCTTGAGTAGCTATGGAAGTATGCGCACGAAGGTTTCTATTCACATTTGATCCGAGTGGATCGAATTCATTTGTTCCACACATACTTTGTGGAAAGTCATTATAATCATATTTTCCACTCTTACCCCATATAAATGTTTGTACGTACTAAATTAGGCAAATAATATATGTACACCTGAGGACATATCTTACTAAATCATTTGTATTTTCGCCTCATTACGATGATTGACAGCCAAATAAAGTGGAGAACTTCAATATAGAAACAACATCCATTCATCAAAGCAACAAATGGTGATTTGTTCTATTAAACCTTTTTAGTCTAATATTGCTGGCTTTCGTGGCAAAGCCAGAAGGCGATTATGTTTTCTCAGATGAAATTATCTTAAATTTCCTCTGACTTAAGAAGATTCGAACGTAAGAAACACTTTATAAAGTGCGAAGATGACCCAAGGTAGGTTAAATCAATCCAGGTTAAAATTATTATCACCTCATTAATCATCAATTAGTTCACTCGCAGAAAACTCTACTAACGGTTATTCAGTTACCGAGCTTCACCATTTTCAGAAACGAAGGACGGGCGTTATTTCATACATCGGATGAAAAAGAAGAAAAACACAAAAACAAAAGGAAATCTATATTATGATACAAAACGGATTTAAGTGTCCCTTTTTTCTTTTTTCTTTTAGGCTCTTTCTTTTATGCATACGTGTATATATATTTATGTTTATGTACAGTTTGCATATTTCTATTTTGTTTCTTAATTATATTTTAGCCGTTAATCCGATTATAAGATTAAACTGTTGTTAGTAGAATCTTCAATTTCCTCGATGGAATATACTACCCTTTAAAATAATTTCTAGTGGTCCGATTAATAATCTATGCTTATAAATATATAAATACATTGTTAAATGCTTCTGTGTTTATACATACAGTGGATATATAAACATCTATGTATATAAATATATATTATATATATATATAAGTGTGGTGTGAGTGTGTGTGTATGTATATATACGGGGGCATGTTTGTGTGTAAGAGAGGGAAAGAGAGAGTGTGTGTGTGTGTCTATGTTTTAGTCTGAGACTCGCGTCTCCCAGAATGGGCATGTGCTTCTTTCCATGCATTTGAATGTGATTAGTTGTGTGGTAATTCCTAGAATATTGTAGTGTTGTCATTATTATACTCTATTCATCCAAATTCTCCGAACTCAGGCAAACTCGGGAACAGTAAAACTGAAATGAAATTTCCTATAAGGGAATAGGAGATGGAGATAAAAGTAAATAACACATGGTATATACAAACACACAAACATATATGTATATATATATATATATATATATATATATATATATATATATATATATATATATATATATATAAATAAAGAGAGAGAAAAAGAATTGTATGTGTACGTGCGTATGTATGTGTGTATGTGTGTGTGTGTGTGTGTGCAATAATCAATAAAAACTCTTAGAAAAAAACTATTGGAGCAAATGTTCTTGTCATTACATTTTTTCCTGTCCGTGTATTTACCTAGAAGATTATGGACTTTGGTCTTTTCACGACTTAATCTCTATACTAGAATGGTTCCTTCCAGGAATCAGTGAGGATATTTTTTCTTTTCTTTCGCTATTTTATTTTGTTATTTATTATTTATTCTATTGTTTCCTTCGTTTTCTTTCGCTATCTTCTTAATTTCATGTTAGCTGTTTAGCATTCTATGTGTGTGTTTCAATCTCCTAAACCCTTTTCTCTCTCTCTCTCTCTCTCTCTCTCTCTCTCTCTCTCTCTCTCTCTCTGTATATATATATATATATATATATATATATATATATATATATATATATATATATATATATATATATATATATATATATATATATATATATATACACATGTATATATATATGTGTGTGTGTTTGTGAGTGTATGGGTGTATCTATCGTAGTTGTATACGTATAAATATATATATAAATATATATATATATATATATATATATATATATATATATATATATATATATATATGTATATGTGTGTGTGTGTGTGTGTGTGTGTGTGTGTGTGTAGGTGTGATTGTGTGCGTGTAAGAGAGGGAGAAAATTCGTGTGTGTCTATCTATCTATTTCGCTCTAGCTGCATCTGCGTGTATTTGCCAGGGATTAAATGAATTTGAAGCCACACCACAAAATCTCAGATGTGGTTTTAGTTACACCAAGTGTAATATGCTATCCGATTGTTCTGTCGTTGCCGAACCCAAACTCAAGACACCAAAACCCTAAATCAAACACAAAAGTAAAATAATAACTATAGAATTGAAAATGAATTATTTAAAAAATAAATCAAACTAGATATAAAGCAATGGATATTGATCAAGTTATTGTTGTTTGAATGCGAATCCCTACATAACCCAAACACATACTGTCGGAACAATCTTTAAGCGCCATATGCGAACGTGGATTGATTGCTGGATTTGTGGTGGAAATACCACAAGACGAAACTTAAGACAAATTGTTAAATATGTCAGAAAAATTACAATTTATACTCGGCTGTTTGGATAAGGGCGGTGGGTTGCAGTGTCGGTAGTGGGTTGGACGCCAAGCATAGCAGCAAAGATTTACGGCCCTTTACGGTCTGAGTTCAAATCTCGCCGATGTTAACTTTGCCTTTCATCCTTTTGGGGTCGATAAAATAAAGTACCACTAATGCACTGGAATAATTGCTGGCCTTGTGCCAAAAGTAGAAACAAATATTTAGTTGGCTCTCATAGCTCCCTTCTTTCTACTCTCTCTTTCCCTCTCTTTTTCTAGCTCCCAATCTTCTTCATAAACTCACATGTCTGGCTATATACAACAGCCATTTTCGATATACACACTCTCATACACACAAACGCACACACACATATATATGTATATATATATATATATATATATATTCTTTATTATGGCTAATTGATGAGTCTTGTTACTCTGGAGTTTCACCTGTAAACGCATATGATCCTGTGAGTACACAGGTGAAACTCCAGAGTAAAAACTCAATAAATAATTAAATTCTGTTTCGCTGTTGAGTATGCATCCTCACGTCTGGCAACATCACACGTATTTCCATATAGTGTATTGATTGTGTTGTTATTTCTGTTTATCTTTTAATTCACATACACACACACACACACACACACACATACACATACACACACACGCACACACACACACACACACACACACACATATATATATATATATATATAAAGAATGATTAATAAAACAGGTAGACATCATAAAAAGGTAATTTATTCCGAGTGCTTAAAAATGTTTCTTTAGTAGTTACACAGCCTAATCATTGTAGTTATTTATTTGCAGATACTCAATTTTCAAATGCAGAAGAATCGGAAACCGAGTTTCTTTAACTGTTCTTTCATAACTCGTTGAGTAACCCCTCACCGTACGTCGACTCTATCTAGTGTAGTAATTAACCATTACTGCATTCAGGATAATCCTAAGCATTTCTTGCATAACCTAATATATATATACATATATATATATATAATAATTGTTTCCAATTTAGGCACAAGGCTAGCAATTACCCAGCGCATTACTGGTACTTTATTTTATCGACGCCGTAAGGATGAAAGGCAAAGTAAACCTCGGCGGGATTTGAACTCAGACCGTAAAGGGACGTAATTGTTTGCTGCTATGCATGGCGTCCGACTCTCTACCGATACTGCCAAATAATAATACTATTTATAGTTATGTATATAGTATAAACAACTATAAACAAGAAGGTCAGTAATATCTTATTACCTTATTACCAGTAAGAGAAATAGCTCAATGTATGAACATCAGTTGTTTTACAGAGCAGGAAAATAAATAAACTATACAATTATCAAAGTTGTGTTCAAATCATTTAATAGCTGACAATCGTTTCTTCCAAACTCTCGTTTGGAGTCAATGGAGTCAATTTATTTATTATATATATATATATATATATATATATATATATATATATATATATATATAGAGAGAGAGAGAGAGAGAGAGAGAGAGAGAGAGAGAGAGAGAGAGAGAGAGAGAGAGGTAATTCCACAACAGTTAGTTCACCATACCGAGAACAAATCTTTCACCGTATTCGGATCCTCAGCTCGGTCTCAATTCTCCTGAGGATCCGATTGAGGTGAAACATTTGTTCTCGGTATGAGGAACTAATTGTTGTGGAACTACTTCTACCAAACTCGTCCCATGGACTGAGTGCTCTACTACTACGGCTATAGCCCACCAGTGTTCTACTATATGTATATTTATATATATATAATATATATATATATATATATATATATATATATATATATATATATATATATAATATACATACAGTAGAACACTGGTGGGCTATATCCGTATATATATATATATGTATTGCAAACAAATCGAATATTATTATTAATATTCGAAAAACTCAGATTACATTTATATATATATATATATATATATATATATATATATATATATATATATATATATATATATATATATATATATATATATATATATAGGGAGACACAAAGCCGGTTTTGGTTACAAACAGCTAGCGAATTGGAAAATGATGTAGTAACATGTGCATTTAGCCAAATTTGTCTGGTCTTTGAGAAAAAATATATTAATATGTGGGCCAAGATGGTATTAGATCCAAAATAAACATTAATCCAGCACATTTTTTTTCAACCAAAGTTTCTAGAACATTTTGTGTGGATTCTATAGTCTTTTTACGCATTTGTATCTTCCGATATTTTCTCCTACCTTTATTTCAGTTTGACATCACTTCCTGTACACCAGCTAATGATTTATGTTCTGGCCATCAGGCGAAATCAAAACCGATTCCAATAGACTGCTACCAGATCATCGTTATTTGTTCGTTCTTTTAAAAGATATGGTCAAATACAATACATCATGAGGCAGTGATAAGTGATGTCCTTCATCATACGTTGTATTTCTCCATCCCTCCTCCAGCACATTACAAATTGTAGCACCATCAATCATAGCGACATACAATCTAAACTCGATTTTCGTTCACGACATATCTATACTTGCTCCATTTGTAATCGTGTTCTCTCCCGGGAAACTGTTCCTATCAACTCACCAAGCCACCATCCACTATCCCACCTCACCCTGAACTATGTTATATGTGTAAATGTACGTATATACATACATACATATTATATATATATATATATATATATATATATATATATATATATATATATATATATATATATATATATATATATATATATATATACAGTATCTATATTCATACATATAAATGTATATTGCGTGTGTAGATGTTCACATATTCGATGACACATGTACTAATACATGCATGGTACACACATACGAACACACACACGCATACATCAATACAAGTAGAGAGAGGGTAGAGGGAGAGAGCGAGAAGCGAAGAAAGTGAGGTAAATAATACGTACAAAACTAAAATACATGTGTATCTGTCGAACACATCTATAATAGATGAGTATGAGTATATATATGTGAGTCTTTAAATGTAGCTATATGTTTAAATATGCAAGCTTCGTGTCTATATACATATGTATGTATGTATATATATATACAGGATGTCTCAAATAATGTATACACACTTAAACAGCATTCTAATAAATATTGCCTGTACAGTTAATCAAAGTGTGTATACATTTTTGGGGATGTATATATATATATATATACATGTGTGTGTTTATTTACGTGTGTTTGTGTATGGATGTGTCCGTGTAATTATTTATGTATATGTGTTAATGTTTCTATGTACGTTTGTTTATCTCGTCTATATATCTCTTTCTCTGTGTGTATAAATATGGCTTTTTACATGGACATCTCTAGTACAACATCACCGTTTTAATAAATTTATGAAATACAACTATCTGAAAATAGGTTAATTCAAATATCAATTTTAATATTTTACTTATATAAAAATATTCGTTTTGTTGTGATTTCCATGTATTTTATATTTATTTATTTCACAAGGAGCCTTAATTAGATGAATTGAAACTGTGAGTTTGACCTATTCAATGTGACGGCGCTTTTAATTGTCTTATACGAAATATTTAGTTTCACAATGAGGTTGTTCTCTTGTTTGAATACATATCCATTCGTAGCAGTTTTGTCCGCTGAGCGCAGCCCAAACATCACCGCGCCCAAGGCCCAGAGTCCATCACCCTCTCCCCATTCGTCCTTCCTCTCTTCTGTGGCCAAAGATTCCATGTCCCCTCTTTCTTCTCGTTTATGGCATTTATAGTCCTTTCCTCTACCTTTTCATATAGCCAGATCTCCCCTTTATATCTTTCCCATTACTTAATTTTATTTTTATCTCTCTTTTTCATATTTATGTAATTATCAATGGCTTTTAAGCCAACTTTGTGAATTTAATTTGAATAAAATGTCTGCTTTCATATACAACTGGTATGTATTTTGTTGAACCTGGCCAAAAGCAATGAAATCTAAATGACACCAGTCCCTGTGTACTTTTAGCGTGAATAAATATGATGAATTATTTCCTCCTAATTCTCGTTTCTGCCATTCTCCATGCCAATTGTGTTTGGTATTTATATTCTAAATTTGGTTTATTCCCCGGAAGGCCAGATCCAAATTCGAGCATACCTATTACCACAGGCATTCCATCCAAGATAATCATATCCAGGCGCAGCATATCTCGAATCGAGATTGCGATTTAAGGAAGATGTTTCTGAGACATCTAGCAAATCAGTTGACTATGTAGAAGCTAAAGAATGATAAGAAATCTGCTCATACATAACATTCTCCCTTGTTCTTTTTAACTGACTGAGACGGCAACATTATTTTGGTTTTTTGACATACGTAGAACAAATGTTCTTTTTCTGGAAGACATAAATGCTAGTCTGCATGGGAATAAATAGAAATTTACCAGAATCCCCAAAACGTGTCTCCAATGACACAATAGTCCTACTAACGACATTATTTCTTTTAATTTCATTCTTTCTCGTAGATATGTGTTCATACTTCATAGAACTCAGTTTTGGTTTCAGTTCCTCCTAGAAACAGTAATATATAACAGTATTTAATATATTTATGTACGCCAATTCAAATACAGGTTTTTGATGGATTGTTCGGAGGATGCAGGGTACTATTTTATGCCGGCTTTCGGAGTCTCAGAGATCTCAGAAATATTAATTAAGTTAGTCTCATCTGATGCAGTACTACGTGTTAACTTTATTTGTTACATCATTGTACAGCATTGCTATTCTTTGTTGATTTTCGCATGCATATGTATGTGATGCGGTGTGTGTGTGTGTGTGTGTGTGTGTGTGTGTGTGTGTGTGTGTGTGTGTGTGTGTGTGTGTGTGTGTGTGTGTGTGTGTGTGTGTGTGTGTGTGCGTGTATTTTTGTATGGATGTATACATAGAGTGATATGAAATAGTCAGTGAGAGTGAGAGATAATTAATCAAAGACGGAGCTTAGTCTTTTATAGTTAAACAAAGCTTCACACGGAAAACAACGAAACACATAGGACTAACAAATATAAAAGATCACTCTGCCTCGTCTATCAAACTCTTCGGCAACGCAATATCATACATAATGGAGGAATTGTATCATATTGAGCTTAGGTTATATGACGGCATGAACAAGCCGGCAAATAGATGCATCATTGACAACATAACAAAAAAAAGTGTCTGGAGGAACCATCAGAGTGTCATTCGATTTGAAAAATGTCTTACTATTAGAAAAAGTGCAGAATGCGACGAAGGGTATTAGCGACACTGACCTGAGAGCCAATATAAGTGTCATCTCAGTATTATCTAGGATAATATAAGTTTTGACGCCATTCTTTATAAACTTTATCGTTTTTCTAATTTGACTTTGATCCCTCTATGTCATTTATAGAATTATAATTAGTATTAGTACATGGTTCGTTGTTTTAGAATAGAATTAAACATTTTCTTTCTTTGCAATATAAATATATATTGAATAAATAAATACACAATAAATTAGCACACATTGGAAATACATTAATTGCAAAACGTTGTACCATTTTATATAAACGTGACTCCAAATTCAATTTATGTTGGGTATTTCTTTTTATTTCAAAGAATTTCAATTTAGACAGCAGTTTTTGTACAGTATACAGTTGTACCATTGGGAAATCTATGGCGTCATCTCATTCTAGTAAATTAACGCTTTTGCAAATGTCCTTACGATAAAATGATCCCACAATCCTGCATCAACAACATGGCAGTTTGTGTGGAAACACTGGGGAAGGGAGATGAATGCAACATTTCGACAAACTTTACCCCTGACCTTTGTTTACTTACATTACAAACATGGATCTAATGAAGACATGCAGGATGATAGAAAAAAGTTTGAAAAATACCAGTCATTTAATTCGGCTTTCTGTTGATTAGAATATCCATCTCCTTCAAACACCGCCGGCTTGTTATGCTGCGAAGGAAAACACTGATACTTCATCATCTATATTCCATGATTATGAGAAGTCGTGTGGCAGACACATTTTTCCAAAGATTATTTCTTTAATCAAGGGTTAGACTTTAGTCAAGGGAAAGGAAATACTGTGTGTATAGCATCTGGAATGTTTTCGTGGACTCAAAGTTTTTCCAGGTAAGACAAGGCTGGTAATGCATCGGTACTCTTACGTCTTATATTGGGTTACTAGTGGTCAAAAGCAGTGGCCTTCTTATGGAGATTTTAAACATCAATGAATATAACTACAAAGTGTATTTACAAAACCCTAAACTTTCAGTGCAAACTAAGATTATTGCCAGTTCGAAATGAATAAACCCATCCCAGAATTGCCCTCAGCAGCTCATATCTGAAATCTACTCAAAGCGGGGACGAAACGATTCTATATACATTCTGTTATTATCCGAGCCTTGAAGTGATCTATATATCAGCCGTATGCATCAAGCATCACCGGCCACTTTATTTGTCCTGAAAAGACATGCACAGTTCTTCTGCCAGGTATATTTGGCAGAAATATCGTATGATGAATATTTCTCTCTATAAAGTGTTTGAAACAAGCAATAGCAATAGCTGCAAACTTTAGCAGATTAATAGCTTTATTCGATATAGATAATTGTTTCTACTTTAGGCACAAGGCCAGCAATTACCCAGTACATTACTGGTACTTTATTTTATCGACCCCGTAAGGATGAAAGGCAAAGTTAACCTCGGCGGGATTATTCGATATAGATAATAGTCATTAGAGTAAGTCTGATATTTAATAACCACTAATGAAATAATCAGGCATGTTTCGGCCTAACTTCGCAGGTATTTTTCTTCAGTATATTATAAAGGAAATAGCAACTACAACATCGTCGTGTTACACTTGCTGTCTTGAAAAAATATTAAATTGGAAAATTTTGCCCTCTATATATAAAGGTACGCTTGCTCATGAATGGAACTGAACTGATCATAGGTCTACTGGATCGACGCTGACATGGCACTAAATATCATCGACTCTGTAGAAAATAGTTTCAGTTTTAAATAAACATACTGGAATTATATAACCGTGTTTTCAGTATTGAGATTTTGGAGCTCATATTTCAGAAAGTAAACGAGTTAATCCAGAGATGGGAGAACAACAGAAGTATGTAACATTAGAAAATAGCTCTGCAAACAGGAGATAGATTATCTGGTTGATAAGACATAGGATGCAAATTACACAATTGAAAATAGAAAAACAAGCTCCAGAAGTAACAAATTCAAGGTTTAAATAGATGGTGAATAAAATATAGCAGTACAGTGCGAATAATATTACAAAGAATGCGCTTGCATGATACCTGTGTGGGTGAGTTAGTAAGAGAGAGATGAACTTGAACCATTCATTTAAGCATATTTAAACTGATTTTGACGCAATTGCAGAAACGATTGCAAAATTATAATGGTAAAACTGGATTAGGTAATTCCGAATTTTACTAAATATATTGCATCGTCGTTGCCGAATATTTTGAACGGCTTTTTTAATTCCTTAGATATTTTTATTTCTATTGTTCACAATTTAAGGTAGGTATGTGTGGCATTCATAAACGGGTTTATGTTCGGGATCAATGAAAATATTCACATTCAACAAAACATATGAAGGTTAACAAAATAGTTTAATGGAAAACGTGCATTGACTCAAGTCATCCAAATAAAAATGGGTTGATACACACATTCTTAGTTACCCGGCCTAAATTCTTAAATTTTCAGCTCAGCTGCATAGAAACATAATAGCTATTTTGTATTGTATGGAGAATATTATTTTCATTTTTGTCTTGTAGACTGTGGTAAGGTTTATTATGTAGCTTTCTGTATGGTAAAGTTTCATAATATCTCTATATCAACAGAGATTACTTTAAGCAGCTAAAGTTGGGTGGATGGACTAGGTATAGAGCAGCTTGCCTACTATTGTGATTCGAAGGAACTCCAAAGAAGGGTTGATGGAATTGCCGGATTATTCGCCAACATGGTGACATACAAACACATACACTCATACACACACACACACACACACATACACACATATATATACATATATATATATATACATTTTTCTCTCTCTCGTCTACGATTACACAGAACTTACGTTCACCGAATTCACAGACTAGACCCCTTCTTCCTCCCGTTAGACCTGTACGGAATTCCTTCCTTGCTCACATTCCAACCAGG
>OZ024740.1:347293358-347298358 GCA_964016885.1 Eledone cirrhosa
AAAAAAACAACCTGTGACAACCCCCCCCCCCCCCCTCTTATTTCAAGAACTATTGTAACGCGAACTGGCGCGAAATTTATTATAATTATTGACAAACCAATCAAATTACTTCTCGAAAAACCTGGCATTTCGAGCCACTTTTTCCATATAAAACAAGTAACATTCAGAGACCAACCAGATGTGATAAAAACCGCAGACCCTCCATCTCAACTCACCTTTTGAAAAGCAGAAGAACTGCGAAACCGGTAAAGGAACCAAATAAATATATATATTTAAAAAAAAAATAAGACTCTAGTTGCATTTTCGATTTCATCTCTTTTTCTTTATACTTTCACTCGTGTAGGACACCTCGGTTATTTTTCATTTTGTAAAAAAACCTCACTTTCTAATATATATATATATATATAACGAAGGAAATGTGGTAAGGAACCAGGTGGACCATAACGCACCAAAGTACTTGGTTTAGACCCCGGATACTTGCCCCCTTTTTGCGACCGCTCCCACTATTTTCCGTGCCTTCTATGTTTCTTAGTGGCACTACGCCTTATTTTCTCGTTTCAGTATTTCTTTCTTCGCTTTTCTTTTGGGCGGGGTGGATTCTGAATTTATTTTTCCGTATTCTACCTTTACTTCGTACGAAATTTCATGTAGCTTGTTTAAGACCTTTTAGAGTTAGCATTAGTATTTTTTTTTTTCGGGACTCAGAATTATTATCTCGTACTAGTTTACTTTGCTGCACTGGGTGGTTGCTGGCATTATGCCCGGGATAGAAACCTTTATTATTTATCTCGTGGTAGTCTCTTTAGTATTTTGGCCCCATTTGTTGACCTGTCACCGTATGATTTACGTACTTATACCTCTTAAAAGGGTCCTTGCCTATTCCGTCCCAATTAGTTCATTTACTTATTTCGTTATTTCTTTATTTCTTTCTTTACTTCTTTCTTTATTTATTTATTTATTTATCTAGCCTAACAATAGCTAGAGACTTAGGTCGTAGAACTTGCTTTACTTTTTTCTTTACACTTATTCGCTTTTCTTCACTCTCAGTATTTTTTCTTTCATATATATTTTTACCCCTCATTGTTCTACCTACCGTTCCGACTTCCTCCCCCTCCCCCTCCCCAGTATCTTCTTTGACCTCATGCCCAGCTGTAGCTGGCGCTACCAACGCTTGTTTGGGTCTACTCCACCCATCCTCTCTTTCTCCTACTGGGAAGTTTAGCCACCATTTCCCCTACTAATTTGCAATCACAGAAATACTACTGACTTTTGACAATCACTTTGACCATATATGGAATTACCCCTTGAGAAGATCGGCTATTTAAATACCAGGATAAATTTTCATTTAGTCCAGAATTAGCCGTCGAAACGGCTTGAGCTCAGCCGTCGGGATCTTACTGGTTCCTATATATATATATATATATAAATGTACAAACGAGTTTACCCAGCTATGTATTAAATAGCATCACCAACCCGCAATTGGCCAAGCCGGGTGAGTACGGCTACACCCCAGACATAACCAAAACCAAAACATAAAACGGTAGGGATCAATCAGGAAGGTCTTCCTCCGGTAGGAGTGAAAAAATATTTATTAAAGATATTACTGAGTTACATTGTCATCTTTTCTATTTGTGATTATCTCTATGAAGATCTTAGTAGTTTATTTTATTTTATTTTAGAACAAGTTAATTGTTTCTTAAGGCTTTTCCCGAGTGTATATTTTGAATGCAGTCGTGATATTGACACGTTATCGTAACAGACAGCAAAATATGAGTATGCTTTTGTAGTTCGTAAATTCATCATCATAAAATATAAATGGTTAGCTCCAGGTTACATTTATAGTTAATTTCCAAAAGCTGTATCTGCATATTCAACTCCTGTTTTGAGTTTTAGTATTGACTACGTCAATAAGAATATTAGTCTTAGCACCACTAGATACGCTAATGGATTTAGAAACGTTGTCGTTCCAAACTAAACATAAAATTCTAATAAAGGAACACTTAACAACGACAAAAGTAGTAGTAGTAGTAGTAGTAGTAGTAGTAGTAGTAGTAGTAGTAGTAGTAGTAGTAGTAGTAGTAGTAGTAGTAGCAGAGCAGCAGCAGCTGCAGCGGCAGCAGCAGCAGTAGTAGCAGTAGTATCAGTAGTAGTAGTAGTAGTAGTAGTAGTAGTAGTAGTAGTAGTAGTGGGTAGTAGTAGTAGTAGTTTGCTCAGTCATTCTCGAAAACACTGGAATAAAATCCGTGGTATCTGCAACATTAGTATGTTGGGCGGTGGATTGGCAGTATCGGTAGAGGGTCGGACGCCATGCTTTGACGCATAGAGTTACGGCCCTTGCCATTCTGAGTTCAAATCCCGCCGAGGTTAACTTTGCCTTTCATCCTTACGGGATCGATAAATTATTATTAAGAAGACCATTATACGGGTATTTTGTATTAGTTTCTTTTTCTTCGGTTTTATAGGCGTATCCTGAAAGGTAATAAATAAATTTATTGTTTTCTGAAGCAGTGTTTTACATTGTGATTTTACCATTCAACTTCCTACCGTCTCATCATTCTAATATTTTAAAGTAAGCAGCAGACACTTTAAGGTATCGCAATGCTGAGATAAAATATCTGTCCATAAGATTATAAAGAAACAAATATTATTTAGACAACGAAACGTGTGACGAGGACATTCCTCCTGCCATCTTGTTTAAAAATACCAAATACAATTAGTCATGTTACAAAATTAGCATGTCAATAGTCATGTCTATTTGTGACTAACTTTTTCCGAACCAATGAGAATGCGTACATATAGTCACTCCATCATATCACGAGCTACTGATTTTAAACTAGGAAGGCCACATTGTAATCTCGATGGGAAGGTTATGGCTGGAATGCCATTGATTATGGGTGGTTGATAGAATTGTACTGAGGTTAATTGACTTATCTGTAGTGAGCAAACATATTTGAGACTCAGGAGATGTGGTTTCGTAGAATAAAACCACTGAAAACTTAAAATAAGTATAATTCATTCGTAGTATATGATAGCAAATGTCATGTTGATTAAAGATTTTTCTAAATTAAAATTATCTTTATATACTAAGCAGTGATCGGGCTGTAGACATACGTCGAAATGTTTTAGCATTTTGAAAAATTACTTGTACATGTATCGACATTCAACTGAGATGAGTTGAGAGAGCTTCAACCAGAGTAAACTCGCAGCATCAGAAATGCCCGGCATTCAAAAGTCCTCATCATCTCTTGATTCCAACGGTAGAAACGTATACCTGAAGAGAAGCTATCGATTTAAGATCTGACTTGATCATACTAATGAACATTTTGACATATCAGTTTCGCTGTTTACGCAGGCTAATGTGAGGCGTTGGGGTGACTGTATTGTAACAAAAGTATCACAAAATGAATCAAAAATTGAGATGCAACAGGTGTGGGATTTAAATATATATTGTAATGTTACAAGGTCACATTGTTTCAGTTTCAATTCCCTAATCACAGGGCAAAATCAAAGTATGGTTAAAGAGGCTGTATTGGGATGATGAAAGATTCCATATAGGTATGAAATAACTAAGGGGCGATTGTGTACTCTGCGTTTGTGTTAATGTACCTGGTAAGACATGTTATATTTGAGTGGCAACAGGTGCCGAATTAAGAGGGTTTTTCTCGCTTTGTTAAGTCGAATAAGTTTAATATGACTATGAAAGTAAATCTTTTAATTCCACACTTTCTCGATGATAATATATAGAGGATACTTTTTCTTACGGAATTGTGGTAAATTTTTGGAACGTCGCATCGCTGTTATTATATTGTAAAACCAAATAAATGCAATTTCATTTCCTGTCTGAAACAGATTTCAATTGAACAGTGTTTAAAGTGACAATTACATAAAGTTAACCTCAATACATAGGTATCGAAATAATTCATTAGGATATGAGAGATCGAATCTTTATTATGCTTATTTTCCCTCTGATGTATTGATATTCATCAATATCTTTCAATTGTCAAATACATATACATTCCTTCGACATTCAATACTTGATTTTGATGATCTGTATATATATATTGTTTCATTTATGAAACATTAATGCATAAAGCAACTGTTTTTAATAAAGGAACCAGTTTCCAGTGTGATTATGTAATTAGTAAAATCCTTCATACGACAATACTGAATATATTTTTTCAACAAAGCTTAGATTATTGTTTAAATGTAAACTTTTAATCATATAAAAGCAAATACTGTCATGTAAATTACTAGAAAATCAATTAAATGTTCGTATGAAAAATCCTCTTTGACATAACTAAAGTTACGTGTAAAGAGGAGAATGCATCGCGAATAATTTTTGAACCATGCTCCCATATAGAAAATAACACAAATTTAAAAGAATGACGACCCATATAATCACAGGAAACAAAAATTAAACAGAAATTATTTCTCGAAGTTCCTATTAATGTTATGAATATATGCTACTCATTGAATGAGAAAGCAGTTCAACTCCTGAAGCCATTAATCATCCATATACTTGTGCGAAGTAGAATTTTCTGTTATGGCTTCACTGAAGACAAAGAAAATAAATCGACACCAACTGATATTGGAATGCGATTGGCAGCTCTAAGCTCTTAAGCCGAATTTAATAACAAAAAAGGTCCACGAAACGAAATCGCATTAATTATTCTTATCATTAATATAATTTTCAAAAATATTATTCGTTTATGTTTTTAATATAGCATCCATCTGATGATGAAGAGACCTTATTATGAAAGCATCTACCATTGTTAAGTCCAATCCTTTTCTATTCAATTTTCAGATTCTGTTAAGCTATAGTTGCATAGTGTGTACTATTCCACCTTTAATTCTTAGAATGCTTATTCTATTTTATTTATTTTCTTTGTTTATAATTACCTGAGCATATGTACCCTACAAATATTTTTATGTACAGAAATATTTTAAGTGCAGAATTCTGCAAATATTTATTTTAATTTCTGTAAACTATTCTGTGTGAA
>OZ024740.1:347303358-347305858 GCA_964016885.1 Eledone cirrhosa
GTTCTCATTCATTTCTGGTCAATTTTACTTCATTTTGGTTCCTAATCTAAACATATATATATATATATACTAGCTAAACTACCCGTCCTTTGGACGGTTCAAGTAGCTTTCGATGTATCTCATTAAACTAAACAAAGTAAATTTGAATACATAGAAGAAAAACGTACTTTATGTAAACATGAAAACCTGAGGCACTATTCCAGCGAAATAATTAATATGTGAGCTCGGCGTCATCCGTTATACCATGTAACAACAGAAATCCAGTCTAGGTATAAATGTTTTCGACAACAGTAAAAGCGCATCATGAAATAGAGAAGTGAAGTGAATAATAGACACTATTATGTACAAAGCATAATATTGTAAAAGTTATGTCATCACTTAATGTATGAACATCAAGCTTGAAACGATAAATTATACAATGTCAAATCTATAACTTAACTTAGTAATCTGTTAGAAATTGCTGGTTGTGAAATATACAAAATGATATTGTTATTCTCAAGGAAGCGTACCTTTTGTTTCAAGTAAAAAGAGTAAATTAAAATCCGAATGAGCCGAATTACGAAAGATAACTCTTGTCTGACTTAACGATAACTCTTGTCTTACTTAATCACGAAAATTCACGCAAATAACCGAAAAGTTTTTAATGTCTCCAAAGGCCCCAATATCGATTTTTGAAAGCCTTAGTAGATCATGTACAGATTTTGTGCAAGGAAAAGCTCTGTAAAAAATTTCAAAGAAATCGCATGAATGGTCTAGAATATATGAACCCTCATTATAAATTGTCCACACACACATACAGAAAACTTCGTCTTTATATATATACAGATATATGTGTGTGTGTATTTGTGTATGTGGGGGGGTATGTGTGTGTGTGTGTGTGTGTGTGTGTGTGTGTGTGTGTGTGTGTGTGTGTGTGTGCGCGCGTGTGTACGTGCTTGAGTGGGTGTATATGTGTGCGTGTGTGTGTAAAAAGTAAACAGAAATAACAAAGCAAACGAAATAATAGGAAAAGATTTTTAACGTTTTGAACACTAGTCCATCTTCAAAAGATAGCATGAGAAATAAAAGATGAAATATAAAGATAAAGAGTCAAAAGGGAATGGAAAGGAAAATAATTGAGAAAAAAAAATACATGCGTATTCATTCAGCTATATCTATATATATATATATGTGTGTGTGTGTGTGTGTGTGTGTGTGTGTGTGTGTGTGTGTGTGTGTGTGTGTGTGTGTTTGTGTGTTTGTATGTATATATTTTGGGGAACGTTATCCTGTTAAAAAAACGGAAGGGAACCCACAACTAAATTATGTTACACAATGAAGCAAGTAAAGGGTGTACTCATTGTCATTCGGTGTTGTAACAACATGCGGTGGATAAATAGAAAATTAACAATCTACTGCCTGGAATTCAGACACCTTTCTTTTGGTGGATTGGCAGTATCGGTAGGGGATCGGACGCCATGCTTTCCAACATAGTTACGTCCCTTTACAATCTGAGTTCAAATCCCGCCGAGGTTGACTTTGCCTTTCATCCTTACGGGGTCGATAAAATAAAGTACCAGTAATGCACTGGGTAATTGCTGGCCTTGTGCCTAAAGTAGAAACAATTATTTTATTTTCCATCGAGGGATAAACGTACGACACTTTTCACTAAACTTTGCCTTTAAGAATGTTCAGAGTAGCTGTATTAAGCGAGTATGACTTATTTTCATGATATCAGATTATGGTGGTGGTGATGTTGATGCTGCTGCTGATGCTGATGCTGATGCTGATGCTACTACTAATACTACTACTACTACCACTACTACTACTACTACTACTAATGATTGTTTCTTATTTTGGCACAAGGTATGCAATTATCTCAGTGCATTGCTGGTAGTTTATTTTATAGATCCCGTAAGGATGAAAGGCAAAGCTAACCTCGGCACGATTTGAACTCAGACCGTATGCTAATACTAATAATAATACTAATACTACTGCTACCATTATTAATTAAGGGCGGTGAATTGGCAGTATCGGTAGAGGGTCGGACGCCATGCTTTGACGCATAGAGTTACGGCCCTTGCCATTCTGAGTTCAAATCCCGCCGAGGTTAACTTTGCCTTTCATCCTTACGGGGCCGATAAAATAAAGTATCAGTAATGTACTGCGTAATTGCTGGCCTTGTGCCAAAAAGTAGAAACAATTATTAATACCACTACCACCAAAACTACTACTATCAGTACTACTACTGAGTATTGCTTCGCTTTATTTGTCTCCAATCATGAAAACTAAGTTGACTAAGCACATGATGAAAGAAAGAGAGATAAATAGATAAAGAGAGAGAGGGAGAAAGAAATTAGAAAAATTCAGGTAAATTTAAGAGAAAGAATATGAAGAGACTAACAGGAGACTTCTAAATAAGAATATAGAAAGAAACAGAAAGGAGAATGAATAGAAAATTAGATAACTAAATATAATCGTTGTCTTCCTTACTGTTCCGTTAGCAACAGATTGTGAAATA
>OZ024740.1:347310858-347339621 GCA_964016885.1 Eledone cirrhosa
TGTCATCGAAGTTGTGAAAACTAAATACCCATGATTAGAACTGGCAATCCCAACATTTAGAATAAGCCACCTAAACCTTAAAATACTGAATCTACAATTTCACTTAATACTACCTAAGAACCATATATCTTTATACACTCACTCTATCAATATAACTAAGTTGATATGTCAGACCATAAATCAATCTCCGGTTTATTGGTAGCGTGCCTTTAGACCCACAGCACACTTGTATCTAGATAACTCATAATTGCACTTAAAGGGACAGATTCCAAAAATCTGACTCTGGGTACATTTTATTAGTTATCTCTTCATCCCTCAAAAACTACATCTAAAGTAACCTATAGTAGTTTTCACATGTCAACTTCATACATATGTATCAAATCAGTTCGGTTACCATGTTAGTTTTATCATTTTATCATTATATTTTATTTTTCACTTATATTGATGTTATTAATTTAACTATTCAGTATCTAGTTATTTTTTATTGATATTATTGTTCTGGTCTAATACCACTCCTCTATAAAAGCCATGCCTTGTGTATTATCCTCACATTCGCTCGCTCTGATGAATTAACTGGTTATAAACAAAGTATTGGAGATCGATTGACGCAACATCTAGCGATTAGCGAACTCTAGACCTACCAGATCAAAGAAACAATTGTCAGCACTGTGAATAGAGCCCTTATTGTACAGACAACCATGTTACTCTTATTTCTTGAATTATATATATATATATATATATATATATATATATATATATATATATATATATATATATATATATATATATATATATATATATATATATGTATATATATATATATATATATATATATATATATATAGTATTAGTTATACTATTTATGGTTATGTAAATACAAAACCTTATGCAGTTATAAGTATTTTACACACACCCTAAATAGTGGTAGGCAGTAAGTTAAGTAGCTCAATGTAAAAACATCAGATGATTTACAGAGCAGTTATATGAAATATAAGAATCAAAGAACTGTTCAAAACATTATTGTGCTTCCAGCTGTTTCCTCCAAACCGAGGTTTGGATTCTTCGGAGCAATTTATTAATGCATGGACAGTTATATGACCTCCTTTTCAGCCGAGAGACATACCGATACATATTCAAACATTGATACATATTCAAACATTGTGGGTCAACATTCATTACAGAATTTAGAGTGGCAGTACACACTTCGAGATTACATTTATATTAAGAGGTACAATCAAAAATCAAAAATACAGGTTAAAATACAACATGAAGATAAGCGGTTATATAGTGCAAATGTTATATGTGTGGAGGAAATGTGTTATCGGTTTGGAGGAAACAGCTGTAAGCACAATAATGTTTTGAACAGTTCTTTGATTCTTATATTTCATATATATATATATATATATATATATTATATATATATATATGTATGTATATATATATATATATATATATATATATATATATATATATATATATATATATATATATATATATGTGTGTGTGTGTGTGTGTGTGTGTATATAGATAATACAAACAGACACAGACACAGACACACACACACGCACAGTCATATATATATATATATATATAAGTACTGAGTTCTCTACTGCTGCGGATATTACCTTCCAGTCTTCTACCTTTATATATATATCACAAAATTTAATATAGAAATAGCTTCTACAAGACTAAAATTGTTTCACTCTCATGAGTATTGATTACCTTACTTACTGTGGTTACCCCCAATTGCACCCGGGATTCATATATATATATATATATAAATATTTCGTATCTCCAAAGAAATACAGTTTTAGGAAGCCGTAGCTATGCAAACATCGGAGGGCTAACGCCCTCTGGTGATGTCCAGCAGAAGCAAGGGGGACAACCGTCTATGCATTTCAGGCTTAACTGGCCTTCGTCAGGACGGTCCCTCCCATCGCTTGCAACTGCTGGACTAGAAGGCAGGCGAGAATATATACTTTTCTTGTCTGTGTAAATGAGGTGATTAATCTCATTTGCATATGAAGCTGCATAAGTTGGCTCAACTTATAATTTTAAAAAATAGGATTTCGCTTCAAGCATAGCTTTATACAATATGTATAAATATTTCGTACCTCCAAAGAAATACGGTTTTAGGAAGCCGTAGCTATGCAAACACCGGGGGCTAACGCCATCTGGTGATGCCCAGCAGAAGCAAGAGCGACAACCGTCTATGCATTCCATGCCTAACTGGCCTTCGTCAGGACGGTCCCTCCCTCCGATATATATATATATATGATGGATTTTCCCGTCGCAGACGACAAATGCCATCTCACCTAACTCGAAACTGATAGCGTCTTTATCCACAGATTAGGAAGTCCTTCTACGGAGGTAGCTTTTTATTTAGAGATTCCAGACTTTGTTATTTTTTTCCATGTAATTGATGCTATCCTTATTATGACCTGATCTCATTCAAGCCTAGAGTAAATTCTTTCGTTTTTTAATTTCTCCTTCTTCATAGTCCCTTAAAACTAAGTGGCTTCATGCTTTGTCATGGATTTCATGAGAAAAAAATGTGTTTGTTTGTGCAGGGGAAGGTATGTGTATTGGTATATGGGCATTCTGCATGATCTCGAGTATACATGTATGAATTTTTGTTCAAAGGTGGGGTGAAGATGAAGAGCAATATTATATGACTTTATGAGTGAAGTAAATGGATTGTCTTTAAAGGAAATTAAATAGAAACTTGTACCAGGAAATGAAATTGTGTTTTGAGCAGACGAATGTGTACAGTTATGGAGGAGGGGAGGAGAAATGTATTCATATATGTATGTAGAAGATTAGATACATATTAAATATAAGGAGCTTAGACAAAATTCTACAAGATACATTTGTAATAGTTTTGGAATAACTTCAAAAATCGAATGAAACAAAAATATGTTGAATATCACATACCCTAGGGTATTCAATGGTATAGTCCTTTCATGTGGATGCATCGTGTCTCCGAATTCCATAACCAGAATTGTTGCAAAATTATCACGTGGTTAAAGTTGTCCTATCTTACACGAACAATAGTGATATTTATGACTGGTTACTTCATCATGTATATGGTTAGCAAAATAACTCCCGATCTTCCAATATACGAAGGATATGTGATCAAGTGAATATTCTTGAAAAGTTAATAATTCCTTATCTAAATCATAGCCCTAAGATCTTCATCAGACGCCACCAGTTGAAAACATATCAGATGAAACACGGAAAGATTTTATTATCATCTTGCAAAATAAATCAATATATGACTGTATAGTATACAGTCATATACAGAAAGGTTTGGGAACCACTGCTGTATACTAAGAGCAATCAATTTGTTTTCTATTTCCCGCCTTGTTTTTCGTCCATCATGTAATACTGCCGTTTCCTATTGCCTCTGTTGTATATATAGTCCCATGTACGTCAATACACATACATTTTACCATTCAGAGGTTTTTTTAAAAGCCCAACTAACAGACTAATTGTATTCAGTTAAATACGACGTAAGCACATGTTACTACCTCATATATATATATATATTTGGGGATGGTCATATTTGTTTCAACACACGATTTCATATAAGAATTCTTGCAAAACTAATATATATATATATATATATATATATATATATATAGCTTTCACCGTATTTTTCACTAAAGAAATTTTTAGCCTGATAATGGGGTTTAGAACCCTCAGATAAATGGAAAAAGATGAGAATTGACGCACGTCAATACTCATCTTTTTCCATTTATCTGAGGATTCTAAACCCCATTATCAGGCTAAACATTTATTTAGTCAAAAATACGGTGAAAGCTATTCTATTTTCTAATTTCAAACCAGCTCACTGTTTCAAAACATACTTTTATATATATATATAGGGAGAAAAAAACGATTATTAGGTAGAAAAATATTTTATTCCCGTTATCTTTTTATTTTTTCTAGGTTAGAAAATGTTTAAAACAGATTATTTTACTTTGTGTGAAGTGTCAAAGAACTAATTAATTTATTTATTAAATACCAATAGCATTGATTTATTTATTTATTAATTTATTTATTTACTAATTATCAATTACCGGTTTCAGCATTTTATGCATTTTCAAATTATGTGAGTGGGTGAGAAAAAAAGGAATTTGTGTTTGTACAAAATGTAGAAGAGAAAATAAGGTGATGTTAAACATGTTAAGGTAACGGGAAAGAAAGAATAATATTATTTACAAACATGGTTTTTGAAGACAAGCAGTCCAAACATTGTTTTTAGGAGAGATCGCTTGAAATTGTTCATTCTTGGAGGAGGCAAATAGCCGTGCGGGACTGGGTGTGTTTTCCTTTTTAGAGAATTAATATGCAGGGGGAGGTAATTCATAGTGGTAGGGTAGGAGAAAGAGAGGAGAGGGGGTAATTCATTTATATAAGAAAAAGGAATAGGTAGAGTGTAGGGATGTAACTCTTTAGAGAACATAGAAATGTGAGTCTAGGGGTCATTGTTCATTCTAGTTTTAGTTTAGTCCGAAGTTTAGTTCATTAAGTAGAGTTTGGAATGTGTTATTGAAGTACGTTTCCTTATTAGTAGGTTGGATGAAAGAAGCGTTGTCTATGAATTTGTAAATGGGGAAAATTCTAAAGTTTTGTAGTTGGTTAGGTGCACAGTTGGTGATATGTTCACTAAGAGCAATCTTTCTGTATTCCTGTATTTTGATTTGTGGTCTATGGACGGTCATAAGTTGTCGGAGGCTGTTTTTTGTTTGTCCTATGTAGTACTCTCGACAACCTGAGCAGGTCAAAACATAGATTAGGTTTTCAAATGCACATGTAAAGTTGTATTTAACTGTGAAATATTGTCCTTGTTTAAAGTGGAATGTTGAACCTTCTATTAGATTTATGCATATACCACAGTTGGACCTTCCGCATTTTTTTACTGTAGGGTTCATTGTGAGGGTTGGTTGGATTTTGGCTTGTGTGAGAATGTTTTTTTATGGATTTAGGTTGTCGTTTGCTTTTTATGATGTAATGTGTTTGGAGGATTTTATTCATTCTTGAGTCTCTTTTTAGTAAAGGAATGTTCTGGAGGATGGTGTCGCATGCCTCATTCTTGAGGGGGTTGTGTGTGGAGATGTATGGTAGAGTTTTCTGTTTCGGTTCATTCCTGGGTTTGGGGCGTCTAAGTTCCTGGATGTTGAGTTTTAGGGCACGTTGGAATCCATTGTTGATTAGAGATGGTTTGTAATTTCTGTTGATAAGAGTGTTCTTTAATTCTTCTAACCGTGTGTAGCATGTGTATTTATCTGAAACTATTGTGCAGATCCTTTTGGTTAGGTTATAAGGAATTGCCATTTTGTTATGGCGAGGGTGGCACGAGTTAAAGGGATAATATTGTTTGGGGTCTGTGGGTTTATAGTATATGTCTGTTTCTATTTTGTTGATTGTTTTCTTGATCTGGATGTCAAGGAAAGGGAGTTGTTCATGGCTGTATTCCATTGTAAATTGAATGTTTGTGTTGAGTCCATTTAGAAGTTTTAAACTCAATACATAACAGAGTTTAAATATTTCCTGATGATTTCCTCCGTATGAAACAGTTCTAGTCCTGTAGAAGCCATTTCTATATTAAATAATTTATATATATATATATATATATATATATATATATATATATATATATATAAGTATTGAAGTTTCCGTTGAAAATTGAAAAAGTCATAGATGTGAAGAGTGCTCTATGTAAGTACCAGAGCTAAATTTAATGTATAATAAACAATACAATATAATTACCTCATTACCAGAGGTTTCCCGAATAAGACGAATACGAAAAACGTCCTCATTCGTTCATCGGACAAGGCAATTTAAAACATAGTGAAATATTTGAAAAATCTCCTCAAAAAAGGCAAAAATTGACTTTTGCCGTACATGGGAGTCGAACCCACATCTTTGGTTATCCAGACCACTGTGCTACCATTACACCAATACACATCCCATCTCCTTCCATTCGAATTAGAAGCTATGAACTTAGCAAGTGAATAATAAACAAGCAAATTATAAACGTAAACATGTAAATATGTTTTTGAAACGGTGCGCGAGTTTGAAATTAGAAATTAGAAATTATAAGCTTTCACAGACTAAAGACATTTCTAGCCTGATAGTGGGGTTTATAACCCTCGGAGAAATGGAAAAAGATGAGTGTTGCCGTACATGGGAGTCGAACCCACATCTTTGGTTATCCAGACCACTGTGCTATTCGAATGGAAGGAGATGGGATGTGTATTGGTGTAATGGTAGCACAGTGGTCTGGATAACCAAAGATGTGAGTTCGACTCCCATGTACGGCAACACTCATCTTTTTCCATTTCTCCGAGGGTTATAAACCCCACTATCAGGCTAGAAATTTCTTTAGTCTAAAATACGGTGAAAGCTTATAATTTCTAATTCCTAATTTCAAACTCGCGCACCGTTTCAAAAACATACTTACATGTTTACGTTTATAATTTGCTTGCTTGTATATATATATATATATATATATATATATATATATATATATATATATATTAATTTCAAATAGTTACTGGAGGGTTGAATACCAGGGCCTATACTTATGAAACTCCGATGAAATATCACTAACAAAATACATCGTGTCATATATTTCAGTCTACTATATATATTGAGTTCACTGGGTTTATAATTAAGAAAATGGTTTATCTATGTGTGCGCGCGTGTGTGTGTATGTGTGTGAGAGTGTATGTGTGTGCGTGTCTGTATCTGTCTGTTTGTGTTGTGTGTGTGAGTACATACGTGTGTGTGGGAGTAAAATAGAATGAGAAATAACTAAGAGAGAACGAGTGACAGAAACAAAAGAGACGATAAAATGGTTATTTTATAAAATGGTTATTTTATTTGCTGTTCAGCGTATGACATATATGTATGCGTATGTGTATGTGTCCGTATGTGTGTTTATCTGTGTGTGTTTGCCTATGCATATATTTAAGCGATTGGTGAGAGAATGCCATGTGAAATATATGTTTACATTCTTTTTATTGAACGTAGTTTTTCTAGCAGACTAAACTCTGAATATTTAACTAGCCATTCGAGATGGTGGGAGAAAACAACATTTATGGGGTAAATTGCTAAAATATTAAGAATTACAATTGTGTATTTTGACTCTGATGACAAATAAAAGCTAAACGAAAAAGATATACATATATATATTTATATATGGATAAAGCAAAAGCACAGAATGAAAAAGATAAAGCTAGACATAAAGTAGCGAAAACAATAATCGAACAATTTCCATTAGTAAATTATACATGTACCAACTACAACAAACGGAATGTAATTTAAAGTTGTACAGAGTTTCTTATAAATATGAATGTGTGCCCCAGGCACATATAATAACAAAAAATGTGTTAACGGATGTTTTCTGCTTCAGCTGTAGTCGACATAGGACGGATATATAACGTCATGTTTTTTTTCTTCTGTTTGATAACCACGCATATTTTCATGGTTTCGTTTTGTGTGTATCCCATTTTTTATTATATCCTATTTCTTTATGTTTTCTTATTTGTCTTTCCTATTCAAATCCATGTATATATTCAACAGAATGTTTATTTTTTTATACGTTATTAGCTTGATGTCCCTTGATTACAAGACCTTTACTACTACTACTACTACTACTACTACTACTACTACTACTACTACTACTACTACTACTACTACCACTATTATTATTATTATTATTATTATTATTATTATTATCATTATTATTATTATTATCATCATCATCATCATCATCATCATCATCTTGTCTCTGTGTGTTACATTCGATTGACCAATGAGAAAAAAGTACTACAACCAACTTCAGTAACTCGTTGGTACATTTTCTTTTTTTATTCTATTGTGTTTCCTATTTCAAATAATTTATGATATATCGTTCGGTTTACATTAGCAAGAAATGTTCTACCTCATAAAAACAACTCTATTGCAAATCACAGCAGTTAACGACTCATCTTCTTCAATATGTTTAGGTTGTACAGAAATTCATGTTAGATTTGAGCAGTGATGCCTGAAAGCTTATGGAATAGAATTGAAAATATGCTATAGTTAAAGTATGTTCCATTTTATTTAATGACTTTTTTGCCAACGTAATACGAGGCTATCGATTTCTGTTTAACATAAATTGCTGTTTTTATATTCAAAGAATTAGTTGAAGACTATGTGGCTGTTTTGTTCGCTAAATGTTTATTAGTCAAAACATTATCAAAAGACATAGCAGTGTGTTAGGCAAATGTCTGATAATTGAAATGTTATCCCCACAACTTAAGGACAAACAGTACCATAAAGAGGGAGAACTGCCTTTCTAAAATGTAATTTTCGATGCACTTCAATTTCCGCCAAAGATTTCCTGCAGTGTTCGCATTTCTCAGATTCAGAAAGATGTGCGACTTGATGCCGACGGTGAGTTTTGAGGGGGCCTTTCATAGTTCATTATGATAGATCCGGTGATGATATGACTTCTGCTTGTGAAAAAGCTAATTTTCTTTACGGTCCAACATTTGCTACACAATTAAACTATTTTCGTTCTGGACAAGCTGATATTACAGCTCTGATTTGATTGATCATGGATTACTTCATGTGACGCCCACTGTTAAATTTCTTTCAACATTTCATTTGCATGTATCTGGCTTTATTTAGACCTCGAACACAAATGCGGCGAATATTACATGGAAATCAATGGGTTCATTCGATTCCACGAACCCATATTCTACCCATGACTACAAATTTCCCCATGTGGCAAGAGTGACCCTTGTAATTAGAAGTTCTGCTTTATCAACATACTCAATAGTCATTTACGAAACAAGAATGTGTCAAAATCCTTAATGTTTGCATTAATTTGAGTTCATGAAAAGATCGTATAATTCTTTGCTAGGACTTCAAAACTATTATCACCACATCAAAACATATGAAAGCAATGTCGAACAGAACATTGAACATCCGATCACTTTCCGTATGAGTGATTTATAATTATTTCAGTTTAAGTGGATTTTCACTTAAGATTGGACACAAACAGAAGTACCTTATGAAAATAATTGTTGATTAAAGTTTAAAATTATTAATCTGAAAGAAGGAAAACCAATAAAAACTACCATACATCTTGTAATATAATCACCAATTGAATATATTACAATGTTTAAAATGTTAGATAGTGCAAACATCCACAATTTACTATATATCCATGATACACTATTAGATGTTATAAGGATACTAACATATAATTCTTAAAATTCAATAAAATAAATTGCCAGTATTTGTTATTTCAGACGTCAAACTGTTTGAGAATAATGCATCTCTTGTATATACAACTGTGTTGTCTCTGTGTCCCAACCTTGTGTTTGTTTTATATATGTATGCGTGCATGAGTATGTACGGTGTATGGATGTGTGTGTGTGTATGTCTGTTTTTTTATTGTTTAATTGTTTGTGAATATATATATGTGTATGAATATGTGTTGTCGTGTCATTTGAATGTTTTTGTACGCCTTCCCGTTTGATGTGCATTTTTGTTAGTTTTCCCTATTTATCAAAGATTTGTATTTGTATGTATGTGCGTGCTTGTGTATGTGTGTGTTTTCGTATATGTGTCTATTAACATGCCTCTGGGTAAGCATGCTAATGTCTCTTATCTCTCTTCCAAATATGGTTTCAAATGACCTTTTTGTATTGATTAAATACGCAAAGTGGTTTTGAAGATTCCTGTCCTAGATATGTACTGGAAGATAGTTTAGGCGTTGTGTTTAAGAATACGATAGACAAAATATCCTTGCAATTCAAAAGATACTTTTACTGAAGCCAAAAAGCGAACAAACAGAAATACAGATTCTGAATGTTAGTAGTATACATATATGAAGTACTAGTGTTTAATTAACCATAAGTCACTATCATGAGCATTCAGATGTGCGACTAAATTAATTCTTACTCAGAAATGTAATATATAAATGGCTAAGTGTTCCACAGCTAGAGGTAAGCTTCAAGTCATTCTCAGGCCGAATCAAAATGACAAAATCTGACAAGGCCGGACGTTTGCATTGTAGTAACCACAGAGAGAGTGAATGATGACAGCAAAAAGACGAGAATCGAATTCAATTTTGTATTAGGTTTATTTGTTAACGCCGAATAATGCTAATTTGAGCTGGGTACTATTTGAACTCAGAAATAGTATTACAAAGCATTATATTTGACGCCCTAACAATTCTGCCAGTTTGCCGCCAAAAGTAATTCACAGGAGTGCATATGTAATTGTGCCAACATATCTAAATGACGATTACTTCGAGTAATTGAAAATTGCTTTGTAAAGATTATTTCACTAAAATGTTTGAATGAGAATATGATGTTCTCATTTCGGGATTTTCCTCTGACCATGGTACTATGATTTTAGATAGAGAAATAAAAAATTCAAATGTTTTCTTCTTTTGGCGTCTTGAGATATCTTTAAATTAAGATTCATCTTGACATTTCCGATTTCCTTTTAAACTCCAGTGACACCAGTATGATATTTTTTCTTTTGTTGTCAAATTTTATTACCAATTCCTTTTTCTAATTTATCATTAGTTGTGGTTATATTTAAATTTAACCGTAGCTCTGTGAAAATAGTTTCAGAACATGGGTGAAATGGTTATCTTAAACGGCGCCATTTCATTTACTAATATTACTTTTATCTCCTTTACCACACGTTAACAAAGAGAACATTTGTATCTGTGCTTATTAATAAGTAAACACACCCAAAAACCACACAAGCATCAAGACCAAACACACACAGACAGTAACACATAGACAAACACAAACAGACAAACACACACAGATAAATATACATAGACAAACACTCATACTTATCATTTTCGAGCAACTGCTCTTGGGGTGTGGGATACACTTCCGATCTCAGAGAATGTTTTCAATTATGCAGGGTCTCCCTTATTTTCTTATATCACAACCACTTTCTGTGGTGTACAAATTCTCTCCCACATATCCACCTATTCCGAAGACGGCAAAAGAGAGGAGGTTTCTATGTAGATGAGAGTTAGATAGAAAAGGAGTTGGAGAATAAATTGCACCAACTACATGTTTATACTTTAATGACCGAAACCGAAAGGAGAAAAAGCAAAGGATATCAAATGAACGACGCATATCGTATGTGAAAACATAAACTACAAATTTGTCTATGCACCAGCTAACGAATATGCAACTTCGCAGACATACACATGCATGTTTATGTATGTATGTATGTATGTATGTATGTATGTATGTATGTATGTATGTATGTATGTATGTATGCATTTATGGGTGTATGTATGTATGCATGCATATGTATGTATGCATTTGTATGTATGTTTGTATGCACGATCTAATGAGGACGTGGTTCAGATCTCAGGGAATCGAAACTTTTGCAATTATCGTTACCAAGGCCTCGGATTAACATATGTCTTGCGCGTATAATAGGATGGAGGGAAACTGTGAGAAATCAAGGTGAATGGAAAGATTAGGCTTGTTACATGTGTAACGCTGACATACAATGGGAATTACTTTAGCAGAATTCTTGTCTGTGGAATACTCAGATAATTACACGTTAAGTAACCTAGGCGGATATCGCGTTCTTCGAACATTTGGGTGCTCACCGACAAAGCTTTCGAAGACCCTTCACTTATAACGCTCATGTAAAATTCATTAGTTTAAATATGCCTTGAATCTTTACCAATACTTTTGACAAATCACTTCCTTTTCGTGTTAAGACAATGTCAAAGCCTCCGCGTCCTCGGTCACTTGACTGCCATTGTAAAATAGCAATATTATCACAGATGAACAAGAACCTGTGAGGAAAAGAGTTTGGAGGTGTGCTGGACAATTCTGAATTAACAAAACCCCAATGTTAGAGGTGCGGTGACATTACAGGAAAGCATTCGATTCTGTTCCACACTGCTGGATGCTAGATGCTCTTCGACTCACAACAGTCCCAGATATCATAATCAGAGTCATAGAGAAGACTATTTTCCTGAGCCACAACCCAACGTTAAATATCGAGGTGGAGGAATATATTGACATTGAAAAAATATTTCAAGACATCAATCTTTTTGAGATGCCATTTATTCTGTCAGTAAACTACTTGTCCTTTATACTGAGGAAATATGAGGGATACTTAATTCATTCGCATGAGGGCAGAACAATTAACCTAACACATAATGTCTTTGTGGATGACCTGAAACTTTATGTTAAGAATATAAATGTTATGAAGTTCTCGAATGATACAAGAATGGAGTTTGACAAGAATAAATGTTCCTCTATGATTGTAAATCGAGGGAAACCTGCAAGCCTTTCTAGCAACATCTTTATTAATGACCTGACTATTTCGCCAGTATCTTACGTTGACTGCTACAGATATCTAGAGATAGATGAACATACATCCTATGATGTATCAAGAAACGAGTAACCAGCGAATATAACACCCGAAACTCTCACAATTGTCACCCACAATGAGTTCGCTGACACCAACATTTCAGTGGATGCTAAGTGAAATGCCAGCCATTGATGTTAAAACCCAAATGTTCTAACCAGCACCGAAAAACTCCACAACAACAGTGACATACAGCATTGCTACCTAAGTGTATAGCGGCAGAAGCTGCCTACATGATAACAGAAATCTTATGCCCAGGAAAATAGCATGAGAATAACGCAACGAAGCAACGTATGAAAAGCAGCATACTTATTATCAACCAACTGTGCATGGCTATGTTGTCAGAATGCTTCAAATTGAGTGTGATATAGATAAGCAAAGTAGTCTATCTTGGACCAACAACCGGTATAGTATCTCTCACTTTCAAGCATATGTTTTTGCAAACCAAGACAGAAAATAACAAAACAATACCTAGAGATAGGGATGCAGGCAAAAAACTAGATGTGACAATAGATGCAGACTCTTCAGAATAAACAAGGAGGATATCACCCACATTAGAATCAACTGTCGAAAGATATCATCACTATACTATCTACCTATGAGGCTTGAGTTATTGACCAAAATATTATTCACTGAAATCAGTAGAAAAAAAAAGAATGAATTTACTGAACTAATGAGGAAACTACAGATATTCCACCCTGACTATACCTTTAGATTTGTACCTTTGATCATTGGGGTGCTTCGAGGTGTTACTAACTATCTCAGTATAATTTCCGAGAAGGTGGGCTTCACAGAAACAGTAAGAGCACAACTAGCTAGGAAGTTGCAAGTGCAATACATACATGAATGGGACTATAAAATCATGGAAGTCATTTCAGAAATTCAGTATGTAATAACTGCACATACAAAAGTGTGGATGTAAATTCAAATGCACGTCTACACATATAACACAAGCCATACAGATCAACACATGCAATAACATCCATACCTGCACGTGCACACACATGCAGGCATACATGCGAATTTACATAGTTTATACAGGGTGCCCCAAAAATATATGCACATATTTATTAGAATGGTGTTGAAATGGGTATACATTTTTTGGAGACAACCTGTATTTAAATTTCAATGAAAACGTTTTGTTTCCATGTTAGAAATCGGCTCTCACTCTATTGGTGAGAATTCATAAAATAATTCTTTCTACGTTTGGCACAAGGCCAGCAATTACCCAGTGCATTACTGGTACTTTATTTTATCGACCCCGTAAGGATGAAAGGCAAAGTTAACCTCGGCAGGATTTGAACTCAGATCAGAAAGGGGCGTAACTCTGTGCTACAAAGCATGTTGTCCGCCCCTCTACCGATACTGCCAAACCAAATAAAACCAGAACATGTATACATACATACATGCTTACATACATACATACATAATACATACATGCTTACATACATACATGGTGGCTGCCTACTCGTTTTCGAGTACGGCCACTACTTTATATCCATGTAGGAGAACCCCTACCGATGCGCTGAACGAGTGTGACTTTTTAGTACAGCCAGCGACTTGAAAACTCTGGTACAAACACTACACTTGTGACAATTACTGACACATAGTGCTGGGCCCATTGACAAGTGCAGAGAGATCTCCAGATATAAAGCAATGCCTGTGCCGTGAAGCTTTTATAGTGAGCAAAGGCACTGCACAAAGCCTGTCCCACTCTCTTAAGCAAGATGATATTTACCAAAAAGAACACGTCAACATCATTGGATACCATCAGGGTTGCAGGTGTTATATCAGAGTTTTCCTTCTCCTAGAATTCTGCCTTGACAAAGGCTAAGGGGTCATCTCTCCCATATATATATATATACATACATGCATACATACATACATACATACATACATACATACATACATACATACATACATACATACATACATACATACATACATACATGCATGCATACATACATACATACATACATAAAAACTGCCACCAAATTAAAGCACAACCGGCCTGATATTGTAGTTTGGGACCACACATTGAAAACGTGTTCTGTTGTGGAGATCAGCTGCCCACTTGATGTAAACGTTGTCAGAAAAATACAGGAGAAGGAGGACATCTACGGACCATTGATGAGGAGTTTACAAATCCAGTATCCAAGATACACCTTTAGCTTCATACCCATCATTATTGGTGCTACGGGTTATATACCAACCCGCTTGGACCAAAGTATGACTGAACTTGGATTTGCGGACAAAAAGCGCAGCTCCCTAATTCATAGTCTACAAATGGCTGCGATAGCTGGCACCTTCAAAATTTGCAAAACATTCTCGCGATTCAAGGGATGACAATTTCTTTTCTTTTACAACCTTGCCACCAGGAAGGTGGCCGGTCAAAAAATATACTCAAAATTAAGAGAAAGAGAAAACATACATATGGTATTCATCCAGATTTTTTTCTTTTATGCTTGAAACGTTGCTGTTTGTTAACTTTAAATGTAACACTTAAATTAACAGCTTGGATTTTTAATGGGAAAGAATCAATCAATAGTTGTTTTACCATTCAACTAGTATAGTCGTCGATTTAATCACGAGCTGTTGCAAATTTCTAATTCAAAAGAAAAATAATTAAAGTATGCCAAATAAACTGTTTTTGATTGGATGGGTGTTATGATTGATAAAACAATTTTTTCAAATATATTTTGCTACATGATAACATATATAACCTAGTATTATATTGTTAATGATATCAATCGCTCATGCATTGGTTTGCTATAATTTATTGAAAGTGATAAGTAGTAGTCACGAAATGAAGTAGTAAATATAAAAGAGATATAAACAGCAAAATTTGAATAAGTGGTTACATTTACTATCACCAAAATATCCCACCCAATAATAAAATATCGAATTACAAATTATTGGTGAGCTGTCAGAAGCAATGGATCATCGAACTAAATGTCTTCAGCGTAATTTCTCGAAGTGTATTTGCTGTTCAAATCAAATAATTATCACAATTGACATTCATCCACTCGATACAAAAATTCCCTGTAATATACTGGAGTCGATATATTTTAATAACAATAACCCTCTTATATATATGACCTTGTTACAATACATGAATGCACGGGACAAATAGTGAAATATACTCTGAACTGATAATTGTTCGTTATTCAGTTAAAACATCGCTTGTACTAATAAATCCCAAATACGTGTACATATATGCATATAAACTGTTTGTGGATTTAATATATATGTATATAGATAGATAGATAGATAGATAGATAGATAGATAGATATGTTTCTTTTATTTGCCACTAGGGCATTAAAAGTGGGACAAGTACAAAGGGGGGAGTTTACACAAAAAGGCGTCCTCAATAAGGAGGAGGCAATAACAAAATATAAAAATAAAATAAGATATAACAAAAAATAAAATTTTTAACAAAATCCTCAATAGAGAGGAGGCGCCTTGGGGGTCGCACACACCCCCGAAAAAAGTGTGCAACCCTTATCCTCAGGAGCACAGAGAAGGGGTGCTCCCTTGGTCTTTCATCTTCCTCACCTATAGTCTGATGTAGAGTGAAGGCCCATTCACACGGGCCATTCTCGCCACTTTCACCCATCTTTCATAGAAACGGCTGGGGTGCAGCACCTCTCTCTCCATCCTGATCCTTCTTCCGAAATGATATCGGAAGAAACGGACCAGTTGTTGGCCAGAGAGAAAGGTGCCTGACCTCAGTCCTTTCAGACGCGTCCACCATACAACCTCTTTCGCCATGGCTATTACGCACAGAAACACCGCCTCTGCTTCATCTTTGAAGGGGGGAGGCGGCTTGATCATTACAATAGACTCGGTGGTCAACCGGATCGGTCCCACCCTTGACAGCAGTTGTTCGACATAGCCCCACAGATCGGCTACGCCCGAGCAGTGTACCAATGCGTGTGCAACGGTTTCCTCGTCGCACACGCATCTGGGACAGATCTTTTTGGCGGGGTCCCTACCCGGGCGCCCGTGTCTGTAGAGCCTTTCTCGAACGGGTAAAGCCCCTCGGTAGCACTGCCAGGCCAGGGACTTCTGGAAGTTGTCCATAGGTCCCGGGCTGAATGTCCTACCGAACAGGCTGGCCAGTTCGTCCTCCTCCATGTCTAGGGCTTCTCCGAGGGCGTCGTCGCACCTGCTGCGTACCAGCCCTCTATAGAATGTTGCGGTGGAGTCTCCACTGATAACCGGATCCGCCTGCCAGAGGGCGGTGAGCGCCTGGGCACATTCAGTGTGCCAGGCGCCCAGTTTTCTCGGTCTTTGCTTGACCCAGGATTGCAGCTCGGTGAGTGAGACGAGTCTGGGAAAGGTTCGTCTCACAAACGAGGCCCACACCGGTTGTCCGGTGAGGAATACGTAGAGGTGCCGTAGCCTTAATGCGTGTTTACGCATCATTAGCCACGGCATCCCCAGCCCTCCTTTCGAAGGGTGTTGACAGCAGATGGATCTCCTCACCATAGGAGCCCGCCTCTTCCAAAGGAATTGGAAGAGCGCGCGCTCCATCTTGGTGAGGGTTTCCCTTGGGCAGGGCACTACGGTCAGGCGGTAGTAGATGACGGACGCTATGTAGGTGTTCGCCACCTCCGCCCGACCTTTCAGGGATAGTTTGCAACTGGCCCACTTCTGGGTCAGTGCAAACACCCTGTTCGTAACCTCCGCCCAGTTTTTCTCCACCTGGAGGTCCGGTCCGAACCAGACCCCGAGCAACTTCACCGGGCCCTCCGTCCAGCGTCCGACGACGCCATCGGAGGGCATCGGTCTGCCCCTCCACGTGCCGAGTTGCAAACCGATCGACTTGTCCCGGTTCAGCTTAGCCCCTGTGAACTTTTCGTACTCCTCCAGTAAGGTGCCGACCGCCTCGATTTCGGAGGCCGTCGACACCATTACTGTCACGTCATCGGCGTAGGCCGACACCGCTTTCCGCAATCCCGGTTCCAAAGGGATGCCCTGCAACAACTCCAACTTCCGCAGTAGTGGCTCGAGAGTCAACACATACAGAAGGGAGGAGAGAGGGCACCCTTGTCGGATGGACCGCGCGATTTTGAAAGGCTCCGAGAGGTAGCCGTTCACCTTGACCCTAGAGCAGATGCGGCTGCTGTGCATAGCAGTGATCCAGCCCCTGAAAACGGGTCCGAAGCCTGCCGCCGCTAGCACCGCATCCAGGTAACCATCGTCGACCCTATCGAACGCCTTAGATTGATCCAAGTTGATCAGAGCCCCACCAAAGCCGGGTTCGTTCCCAACCCTCTCTATGATGTATCGCATGAGGTGGAGGTTGTCATGGATGGACCTGGACGGGATAGCGCATGTCTGCGCATCTCCCACCAGGTTGCCCACGACAAGCGCCAACCTCTTTGCTAGCACCTTGGCCAAAATCTGTAACTCTGTATTTAGCAGAGTTATGGGCCTGAAGTTACTTATTTCGTCCCCCTTGTTCTCGTCCTTCCTCACTAGCGTGACTACGCCCTTGGTCACAGTACAGGGAATTCTCCCGTTCTGTTGCCAGTTGCAGTAGACCGCCTCGAGGAGATCGGGGAACAAGTCCGGCATAGCTAGATATAATTCGTAAGGAAGACCATCGAGACCCGGGGATTTGCGTTTGCCGCATTGGCTCAGCACGTCCTCTATCTCAGCGGCCGAAATCGGCTCCTCGCAGGACTTCGCCTCCCTGTCCGAGAGGCGCGGCAGGCCGTCGAGGTATGGACCGAAGTCCACGTTCCCAACCGGCTCCCCGCCCCTCCCGAACAGTCGGGCAAAGTGCCTTTGAAAGGCCTCACACATCTGCTTAGGCTCAAGAATCGCCCGTCCATCCAGGTCTCGCAAAGACCGGATGGTGGATTTAGTTCCACTGTTGGCCTCTGTCACGCGGGCCCAGCTAACAGCTTTGGTCCCCTCGTTCCCTAGAGCACGTATTTTACTTCGGACAACGCAGCCTTCGTGCTTCGCGTCGAAAAACTGGCTCAAAGCCGTTCTCGACGCTAGCACTCTGGCCACGTCGCCGCTTCTAATTGCCTCTTCTACTCTATATATTAGCTCCCTTTCCTTCCTATTCCTATCCGCAGCTAGAACCTTACTAAATTCTATCGAGACTACTCTAATCTCTCTCTTTAGAGATACCCACCACCTGCTGTTGACGATCGCTCCAGTCAACCGTTCCTTAACTAACGTACTAATCCGATTCCTGTAGGCTCTACTTGCCGGCAAGGACAAGTTGAGCTTCCAGTAACCGGGGCCCTGTCTATGAGTTCTGTCAAGGTTGACCATGCAGGTCACTAATTTGTGGTCTGAATAGCCAACCATGCGCATTTTTGGACAACTTAAAAAGTCCTTATCCTTAATTCTAACTAAGAACCTATCTAGGTACGACCTAGATGATCCGCTACGATTTGCCCAAGTCCAGGTTGGCGCAGTCGGAAAATCTAGTCGATATCTATCGGCCAGGTCAAATCGACCGATTAACCCTTTGAGGCTATTACACCCCTCTCTATCGGGGCAGGCCCCTACGTAGTCCCAGCGTGCATCTAGGATACCATTCCAGTCCCCCACTAATAGCAAGGAGCGGGACGTCCCTAGAAAAGTCTCCAGACGATGGAAGAAGTCCGGCCGCATTGACCCGAAAGGGCCGTAGGCGGCTACCAGCCTAAACGCTCCGCCTTTACCACTGCCAAGGTCCAGAACCACTAGTCGACCCTCCGGGTCCAAATGTACCATCTGTGTTGCGAGACCCAGATGTTTTTGCAGCAGAACGACAACTCCACCCCCACCTCCGGGCTGACAGAGAGATGCGTGCATCTCAAAGTCATCAAAGGTGGGGGCCAGCTGTCGCACGTTGCTGATCCGGGCCTCGCAAATAACCATCACATCTATACGTTGTGACCTGAGGTCATTTAGAAGCATTGCTTGCTTCCAAGTTGAGCCCAGGCCACGCGCATTTAAACAGCCTACTCTTAGCTTAGCCATGTTGGTGGTGAAGAGAAAAGGCACTTACCGCTCTGCGTCCCGGGTATCGGGCTGCACAATTTCCATTAGGGTGGGGGATGGGTTGTTGGGTGGGGTGGTGGTTTGTGGAAGTGTGGGGGCATCAGTGTGTTGTGTGGTTGGGGAGCTTGGAGTTGTGTGGGTGTTTGGGGAGGGGGTGGGATAGTTTTTTAGGAGGACGCGGTTAATGGACCCGACGCAGGGGGGACCCACGTCCTCTTTAAAATTGTTTTTTAAAGTTTTATAGGTGTCCTGTGGGGCCTTAATCATTTTGAGGTGGGGGAAATCCCCTGCCTGGGTGAAGTTAGGCCCTTGTGTTTTTATTAGATTGTTGTTGTACACAATAGATAGATATATAGATAGATAGATAGATTGATAGATAGATAGACGGAGAGAGAGAGAGAGAGAGAGAGAGAGAGAGAGAGAGAGAGACAGATGTAGGTAGGTAAATATAAAAGTAGATAGATATTGACGTTATGTTTATATATATAATAAGAGGTTAACGGGACTAGCATAAGGTTTCCCTGCTAGTAGTGGTTACATCTCAGCGTACTCAATAAGTAAGGTTGTATATATGAGTAGACACATACTTATATATGTAAGTAAACCGATACGTACATATATATATGTGTGCATGTATGTATATATATATACATACTACTCTACGTCTGTATTCATATATGTATGTACGTATACATACATACATACTTACATTTAAGTAAGTGCCGTACTAAGAGTGAGAAATGAAATTTCGTTTCATTCTATTCAATTTATATATATATATATTTATATATATTGTTATGCTTTGGGAGGGTCATGTTGCCAATAAGAAACACACGCACCAGTTGCTTTCACTCCAATTTATTATAAATTAAATTTATAAATTTAAGAATTTATAAATTACCGGTTGGTTGGTTGGTTCTATAACCGGACGGTTGTTCATATATTGCCAAAGTTCTTTCGTCACACATTATGTGACCTCTTCAGTGACTGGGGATTATTTTCTTTGTTTTGTGCCTCTCCGTTGTTCTGTCCTACGCCATCTTGTTTGTGTGTGTGTTGTGTGCTTAGTTTGCGCATGTGTTACATCAGGGTGTCTGTGTGTATTTTTATTTGTTTATTTATTTGTTTAACACATACGCAAACTAAGCACACAGAAACAAGTTGGCGTAGGACAGAACAAATGAGAGGCACAAAACAAAGAAAAGAATCCCCAGTCACTGAAGAGGTCAGATAATGTGTGGCGAAAGAACTTTGACAATATATGAACAACCGTCCGGTTATGGAACTAACCAACCAACCAACTGGGAATTTATAAATTCTTAAATTTATGAATTTAAATTATAATAAATTGGAGTGAAAGCAACTGGTGCGTGTATTTCTTATTGGCAACATGACCCTCCCAAAGCATAACAATATCGTTTCAACACACGTTTTCAGATAAAGAATCTTGCTAAACAAATTCAGAAACGAAATATTTATATATATATATATATATATATATATATATATATATATATAGAGAGAGAGAGAGAGAGAGAGAGAGAGAGAGTAGTAGTAGTATAAATTATAATACAATAGACCTTTACTTAATCACTATAATTCATTTTACATTTTGTAAATATTTAATATTCATAAATATTCCTTTTCAAATTTTACCTGTCAAATAATTGTTTCATTGCTTCCTTCAAACGTTTTTCAATATATCTTTATTAAAGAATTGCATATCATTGGTAAATGGTATCCACCCTATGATTATATTACCAAAAATTCGTACGAAACTTAGTTCTAATCGAATATCAATTTAGAGGTTCGTTGGGAGAATATAGAAAAATTTTATTATAAAATGTATACTTCTGTGGAATAAATCTATTAAATACTGTCAACGATGTGGAGATGTGTATAGCGATACATTTTTCAGACGATATGCTTTCAAGTCACTATTAAAGAACTTCATTTAGCAAGAAAAATTCAATGGAAAAATTAATGTCTTCACACCTTCACATTCTTGACTTCTATAAACATTGTCATCGTCGAAATTGTTCTTATATATATATATATATATATATATATATATATATATATAACGAAGGAGATGTGGTAAGGAACCATGTGGACCATAACGCACCAAAGTACTCAATACTTAGGGTCGTAGAGTGGGTAATAGGAACGAGTAGGACCCCGACGGCTGAGCTCAAGCCGTTTCGACGGCTAATTCGAGTCCAGAATTAGCCGTCGAAACGGCTTGAGCTCAGCCGTCGGGGTCTTACTTGTTCCTATTACCCACTGTACTACCCTAAGTATTGAGTACTTTGGTGCGTTATGGTCCACCTGGTTCCTTACCACATTTCCTTCGTTATATATATATATATATATATATATATATATATATATATATATATATATATATATATATATATATATATATATATATATATATATATATACATATATATATACATGTATGTCTATCTATATAAAACCTACATACAATACATATATATATGTATATGCTAATATATATATATACTCATATATATATATATATATGTATATAAATATAAACATATGCATACGTATAAATATATATATATATATATATATATATATATATCATTACGATAAAACTTTTAATCTGACGTCCTTTATATTCACTTCACAATAGGAGCCCTAACCTGCCATCAGCCACCAGCGAACACGTTTACATACCACTGACTTGAATAATGAGGTCGTGTAGAAGCCATAGATTGAGAATCTTAAAGTGCCATATCATTGAAGGACAAGATGAAGCACTGAAGGGTTTTGGCGTGTCTTCTAACTGATTAAGTGCTAACAAAAGCACCACAAATTCTTCATCTTCACCAGAAGTGAATAGAATCAAAGATACGGAAGAAATAGTGGGCTTGGGCATTCAGATCTCTGTAAGATTACAAAGAAAAAATATCATAAAATATAATCAATAAGATAAAAGAAAAAATAAACAAATAATGCCTTGCTAGAGCACTTATGAGCTTTCTTTTTTGTATGTTTAGGGTGAGGCTCTATCAATTTCTTTGGAGGTGTTCTGTGTTATTTCCTTTGACACTTTTATTTACGGTGTCTCCAGCTAATCTCATCTTCGTACATACAGTTGGAAAGTAAGGAGACAGATATTAGAACCCAGTCTGAATAAGAATAATAAGAGGACGAAGGCGATCACAGTGATGGCGATGATGATGACGATAATGGTGGTGATGATGATGATGTTGATGATGATGATAATTATGATGATGATGATGATGATGATGATGATGATGATGATGACGGTGACGAAAGACAAGATAATCTGAATACAAGGAAGATATCCAGGCACAAATAAAACTTGCACAAACACAAAGAAAAGCACCCACACGGACGCACGCATAAATATAACGCTAGTACTAACACACACACACATTTGAATATAAAAACTCACTCACACACACACACGTATATATATATATATATATATATATATATATATATATGTGTGTGTGTATATATATATATATATATATATATATATATATATATATACCTATGATTTAAATTGATACATCATATACATATATATATACATATATACATATACATGCACACCCACATATATATATGTGTGTGTGAATATATATATATATATATATATATATAGAGAGAGAGAGAGAGAGAGAGAACGAGATAGAGAGGGCGGAGGGATTATTACACTTGCTGTTTAATATAAAGCGAATGTATACAGAATATCATCTCTTCAAGACTGCATTGAGTTCTAAAAATCTTATCGACCCTACCAAAAACAGGTGGATACCAATAGAACACGATGTGGTCTGGAAGAGAAGATTTCAACGGGATTAGGCTTTGAGTGCTATAGCTTTTGTGGAAGGCTCTCATCGCCTAATGTTTCCTCAAAGATTCTACTCAAGCTAGAGATACATTTATATATATATATATATATGTGTGTGTGTGTGTGTGTGTGTGTGTGTGTGTACAAAATAATCAGTACTGCATCCATCAATATATATATATGTCGGCGTACAAGGCGACCTTTCAACCTTAAAAATCCCCCCCCCCCCGCACCGCAAAAGTAAATTCGTCTTATACTCCAGGTTTAGTTTATAGTAGGTTGTTTAGCATGGGAGGTTTTTTTACGGTAGGCTAAACCCTGCCTTGGTAACTATCGACACAAATATTTTCTACTGAAACAACTTAATTCCCATTATAATAAAATAATTGTTTCTACTTTAGGCACAAGGCCAGCGTTTATCCAGTGCATTACTGGTACTTTATTTTATCGACCCCGTAAGGATGAAAGGCAAAGTCAACCTCGGCGGGATTTGAACTCAGATCGGAAAGGACGTAACTATGCTTGAAAGAATGGCGTCCGACCCTCTACCGATACTGCCAATCCACCGCCATATAATAAATTAAAAAATGTGTAGTGTAATGAATGTACTCTTACCTTATATAATATGTGGTATGATTGCACGGTAATAATAAAACGCATATTTGTCAAGAGAGAAATCCAAATCCATCGTCACACACTGTAAACAAAACAAATACTAGCTTTGGATCATTTAAACCACTTTGCCTAACAGGCCGCTCTGGCAAGGCGTTCAGGAAAAAAGATGTTTACGGTAATAATTCAAGGAATAGACTGGTAAATACAAGAAATAAATCGGCAATCATTGTTTAGCATGATAGCCAGTTCCTGTCGGCACGTGGCGTGGTGTGCGGGATCTCACTTTGTTACTAGTATTATCCGGGGTAACATTATTAGAAACCAGCTATCAAAAGACCCTCATCAATACAATACATTTTAAAATACGATTGGGTGCGGTCGTCTTTTTCGGCCAATATTGCTCAAAACCTACTTTTTAATTTGAAAATTTGGGGCTGGTCTTATACGACCAGTCGCCTTGTACGCCAACATATGCGGTACACATTTTGAATTTGAAGATGAGTAAACATGCCAGAAAATACGAATTTCCCATCAAATGCCTGAGGCATCAACTATATCCTAAAAACAATTAAAGGTGTTTATTATTCCTTCCATTTCAAAGGTAATTTATATTTTCTGGCATGCTTACATGATTACATATTGAATATAAAGTGCAAAAGTTTATAAAGCATAATTTCGTTACTGGACATGTTATTATCTAATGTTCTTTTGAAAATAAATTATGTAATTTGAGTCCCCAAATCAGCTGGCTCTTGCTGTCAGGTCTCCTATCCAAGGTTACGCGTTTAGAAACACCAGTTAGAAACATGGTTCGCAAACTTACTTCCATAAATCAAAATTACTATAGAAACAACGAGCGAATCTAATCATTCATTAACAAAGCAGAGAAAATATCGTGCATCTACTGATACATCTATAATTGTAGCATGCCAGAACCAAACTGACACACGTTTCTTGGCAAGCCAGATCTTCAATGCCACAACAAGGGAATCTTCGTATTCTGTTCCAAAGCATACAGTTGAGGATGGTGACATGAAAGAAGTCCGCTTACTACATAGGCATCTTAGGCATCAGTGAGACACTGATATTTCGGATATTTTTCAGTTTTAACAAACCTTCTTATGAATTTAATGATATCTACAGCTTAAATTAGTTATATTTTTTAGTGACTTATCATTGAAATATGTTTTTTTTTTCTATTCTGAAGACGGTGTAAAGCTTTGTGGGTTTGCCGGGTTTTAACGGACAAAGTAAATTTGCCGATTATTTTTGACTGGAAAACTCACGATGCTTTGCACCATATATACATACACACACACACACACATATATATATATATATATATATATATATATATATATATATATATATATACATTGAGTTGACGGACGAGAGAGAAAAAGTATTCAATACTGAAGCAGAGTTTAAATATTCATTTAGTATTGCTAAGTAATGAGTCTTGTTAATCTGAAATTTCACCTGCGTTCTCACATGATCATCAGATAAGACAAGTATTGTCTGGTGATTCTGCGAGTGCGCAAGAGAAACAATAGTATAACTAACAAGATTTACTACTTAGCCGTAACAAATGAATACACACACACACACACACATATATACATATATATATATCTATATCTATATATATATATATATATATATATATATATATATATATATATATATATATATATATATATATATATATATAGAGAGAGAGAGAGAGAGAGAGAGAGAGAGAGATAGAGGGGGAAGAGGAAGAAGAGATGTATATTCTATTTTCGGAAATATATTTAAGGGTCTTTTTTTTTTTTTTTTTTGATTCGTCAAAGTGACATTATTGAAAAGATGACATTACTGAAAAAATGAGAGGGACAATTCTTTTATAAAAATGTTTTTTACGGTATATAAAGTATATAAAGTATGACCGGTTTCGATGTATTAGTAAAATTCATCCTATCAAATGTTGAGCATTACAATTAAAGAGAATTAATAAGAGTTAAAAACTAAAAATTAAAGATTTAAAATTAAGTGTTGTTGTCAATTCTTTTTTCATTTCCTTGTTGAGAAGAAAACTGGAAACTGAACTCGTGTGTATATATAGAGAAAGGTGTAGTCATGATAGTAGCAGCAAAAGTGGTGGTAGGTGTTTTTTTTTCACATAGAATAACATTTTAGGGACAGAGGAGGAGCGATTGAGATGGTTGCATTTGTGAAAGATTCTATGCATATACATACATGTGATTATAAATCATTGCAAGTTATAAGGAAAACATGTAATTGTGTTTCCACAACGACGTCATATCGAGTAACGTAGAATGTTTTTATACAATTACTCAAGGTTGTTAGCTGTTCTTCTAAGAAGAACTCATGAAGAAACTGTTCATATTTTGACACCTGTTTCTACTTCTAGGTTCCACGCAGTGACACATTAACATTTATGTCTATGCGTGATAATTCTAACATTATATAGAATATATGGTGAATCTGTAAATTGCGTAATTTTCTTAAGAATCAATAATGTTATCCTTCATGATATATCTCAACTGATTTGGCAAATATGGTCATCGCAACCATTGACCAGCACCTGCTACTCTAAGCAACATTCTTAATACTGAACCGTATATAATATTCAGGTCGAAAGATGTGCAAGCGTACATACTCACACACACATATATACATATCTGTGTGTTTGTGTGTGTTTAATGAATAGTTGAGGAATTTTATCTTCAACAGTACCATCATTTTGGGTGCAATTAAGAATGAGGCTTACAGTCGCAGTAGTGTTGTTTATTTGTGACCAGATGAGTTGTGAAAGCAAAGGTAGTTGCAATTTATCACCAAGGATACGAGTATTGATTCTGAAGTAAACGCCACATTCCGAAATTCCATTATAAACGGTGTATATACAAACAATATCTATACAAAGTATCGCTTTCAAGCAATTATACTTTAAGCAAGTTAGTAAAGATAGCTGAAATATTTAAATATTTATGAATATCTACTTGTTAGAGATATTGAGAGGGAATCGCGAATAAGGATATTTCAATTTAGTTAAAACACCAATAGCATTAATACAAGATAATAGAAGAAAAGGAAATTAAATGAAACATAAAGGTGTAAAATATACTTGGCCATCTGCTGTGATATTTCGTAGTGAGTGTATTTTGTTACTTGAAAAGAGAATGTAGTGATTAGTAAATAGGGATTTCATATACATTAAATCCCATATCCATAGAGCAGAACGTATATATACGATTGATCTAATTTTAGTGCTGAAGCTTATAGGTGTCAAACGAAGTTATGCAACGACATGAGCACTCTCTGGGAGTCATTCAGATTTACATTAGAATTAATAATAGGATTTTCCCTGAATTTAGCACAAGTAGTGAATAATAGTAAATGATGTTCAATTTTATTCAGTCTAATCAAGGATTATGTAGGTGTTGTTTTATTTGTTTTCATTTTATCCCATTTCAGCCAAGTCCAAGCCATGACTAACTCGTCATATGACATGTGGTTGTTATATCTAGCAGATTGCGTGACCATTTGTAAGTTCTTTCGTGGGTTCATAAATGGTTAAATGAACATGTTACTCTGTTCCATATTAATCCCCACTGAGAAGATCTATCGTAAAAGTCCATCCAGCCCACCATTTTCTTGAACATTGCGTAACTATGGATACATTATCCATTGTGCAATCCTTTTTTTTTTTTTTCATAAACAGAGTGAGGCGACTCCAATATCTACTAGTTCAAGCTACCACGAAGTGGAAACCTAATTGGCTTTAAATTATTAACATTATGATTATAGTCCTTCCCTCCTGCCGTTTTCTTGAACATTATGTAATTATGATTGTATTATACAATGTGTCAATCAAATAGAAAAATTGTTAATATACATTTCTAAATGGAGTATGTACAGAATGATTTTGATATGGAAGTTTTACTCGTTTTAGTGTTTAGTCATGGTAGATGGGAAGGCGGAGGGTATCCTGAAGTCGTAAATGCTAGCCGAATGTTTGCCAGTAAAATAAATAAAGGCGTGATGTTAAACATGGCAAATGGATTGAATATTTTCTTTTACATAGAGAAAACAAATAATTTTCTCTAAAAAGTGGGACATAATATATTTTACACGTTTTCTGAAAGCACCAAATAATATTTTTCCATTAGAGAATCTTTCATTATATGTGGCTGTTTTACAAATTGTTTTCTATTCCATTGATATGTGTTAGCACACTCTGCAGAACACAATTCATATGAATAGCAATCACGTCAGTGAACACTCTACCTACTGAAAACAACAAACAATACACCCTCACATAACATCCCAGCAAAGTAAAAAGTGAAACCACATTGGATAAAGTAGTTACAAATGAAATAAACACCTGAAAAAAACTTTTATTTTATATTGTTCCAGTTGACGCAAAAAAATACATAATGAATAAGAGCAGTTAGGTGATGTGTTAACCCTGCGATGGACAGGTATCTTATACGGGAATCAGTTTCTTGAAATTTCAGTCGCTTAATTAAATAAATATTCTTTAATTTAAACATGTTTCCTCCGAGTATGAAGAAAGGACACCCTAAAATATTATCAACGTCTAGATCTAGGAACAAGTTATTCTTGGTAATTTCAATAGCAGAGATCAAAACAAGTACCTGCTTCCTATGCAAAGATCATTGATTAAGAACACATTTGTAATTCCTCTCCGTACAACACGCAGGTCCTGGCTCATGAATTTCAAGACCGAGTTTCTATTGATTCAGTCACCATTAAATCACATAAAACTAATTTTACAAATAGATGTATGTGTGTGTCGGTGGGGGGGGGGGGAGTTCT
>OZ024740.1:347352321-347374821 GCA_964016885.1 Eledone cirrhosa
TACTGATTTTTCTTTCTCTGTATCTTTACCCTCTCTAGCAGTCACTCTCTCTGTTAGCCTCTTCCTAACCCTTCACTCACTCATTCTCTGTTACTACCTCTCCTCCTCCTCCTTCTTCCCGTTTGACCTGTGCGTAATTCTTTTCTTTCGCACCCTTGGTCCGGCAGGTCGCATTTTTTCTCTCTCTCGTCTACGATTTCACAGAACTTACGTTCACCGAAATCACAGACTAGATCCTTTCTTCCTCCCGTTAGACCTGTCAGGAATTCCTTCCTTGCTTACATTCCAACCAGGTTTGATGGTCTTTATTCTCTCTCGTTCACGATTTCACCGAATTTAAATTCATAGAAATTTGGGACTTGACTCCTGCATCCTCACTTTTCGTTGCTTCACCATTTTTGTTTGTTTACACTCGTGTTCCCTTTATTTACGTGTCCCAACGACTTTTTTTAGCCGTTGCTCGCACCAACCGGAGGTATATGGTCTTTAAAGCGATGAAATACCAATGATGGTTGGAAGATCACTGATGAAGGACTAACTTTATTCATATGTAACCCATTAGCAACCCAGCAGCACGTTTTTCTCATATTTATATATATATATATATATATATATATATATATATATATACATATAGAGCGTCTCAAAAGTGACTATCTATTTTGGGTAGCAATACATACACCGATTGAAATAGATAGTAACTTTTGTAATACCCAATATACTATATATATATAGAGAGAGAGAGAGAAACGTTATTTGCTTGGACCGATCTGACGATTAGCTCCATTCCTTTCCATATACACATGGATGCCTCTATGAATATGAATATATGATTATTTAGATATTAACTTTTACATATACCTATGCGCATAGGTACACATAAACTAATTTCTGCACATTGATATATATGTATGTGCGTATGTCTGTGTGTACGTTTTTGTGCCAATGCATTTTGTATACAAATAATTATAAATGTGGATGTACATAAAAAAAATGTTTGTAATTGCGTAGTCTTATGTTCATATAATCCAGAGTATATATTTAGTATATACATATATGTGTGAATGTTTCATATAATATATATATATATATATATATATATATATATATATATATATATATATATACACGTATACCCATGCATAATATTATGCATATTTCTGTTTTGCTTGTCGCTGCTTAAATGTATGTGTTTATGCTTTAGCATGTATGCATATATGTACGTATGCTCCTATATGATTCTGTGTGTACGCATATAAACCTGCTACAGAGTCAGAATGTATATAAAATAGCGAGTGAGATAGTGGAAAACATGTAAAAACAATCTGGTGGTTTAGACTTTTCCCGCGAGATACCTAGTCTATCCTGAAAAAAATATAAAAATCAAAAGAAAAAAATGCTGTTCATATCTATGCATATTTTATTAATGCCTGTATTTTTTCTCACCCACCACCTATGCAAATTATGATTTGCTCCCTTTACTGATGCTTATTTGAATTTTTTTTGAAAATATATTTGCGTAAACGTGTATATATATTCAAATGAAAGAAATCTATTTACTTATCCTGTTATTTATAAATTATGCATATACTATGTATAAAAATATTCAAGATATTTAAAAGTTAATCATAAAAATAAAATAAAAAGCAGCTGCAATAAATGAGAATTGTAGTAATGATAATGGTGATGATGATGGTGATGGTGATGATGGTGATGTTGATGATGATGATGATGACGATGATGACGCTTATGATGATGGGGAAGGTGGTGGTGATCGTCGTCGAAATTGTGTTTGGATGGTGATGTTGCTGATGTTGTTGTTGTTGATGTTGGTAGTGGTGGTGGTTGTGTTTGTGGAGATGATGAAGATGGTGCTAGTTATTATGATGGTAATGAGGATAATGTTAGTGATGATGATTAGGAGGAGGAGGAGAAGGAGGAGGAATATGGTGATGGTAATGATGATAATCGTGATGATTATGATGGAGATGATAGAGCTTTCTTAAGACTGTTTACTGTTTATTCATATATAATTTACGTTTAATGTTCGTTTTTTAAAATAAAATATATATCCTATTATTTTTTAGTATTTAAATATTTCTTTTTTTTTTATCATTTATTAGCTGCTATTTCTGGATATACTTATTTTGTTTGTTTTTGTTTTTCCGTTACCACATAGCTATCAGCGCTTCGTAGATCAAGTGCAGATAGAATTGTTAGTCGGCCCTCAGCGTGACAGTGAAAGTAACGAAAGTAACGAATCAGAATCATTGTTAATGATCAACTGACGAAGCCAGTCACCGCAGGGACGAATATAAGAATAAAGACAAACCAATTTGCTACTAACGGCGCCTGGCCATCCCAATCTGCTCTCTATCAAAAAGATAATCGTTTCTTGTGAAAAGGCCGATGGCGCAGCAAGCTAGAGGCCATTATCGGCAACCCAAACGCGAACAACAACTTGCAACAAGAGGTCAAAGGTGGTAAGAATTCATTATTCATAAGTTGGGCATTGCCAGCAGAAATGGAACGTTTCTGAACCCTTCGTTCCCGTTCTCTTATTAACAGAGCATGTTCAGAAGCAACATGCCTAATGAAATGAACTTGCATTTCAAGAGACACATAATTCAATTTCTGCAGATGGTTATGCGGTAGTAATAGCGGATTGCACCTGCTAGACACAGAAATTGTGTGGGTTATTGAAAGCGAAGGAGGGAAATTGGTTTTAGATGGAGACAGCAACGAGCGAGAACACGAAGAAAAGAAAAGCACAGCAAAGACCGAAAACATACACACACACACACACACACAAACCAACACACATGGACACGCACACATACACACACACAAACATGCCCACGCACACGCATGTAAATATAAATGTATAAATAAATATATTATATATATATATATATATATGTGTGTGTGTGCATATATATATATATACGTGAATATATGAAACTGTATATATATATATATATATATATATATATATATTCTGGAAAGGGATAGGGTAATGATAATATTGTGAAGAAGGAAGAAGTGTAGCAAAGTAATAGACGAAAGTAACCGAAATTAGAACGACAATTATTCAGAGATTGAGTAATATGTTGTGTGAAATTTCTGGTGAAAATAAGAAAGATCGCCGTTTTACTGTTCGGGGGACCTCTATTTACAAAACGGCTAAAATATTTATTTAATTTAAAGAAAACAATACATATTGGTTATTAGGGGAGAGAGAGGTTTGAATATCATCAGTGCACATCCTAAACGAAGAAGAAAATCAACACCCAGAATAACAAATTGAGATGATTAAAAAGGAAAATAAATTCTAAAAATTCTTATGTGAGGGTTTGATACTTGTCGAAATCTCCCCATCCCCCATTCCTCCCTCTCTCTCTCTCTCTCTATATATATATATATATATATATATATATATATATATATATATATATATATATATATATATATATATGTATATATATATATATATATATATATATATATATATATATATATATATATATATATATATATATATATATGTATATATATATATATATATATATATATATATGTATATATATATATATATATATGTATATATATATATATATATATATATATATATATATATATATATATATATATATATATATATATATATATATATATATATATATATATACGTGGAAAAGTAAGAAATCAGAGAATAGTCCGTTAAAACATGTTTATTGAAAACACCACCTACGTACGTTTCGCCCAGTTGGACTTGTCAAGGGCATAAATAACTAAAAGTTACATCGCTCGGAAAGGGTTTTGGGGGTTAAATTCACGTCAAGATTCATTCTTTGCAAAAAAAGCATGTTTTGATTTTGCAGTAAGTCAAGTAGGTAACTCTGGCCGGTGTTAGGGCAGTCTTTCCCGGACAAATTTTTTATCCGTTACAAGATGTGGTTACAACCTTACCATTGTCGATACGCACAGGGTCATGTAATCAACGCTTATTTTGAGATGTTTTTTTTGCCGCACCTGCTTGCCTGGGTCGTTTGAGGCTGGGTCTGGGATGCATGGTTCGTTTACTGGGTGTTTTTTTCCTGTCGCGGCAGTTGCAATTTCTGTCGCGGTTCCTTCCACTTCCCACGGTTAGGCTATCATTGTTGCTGTCTACGTTGTTATCTAAGCTCCCGCAGATGTCGTTAGCACCATTACAACCCACAGTGCTCGGGGTGGTACGATTATTAATCCGCGCATCATGTCCTGCATGTTCCCCAGTCATCTCGCGGTTATGCTGGTTGCGTCTGCGGAGGCCGTTGCCAGCACTATTGGATTCTGCTAGGGAGTTTTAAGGCCGATATAGTTATTGTCAGGAGTAGGTGCGTCTGTGCTAGGGTGCTGTGTCTTGGTTTTCTTACTGTCGTTCGTTGTTCCTATGATGTCTGCTAGGTTAGGAGTAGTAGAAAAGGATATTTTTATATTGTTCCTATTAAGAATATTTCTATACCTATGTTTGGGCGGGAAGTTCTTCTCTAAGGCTTCGAAGAATATCCGAGGTATGTTGGAGGCCACACTCCGAGAGTAGTGGGGGTGGAACCATAGGATGTTAGGGTGGCGATTACGTGTCCTTGTACGTTTGCTACGGGTGGTTCCATCTAGGTGACCGTTCTTATGTTTGTTAATGTGCTGTAGCCCGTTAGGTGCCCCTTTCACTTTATGCTCGGGTGCACTCTTCTTCCTTCTTCCATGTTTATGTACAGGAAGATGTTGGTTGGAAGGCGTTGGTAGTAGGGCGTCGCCTTTGTTGATTTTATAGTAGGGGAATAATTCGAGTAAGTTACAGTGGTTACTGTCACCGGGGTCGTGATATTTACTGCGTGGTAGGTTACCCATACTATCACCAGTGTAATTAAAGTTGCGGCCGTGTTCCTTAGTGCGATTATCTATACTATTATATCCGACTCCTATGGCGTTAAACATTATATAGGGGCTACCTCCGGCCCGTTCAAAATTAGATTTCGAACACATCTCCACTCTTTCACAAATAAGAAATTAAGACACTCCACTTCGCTCGCGGACTACATCACATCATTAAAAGACTTAAACATCAGCTTCTCCGCGCACTGGGATATTGTCGGCAGGGCTGCACCGTACAACTTCAAGAGGAAGTGCGATCTTTGCTTCATGGAGCTCTACCACATCATAACTGCACCCCACGAGCTCATCAACAGCAGAGCTGAAACGACGATAAGTTGTACACATCGCTTAAAAATATCCTTCTTCAGATGGGTTGAGGATGAGGAGTGAAACCGTGTACCGGGTCTCCCTGTAACAAGCTTTAACACCCAGGCGGACAGGTGCTGCAAAAAGAACACCCAGGAAACTAACCATACATCCCAGACCCAGCCTCAAACGACCCAGATAAGTAAGTGCGGCAAAAAAAAAACATCTCAAAATAAGCGTTGATTACATGACCCTGTGCGTATCGACAATGGTAAGGTTGTAACCATATCTTGTAACGGATAAAAAATTTGTCCGGGAAAGACTGCCCTAACACCGGCCAGAGTTACCTCCCTTGACCTGCTGCAAAATCAAAACATGCTTTTTTTGCAAAGAATGAATCTTGACGTGAATTTAACCCCAAAAACCCTTTCCGAGCAATGTAAGGGGCACTTTTAGTTATTCTCCGATTTCTTACTTTTCCAAGTGGTTACGCTCTGCTAACTCTCTCGCCCTCTAAATATTAACACTTATAATATTTAATACTGCCGGCACTAGTATTGAGCACCTTTGGCATACGCTACTTGGCAAATAACTACATGTATCACCTATCCTTCCTTTTTTTCTCTCTCTCGATACGTAAATACTTTATTATATATATATATATATATATCATATTTTTTCATTCTCTTTGTCATTCACTCTATATATTTGTATATATATATATATATATATATATATATATATATATATATATATATATATATATATATATATGGTCTACTTTTAGTCCATTGAGCGCTTGACGCATATCTCGAGGATTGCGTTTCGTTTTGTTTTTGGCCCCCGCCAAAATACGAACTCACTGAAATTATATTTGTATTAATCTCCCGGGCTTAGTAATTAATTAGTTAATTAGACTGACTGATTAATTGCTTAAGCTTATTTAAAAACAACCCGATTGAGAGCTTACTTCTATTTGTGCAGTTTCTTGCAATTTTTGCAATACATTTACACATTTTGAATACACTGGCCAAAAAACCGGGGTTACCTCCCTGCACGGTAAACACGTGGGGTAATCACGTCACTACTACTGCATTGGAACCCGGTAGCCGGCTGAGAACAAAATACTTGTTGACGAAATGACTACCTTGTTCGATCGTTATACCAAAAGCTTACAACGAAAGCAGGCAGTATATTTGATTTAGATGTCACAGAAACCTCCCACTGGATCTTACCAACACTTTCCAGGACGTCCAGGTAAATTCTTTTGTTAACCTGTTTAGCTTGCTTCGTTTTTATGGCTCCGGTGGCTGATGGCTTCAGGACCACTGTTTTCATTTTATCTGGCCTTAATAACGTATGTTAATTGCTCTGGACTTATTTTAGTCCATTGAACGCTTGCCGCATATCTCGAGGATTGCGTTTCGCTTTGTTTTGGACCTCCGCCGAAATACGATGTGGCTGAAATTATATTTGTATACATATATATATATATATATATATATATACATATATAAAGAGAGAGAGAGAGAGGCAGAGTATCTGCGGAGAGCACTAATCATAGGAGTACTCAATGCATGGCGTGATGCAGGACGGCTATATAGATATGTCAAATCCCGTCCGAGGCGCCAAGCGGTTTCGCCTTATGTGTTCAGCAAGCTTTTTCTTTTTCTTTGGTGAACACTCAAGCCGAAACCACTTGGTGCCGCGATCAGGATGAATATGTAGATATATATTTAAATAATTATCATAATTATATATATATTTGAGTGTGTGTGTGTGTACGATATACTTAGGGAAATACGATACATTTAAGTATAAAAAACAAGGATAGGTTGACTGTTTGAAGATTGTGATTATGTCACACCTATTTCTAAAGCTGTATGAAAAAGACAGTCACTGGTGATCCAGGTTATTTCATCCATCATTAGTAAGGTTTACTCACCCGGTGATGAGATTAAAAATACTATAACTTATATACCTTTTGAGAAATTCATGTCCATACAATGCTTCCTTAATTTCACAAGGAATAATTAGCAGTAGAAAAATATAGCGGTATTCATAATCTAGGTCTACAATGTACAAGGTGATATATACATTATATATGAGTTCGGATCTAGCTGTTGAAACAGCAGGAGCTCAGCTGTCGGGGTGCAACTCCCACACACGTAAACATAATTGAAATCTCTCAAAAGAATTACACAGCATTAAAGAAGAATTTCCCGCATTAATTGGAGACTAACCTCACCAAAAGAATCTATTCTGACAATCTCAGGGGGAAATCCACCACTAGTCGGAGGGCTGGAACACCCAGCTCCTTCCTGAAAAAAGCCAAAGGTAAAGTGTTTTTACTTTTTCTTTCTCACTTGTTTTTTCCTCCTATCTTAGCCAACATCGCTTCTCTTAGGATAGGCCGTATAAATTCTCGTGGCCTAGGGTCATCTTGAAAGCAGGGTCACCTACTCAGCTATCTCAGGTCACTAAACATAGATGTGGTGCCCATCAGTGAGACCAGAATCTCCGAGGCACGGGCATTCGCATCCATTTTCGGTGGCTACGAGCTGTACACATCTCCAAACCATCCTAGATCTGGGGGAGGAGTGGCTGTGTTGTTCCGGAGAAGTCAGGATCTCGAGATACCGGCCATCTCTTTGGACCCAGAAGGTAAGTTGGTGGTGCTGGACGTGACCAGTTGAGAAGGGCAAGCTTTCAGGATAGTGGCCGTCAATGACCCCACAGCGGCAGGATGGTCTGACTTCAACCCGGTGACTGGAGAACTTTCTTGGAACGTCCCGCTCTTTAGTGTTAGTGGGCGTCAGGAACGGGATCTTAGATGCACACTGTAACTGTGCTTAGATATGTTAGTTGAAGCTACATGCGTTGTTGACAACCCACAAAGCCTACAGAGACCGGATTAGCGAACTAGTGAAGCCGGCGTTGACGGGGGCCATCGTCAACAACAAATGGTGGTTCGCCCTGAAAAGTGCGATTAGAATAGAGTCCATTAAGTTTAGTAAGACGTTAGCAATAGAGAAAAATAGAGCAGAGGGAGAACTGTTAGAAAATTAGACGAGGTGCTTAGTAAAGGCACCGCGACCGACGTGCTTTCGGCGAGATTGGCCCACGGAGGCTGCGTTGTCAGAGCAAGGGTGCCTGCTCTCTGACACGAAGGGATGAAAGCCGTTCGATGAGACCGAGTGGTGGAGGCGTGTCGTGGAAACAAAGCCACGATCCGGTCTTTGGAGGCCCACGACGGGTGCCGCATGTTACTCGATCTCGGGCAAATGTGTGCGGATTTTCAGTGACACTTCGTTTAGCTGTTCGGAAGCAACGGTGGGACGGATCGCGGAATGGACTTTAATGCCTACCTCGGCGGTCTGTCGCGAATCTCGTTCACTGAGGCAGAGTGTTGCGAAAAGCCGATAACAGCCACTGAAGTATGGGAGGCAATGGCTGACTGCACGATTGATAAATCGCCTGGTTTGGATGGTCTGCTCTACAAGCTTTACGTAAATATGCCACGCTTGTTCAGCGACCTCTTGGTAGACGTCTACTGGCAGCAGAACAGGAGAATTTCCAGCTCTGTGAGCCGAGGAGCGGTGGCGCTGCTGAGAAAGGACCCGAACAAGTGAGACAACATAGTTAATTTCAGGCCCATAACGCTGCTAATCGCAGAGTTCAAGATAATAGCCAAAGTGTTTGCAAAGAGGTTGGTGCTTGTCATCGGTGGTCTGGTGGAAGAAGCGCAGACATGCACCATTCCAGTCAGATCCATCCATAACAACCTCCACCTCATGCGATACATGGTGGAGAGGGTAGCTAGGGAACCTGGAACTGTTGGGTCCTTGATCAATTTAGTTCAGTCGAAAGCTTTCAATAGGGTCGACCATCGTTATCTGGCGGTGGTCTGAGGGTGGCCAGCTTTGGGCCCGATTTCAGTGGTTGGATTCCTGCCTTGCACCGGGACATCTGCTTTGTGGTGAGAGTGAACGGTCACCTTTCGGAACCGCTCATCATAATGCGCTCGGTCCGCCAAGAAGTCCCTTCTCCTTCCTGTTGTATGTATTTACTCTCGATCCATTACTGCAAAAACTAGAGACGCTAAGGGGTCCCGCGGGAACTGGGATGCGGGAGAACCGTGTCAGCATATGCCGACGATGTCACCGTAGTGGTGTCGAATGCCAAACACATCGAAGTGATCGGCACTACACTAAGAGAATACGAAGCGGTGACAGGAGCAATTATTAACCAGAAAAAGTCAGTGGGTCTGCGACTCGACACCTGGAGAGGCGGGTCCATGCCGTCAAACAGCGTCATCGGGCGGTGGACGGACAGACCGGTTAAATCGCTAGGGGTCTGATTCGGTACGGACCTCCAGACGGACAGAAGCTGGGACAAGGTGACGAGCAGGGTGGCCTCTCACACCCAAAAATGGGCAGAGAGGAAGCTATCACTGAAATGTCAAGTGGAGGTGGCGAATGCGTACATCGCGTCAGTCATCTACTACCACCTGATCGTCGTGCCTTGTCTTAAGCTTCACCTGACTGCGTTGGAGCGTTTGCACTTTCACTTTTTGTGGAAGGGACGCGCTCCAATGTTCAGGCGGACTATTTGCTGTCAACACCCGCTACGTGGTGGGCTGGGCATGCCGTGGCTGATAATGCGCAAACATGCGCTCAGGATACGGTATTCCCACCTCTTCCTCGAGGGTGATCAGGTGTGGTCGTCGTTTGCTAGACGCGTTTTCCCCAGCTCGTCTCCTTGACGGAGCTGCAGTCCTGGCTCAAGGAAGACCGAGAGGGAGCGCTTAGAGGCTGGAATGTCTTCAGGCGCTCACAGCCCTTGATCAGTCGGGCAATGTGAACGGTGGAAACTCCACCTTGGCGTTCTATAGAGGGTTAGTGGAGGGAAAGAGCGCCGACATCACACACACATATGCACACTGATATATATATAATTTATATATATATATAAATGTACCTTATTATTCCACAATGCTTCAAGCAAACTTCAAAACTCTCATATATATATATATATATGTATATATATATATATATATATATATATATATATATATATATATATATATATATATAATAGGGTGACGGAACTAGCATTAGAAGGCACTATGTTTGGATTTCACCACTTTCTATTTATTACAGTGATTACTTAAGAAATAGATTGATGAAATTCAAACATAGTGCCATCGGTTTTTTAATGTACCTGTGTGTGTTATCACTCAATGTGTGTCTGTGTATTTATATGTCTGGGTGTATAGGCGTATTCAAATGTCTGGATATATGATTGTGTGTGTGTGTGCGTATGTGATTACCATCAAAGATGTGTAGTAGTGTGAAAGAACTTGAAGACAAAAGTAATACTAAAACGACCTTGCCTGGAGGAAGGTAATTTCGCTACTAGAATTCTGGGGTATAATTCTACAACTCATTTTTTTTTTTATATACACATATATACACCAGGTCCGAACACAAAATGACCAAACTCCCACAGTCACAGCCTTCGTCTCTCCCACTCTCCCCCATCCCTCAGTATTTTGAGCAAATGGGGATCCACGTGCCGACCGCCCCTTTGGCACGGCAGACAGAGTACAGAAAGCGTTTCCCCGGAGGGTGGTCAGGCAAACGCTCTGGAAGAGCCATTCCAGCTCGCGAGGCTCACACCTGCGGATGGCCCACTCTTTGGTGACGGTGGTGAGCAGGGAGGTGGCCCGAGGGCCAAGGACACCAGAAGTCTTCACTTCCACGGGCTCGACTGCAAACCTGTCGGAGAGCGACCGATATTTGGAGAGTTTACCCTCCTCGGCCCGAAGGGCAGAAGAGGCTGGATTATTCGGGGTTTGCACCAGGTGGCCGCTGGAGAATGTGTCGCTGCATGTGGCAACCCAAATGAGGATTATACTACTGCGGAACTGAAAGATTATTATGTCGTCTGGCCATTTGCCATCCTGTCGGTCCAGCCCCACCGCCTCGCACAGGGGGGGGGGGGGACAGCTGGCAACATCTAAGCCATGCGATATATATATACATATGTGTGTGTAGGCGAGTGTTTCTTTGAATGTGTAATGACGTGTGCGTGTGGGGGTGTATGTCAGTATGTCTGTCCCTATATATATATATGTGCGTGTGTGCGTGTGTGTGTGTGTGTGTGTGTGTGTCTAGATGTGTGTGTTTCTCTATGTCTATTTGTGTGTATCATTGTGTGTAGGATACATCATGTTATACACTTGGACGGCTATGCTGCGAATAAAATACGTATCGGACATATTTGTTCTATTTTCCTACTCATGATCGCTTTGTTCTCTTTGATACTAAATTGAATGCCGCTATTTCGTCGACACTACATTCCATATTATGAATGGTCTTGATATATATGTTCCAATTATTCTTCCAATTGTTCATTAATCTAGGTTTGATTCATTTGACAAATTTATTAATGATTATTTTCTTACCCTAACGATTCAGCTAGTTGCTTTTGGAATATTTACTAAATCCAGGAAAATTTATTCTATTTTATATATAAACAGATGTATGGGAAATATGAAATTAAGTTGAGGTTTTAAGCGCGAAGAGTTTAACAACACTTAAATGTTTTCAACGGGGAGTTCGTTTCCGATTAATGATTATAAACAGAGTCAGGCTGTATTCATTAGTAGTAGTAATATATATATATATATTATATATATATATATATCTTAAGGTTTGTTGGTTCACCACTGGATAGAACTGGTCATTCCGTATGGTCACTTTGAAGGCGGCTGGCTGTGAAGCTAGTTGGTCAGCCGCCTTCTCTGTCTCTGGTTTCTCGGACCCATGGTTTTTCGGACCCAAGGCTTTTTACATATTCCTTTGTTATATTCCAATACCTGATGATATCACCGGATTCATATGGAACCCGGTCATTGAAATGATCATAGTATAATAAACCTTTCAAGGATTTACACCAGTCCAGCCTCCTGTTACTTCATTTATATATATAAATATATATATATATATATATATATATATATATATATATATATATAAACGGAAAAAATGAAACGAAATTTCATTTCTCACTCTTAGTACGGCTGTTACTTAAATATAACTATGTATACGTACATACATATATGTATACAGACGTACAGTAGTATGTATATATATATACATACATGCACACATATGTATATGTACGTATGGATACACCGAACATTTATTATAATGCTCGGTGTGTTTGTAAACAAACATCCCGAATTAAGCTGTACAGTGTCTAGCAGCCATCGTTGTTCATTTGTTCAACACTGACAAAGGAACGCTGTACTAGTTTCAAGCTTATTAGCTATCGTCAGGTATACGTTGCTGACGATAGCTAATAAGCTTAAAACTAGTACAGCGTTCCTTTGTCAGTGTTGAACAAATGAGCAACGATGGTTGCTATACACTGTACGGCTTAATTCGGGATGTTTGTTTACAAACACACCGAGCATTATAATAATTGTTCGGTGAATCCATACGTACATATATATATATGTGTGTGTGCATGTATGTATATATACATACTACTGTACGTCTGTATACATATGTGTCTGTACATATACATACTTATATTTAAATAACAGCCGTACTAAGAGTGAGAAATGAAATTTCGTTTCATTTTTTCCATTTATCGTTTTCGGTGCGCCCGGTCGATTAACTCACTCGATATGCAAATTAGGCGGCTCAGCCGTTAATATGCCTAAGGAAAGTATATACTTTCAGACGTTCAATCATCTGGCAGGAAAGTATACGTTGCTTACGATAGCTAATAAGCTTGAAACTAGTACAGCGTCCCTTTGTCAGTGTTGAACAAATGAGCAAAGATGGTTGCTAGACACTGTACGGCTTAATTCGGGATGTTTGTTTACAAAAAAACCGAGCATTATAATAAATGTTCGGTGTATCCATACGTACATATATATATGTGTGCATGTATGTATATATATATACATACTACTGTACGTCTGTATACATATATGTATGTACGTATACATACTTATATTTAAGTAACAGCCGTACTAAGAGTGAGAAATGAAATTTCGTTTCATTTTTTCCGTTTATCGTTTTCAGTTCGCCCGGCCGATTAACTCACTCGATATGCAAATTAGGCTGCTCAGTCGTTAATATACATAAGGAAAGTAAATACTTTCAGACGTTCATCATCTGGCAGGAAGGTATACGTTGCTGACGATAGCTAATAAGCTTGAAACTAGTACAGCGTTCCTTTGTCAGTGTTGAACAAATGAGCAACGATGGTTGCTAGACACTGTGCGGCTTAATTCGGGATGTTTGTTTACAAACACACCCAGCATTATAATAAATGTTCGGTGAATCCATACGTACATATATATATATATGTGTGCATGTATGTATATATATATACATACTACTGTGCGTCTGTATACATATATGTATGTATGTATACATACTTATATATATATATATATATATATATATATATATATATATATATATATATATATATATATATATATATATATATATATATATATATATATATATATATTATGAAGAGAGAAGAAACATTTAGATATAATTAGTAATAAAATGTATCATACCTAAACTGCTCCTAGATTCCTCGACTACGTAGTTTCGTGGCATAAACAAAAACAATACATCATAAAGATATAGAGTCCCTGTGAGGTCTGCCGACTTATCAAGAGGATACCTCATTTTACTAGTCTCAAGAACGCTTCTACACGACGTGAGAAAGAATCCCAAAAGGCGGAGGGGGAGATAGTCACGCGATATAACGGTTGAGAAACAGAGCTAAGCCTCTTATAACCCCGAAGAAAATACCACGGAGGCGGAGGGGGTATTTATATCGAAGCCGTAGAAGAGGTGGTGAAGGAGGCGAGAAGTATGAGTAATGGAAGCTTTCCAGCAGTCCCCACACTTCAAAGATTGCTCGACCAGAGGGAGTTATTAACAATATATTTAGAAACACACAGATACATGCGGACACACACATATACATGAATGCATCCGCACCCGACTATCTCCCCCTCCGCCTTTTGGGATTCTTTCTCACGTCGTGTAGAAGCGTTCTTGAAACTAGTAAAATGAGGTATCCTCTTGATAAGTCGGCAGACCTCACAGGAACTCTATATCTTTATGATGTATTGTTTTTGTTTATGCCACGAAACTACGTAGTCGAGGAATCTAGGAGCAGTTTAGGTATGATACATTTTATGACTAATTATATCTAAATGTTTCTTCTCTCTTCATAATGTATTTTTAACTCTGATACTGGTTCAGTCTGGTTCAACCGGATTGGTCTGTCCCAGTCATTCATTGAGCAACATCGGTGAAGTTGGCACCCTTAACTCACGGTTGGTTGCGGATGCATTCATGTATATGTGTGTGTCCGCATGTATCTGTGTGTTTCTAAATATATTATATATATATATATATATATATGTGTGTGTGTGTGTGTGTGTGTGTGTGTGTGTGTGTGTGTGTGTGTGTGTGTGTGTGTGTGTGTGTGTGTGTGTGTGTGTGTGTGTGTGTGTGTGTGTGTGTGTGTGTGTGTGTGTGCGTGTGTGTGTGCGCGTGTGTATATGTCTATTTGCCTCTGTGTGTCTGCGTGACTGTATATGTTTGTGTGTGCATATGTATGTGCATGTGTATGTATTTATGTACATAAATATGTGAGTATATGTGCATGTATTTAATATTCAGTTATTAAGATTCCTACAATAATACTTCTGCTTTGTGTTTATGAAATTTGCCTGATGGTGTTGATATACTCCCGTTCGGTAGAGTAAAACTTTAGGCAGTATCTGACTGCTCTTTCTAGCAGCCAGCCTATCTGCCACCTGGCACATTCACAATCTTCTACTTTGACCACTAGCCACGTGATGATTCTTAGCCAATTTTTAATTCATTTCTGGTGGCGATCACTGTGTAAATTTTAGTCCAAACCTGAGGGTGTCTCTTGATAAGCTCTAAGCCTCATGGATAATACCATGATTGGATATATCCACAAAGTACGAGCGAAACTATCGATAGTCGGGACTTGAGGAATTTTGGTAAAGTTTTAATGCATTTTTTCTTCTAACTTATATTTTAGACTTAGCTACATTTAATTGATTATTTGTCTAGTTAATTTCTACGGGCTAAGAGGAAAGACTGGATAAATTTTATCTGACTGTTCCTCGTGGAGAATAGTATGTATCATTTGTCTATTATTTCTTCAAAGTTACATTTTAAACTTATAGCTCTGTATAAGTGATTATTTATCTTGTTGATTCCTACGGACTAGGGTGAAGAAAGATTGAGTATATGTTATCTAATAATTCTTCAAACTTGCAATTTTATATATATATATATATATATATATATATATAGTGAAAAATTGAACGGGAACAAAACAGAGAGGGAGTACGAACAAAGGTTTATGGCGGGGGATGTATGACTGTAGCTTGTCTGAATGCTCAATGGAATCTAATATGATTGTTTCTATTTTGGCACGAGGCCAGCAATTATCCCAGTCCATTACTGGTACTTTATTTTATCAACCCCGTAAGGATGAAAAGCAAAGTTAACCTCGGCCGGATTTGAACTCAGATCATAAAGGGAGGTAACTCTATGCTTCAAAGCATGGCGCCCGGCCCTCTACCGATACTGCCAATCCACCTATTGGAATCTAATATGATGAAAGCCTACTATGAAAACAAGAACTTTCATCACCTGATCTCGTTGGAATCATTACTTTTGTACTACATGGAGTTATAACTGTGTCATTGGCCCCAACACACACACGCACGCACGCACACACACACATACACACACACACAGATTTATACTTGCTTTGACTGTGCTAGAATTGATTGAGAAAAGTGAAAACAAAAATCGCATTAAGACAAGAAAGGAACCATTGAAATTATTTGCACATGTGTCAAACACTAGCAAACGGATATTCAAGGAAAAATATATATTATAATATAATGAATAACAATAGTTGAAATAGCTTCTCTGTGTGGTAAAACGTAGTACGCAGCTTTTCAATTACCATATATAACAATATATTATCTTTTTCAGGTATTTCAGCAGAATTGTTCAAATGCAAACCACTGTTTTTGGTCATTTTTGACAGTGGTTCTATACATTAAATAAATAAATGAATAAATAAAATAGAAAAAGAAAACACTTGAAAGTATAACCATATATTCGTCACTTTATCATTCAATATTCAAAAACTTGTATCGTATCATTCATGTTGTCATATATACTCCAGGGTTACGAATTTAACCAGCTTATCGTTTAAGTTTGATGTGAATGCTAAAAGGAAGGTGATTGTGCTACGTTAGAAGTTGTGAATAAGATGGGGGGGGGGAGCCAGTGCATCTCATAGGGCTCCTTTTTGCGAATGACCATCTTCATACTGATCACAGTAAATAGGGTACTCATTCGAGGGTCCTGGAGGTAAACGTCTTCACCGCAATGAGATTGATGATAAATCTATCAGAAAGTGGCCTATGCTTTCTCAATTTACGATCTTCCACCTGCCAAACAAAGATCTCTGGGTCTGTTGTTGATTTTCCTCGGTTGAGAAGAAGAATGTAATACCACCCAGCCTTTTGCTATACTCTCGTTCTCTTTTTCCCTCACCCAATTCCAGCTGCGGTTGGAAATGAGCTGCATTCGAGTCAATTTTAACTATTGTAAGATTGTAAGACATGTCGTGAGAAGCGACATATGCTATGGTGATATTACTGCGGATGAATTTCAGAAGCAGTTACCGTAGACTTGCAGCAGCATTTGTGTTCTTCACAGATTGGGAGACCAAGATTAAGAGAATCGCCAAGACGGAAGCATTCGCTGCCTTCTGGCCACGAGCTAACTACTATAATATAGCGTTGTATGAGCACCCGATATATCTCATATTCATCAAATACCTTTTTCTCGTTGATACATTTCAGAAGAGCACTTAGGACACCCATAAAATGTTTCTAGATCAAACCAATATATTGATTCCAAGTGGTCGTACAAACTGCTACGAATATCAGCCATATTACCCAGAAGTCATACCACAATCTCTATACAAGGGACTGACATATTAGGTGTATGTCTACTTGATCACTGCTGACTTGGATCCCAACAGTAACAGAAATAATAACAATGAAAATTGGAATTTATAATAATTTTCGTTTACTTGCCAATGATTTCGATTCTCTTCATCTCTACCTTACTGTAAATAGATTTATATTCCATTTTCATTTTTTTTTTTTTTTATGGAATTTGGGGACATTTCTGTGTATTTCTTTCTATATTCTCATAACATTTTTGGCGCATATTTTCTTTATTTATCACATTTGTTCCTTTTTAATCGTTATCTCTCTCTCTCTCTCTCTCTATATATATATATATATATATATATATGTGTGTGTGTGTATTTGTGTATGTGTGCGTGTGTATGTATGTGTGTGTGGGTGTTTGTGTATGTCTGTATAATATTTATTATAAGTTGCGACTATCTAGAAACGTTGCCGTTACTACTGCCTTCTCAAAACAATCATGTTTCGTAAAGCCAATAGTGTTAGTGCAACGTTGAAGTAAACTCTCTTTGTAAAAATAAATATATTATTTCGACTCTACAAACCACATTTCAGCCATTTTGCACAAACCTATAGTCTATGTAGAAGATTTAGTTCTCAGTTCCACCCAATACTCTCAAAGTTATTTTTTAAAATGACACAAATATTACAAGCTTTTCATGGTACAACACTTATACAGGATTCGATATGTCTTCTGATATTACAATGCTATATAGTACCTCGTTAAATCCCACTTCAAGCGAACTATTTGGTTGGTTGACTCCAATAACAAAATAAATATTTGGTGACACGTCAGAAGCCGTCGAAACTTTTGGATGGGACGCAAGCACCTTACTGTTCGTAGTCTACCGTAATACATGCAACATTTTTACGTTTTTAGTGACTGTAACATTGTCAAATCAGGTGGTGTTTTAATCAATGGTGGTGTTTTATACAGCTCAGATAATGTTTACTATATCTATCAAATTCTGACACGTTATTTTACATTATACCTCCCTAAAAGAACACCTTGTTTTCTATTATTTTACATAGGCCAAATGGACATGTGTATATCTACTTCTTTATCTGAAACTTTATGTGTATGTGTGTGTAACCACACCACACCACATCCAAGTGCGTACGTAGGTGACATTTTCGTTTCAGATTTATTTGTGTCCTTGTTTGTTTTTTAACATATACTTTATCTAAAATATTTTTTATTTCTTTATTATTATGTGTGTCCTTGTTTGTTTTTTTTAATACATACTTTATCTAAAATATTTTTATTTCTTTATTATTTTGTACACTTTTTGTTCTTCTTTTTGAAAAAAAACAACAAATCCTAACACACAGAAAGAAAGAAAAAATTACAATTTCTCTAAGATGAAAACAATGATAGCTGGGAAACATTTTCGTCAACGCAATGAGATTTTGTTTTCTCATTTTCATATAAATGTAATATCGATCGCATTATCAGGATTGAATATAATCATTTTTTCCCCTAAGGGAGAGGAAAAATTTCTAGTAATATGTGAAAGAAGACAACTGACTTGTATTCACCAATTTATAAGCTATTTTTTCTTGGCTTTCGGTCTTTATCATAACTAGAATCTTCGCCATTCATTAATGTTAAACAAAGTATATCTTCTTTTTTTTTGGGGGGGGGGGGGGGGTTATATTATTTTCTATCTCTCATCCTTCTTTACTTGTATTTATATTATTATTATTATTATTATTATTATTATTATTATTATTATTATTATTGATAATAATATCATCATTATTATTGATGTTATGTAACTCATTTTATATATGTATTTTTACAATTTCCAAAGATTGACCTCCAATACACTGCCTCGTTCTTTCATTCTTCCGTCAGTCTCCATACACTACTTGTCTCTTTACCGCAGCAACACACACACACACACACACACACACACACACACACACACACACACACACACACACACACACACACACACACACACACACACACACACACACACACGCATACACATAAATACATACACACATACATATATACATAGATACATACACAATATATGTCTTGCCCTCTTTTCTCTTATCTTCATTCGTTATCTTCATTCATTTGTCTTCTTTTAACATTAACTCTTAATCCAAACTGTTTTGTCTACGTCTCTCTCTCTCTCTCTCTATATATATATATATATATATATATATGTATATATATAATATATATATATATATATAAGTTTTAATATAGATGAGATTCTACAGGACTAGAACTGTTTCATTCTTTAGAAATCCTCAGGAATTCAGAGATTCCTGATGATTTCTAAAGAATGAAACAGTTCTAGTCCTGTAGAATCTCATCTATATTAAAACTTTTATACTCTGCAATCTATTGAGTACCTTACTTACTGTGGTTACCTCCGATTCAACCCGGAATAACGTATATATATATATATATATATATATATATATATATATATATATATATATATATATATATATGCAAAAGTTTTATTTAAATTGTTGGGATACAACAAGCAAATATTTTTATAACTGATATAAAGCACTCGACAAATATTTGGAGTAGATATACGATATTAATAAATGGAAACTATATTTATAAAACCATATTTATTTCATTATATATATTTCAAGGATACCAAGTTACATTATGGTATGCCTTCATCAGACAAAATACAATAGATAACAGTTTTATAAATAGACATTGACGTACCCCTTTAAAAATTGACCGTTGTTTTTGGAGGCCATCAGGATAGCCTGATGGCCTCCAAAAACAACGGTCAATTTTTAAAGGGGTACGTCAATGTTTATTTATAAAACTGTTATATATTGTATTTTGTCTGATGAAGGCATACCATAATGTAACTTGGTATCCTTGAAATATATATAATGAAATAAATATGGTTTTATAAATATAGTTTCCATTTATTAATATCGTATATATATATATATATATATATATATAAATATGGGGGGGGGGGGGGTATCTAAGTATACATTGTAGTATACATAAGTACACTACAATGCTTATCAAGAATATGTCAGAAACCAATAGATATATATGGAGTTTGAAACTTACAATAGTCCCTTATATATTATAAGGCTCGGAACATTTTTTTTTCCTTGAGCTATTTTAATTATAAGGGACTATTGTGGGGTTTTAACTCAATATACACTTTTGATAAACTCAGCTCCTAGAATTTTGTCGAGCTTTTTACATGTCGAGTGAATCTGGCTGCTATTTTTAGTAACCTACGTTTTACGAGACACGCTAGGCACTGAATACCATGTGCGTTTTTTTCTCTCTTAAAACACGCGCTTCATTAGAGTCTTCTAAGAAATTTAGTAGTGAAGGTTTTACTAATCTGTACATCCACTGAAGAGCAATCGGATTTGTAACTCTTTCCAATTTGTTGCGAACCAGTTCTACCAAAGGCTGTCTGGGTGTTGATAGTTATCATGATTCGGTTTGTAATATGTCTTAATATATCCTTTTAATTGGGTCTAGCAAACCGTATTGTTCATAGTTAGTATCTTATTCACCCTAGCGATTTAGTTCCCTTATGATTTGAACGTATATATGTATATATCTGTGTTTGTCTCTCTTTATTATATTAAATTATATATATATATACATGAATGTGTGTGTGTGAGAGAGAGAGAGAGAGAGAGAGAGAGAGAGAGATAGCAAGATTTCGTTGTCTTACAAAGACTTGGGAAATTTGAAATTATCCAACTCATGAAAAAGGAAAGATTGAATAGTCGGTGGGAACTGAACTTCCCTTCTCTTGTATACATGGCATACGAGAGTGGTTTGGTTGATTTTCCACAGTCGTGGCTACTTTACCGTATTTATTCAACTATTCTTTTACTTTATCTACCTTATGCCGATTAGATTTTCAACAAATTACGTATACATATACATATATATATATATATATATATATATATATATATATATATATATATATATATATATATATATATATATATGTGTGTGTGTCTATATATAATAAGGGTTGACGGACCCAGCATATTTATCAATGCCAGTACCGGTTGTATCTCAGCGCACTCAATGGGCATTGAAAGATACATTACCAGAGTATACACATAGTTATTTGCCTCAACACAACACACGTAAAACGGGTACCTATAAGGTTCCCGGACTCGAGTTTCTGCCGCACTAATGAAGCAGTAAGGTGCACTGCACCATCTGTCTGCATATATTATGCAACAATGCACAATATATATATATATATATTTATTTATTTATTTATTTATTTATTTATTAAAATATCAAATTAAAGTTTAAGGAAAGAATCACTGCTTTCCCCCTTAACAGGATATTCTGAAACTGTTTCAGAATTTCCCGTTAAGGGTGAAAGCAGCGATTCTTTGCTTAAATTTTAATCTGTTATTTTAATAAATATTTTCTCTACGGTTTTTATATATATATATATTATCCAGCCCGCTTCGAATTTTAGACTTCACATTTTTATCATTACTATATATATATATGTATATATATATATATATATATATATATATATATATATATATATATATATATATATAAAAGGCGAGACCTTCAAGATAGTAAAGAATCATCTGTACTCTACCAACATGCAAAATAGAACATAAGGGTAAATTAGAGAACATAGAAATAAAAATAGAATCTACACACAGAAAAGACGCAATGTTTAGACAAATCACAGAGGCAATAAACATAAATGAATTACAACCAAAATTAAATAGAAAACATGAGTGGAACAGCAATATCACAACTTACAATTAAGGACAAAATGAAAACACACACGCACATAGAACAAACAACCAACCAGTAACATGTACATAAACAAATAAATAAACGAATATAAACACACACAGACACCCGGATGTAACACATGCGCAAACTCAGCACACAACACACACACAAAAACAAGATGGTGCAGGACAGAACAGAACAAAGGAGAGGCACAAAAAACAAAGAAAAGAACCCCCAGTCACTGAAGAGGTCACAGAATGTGTGACGAAAGAACTTTGACAATATATAAACAACCATCTGGTTGTGGAACCAACCAACCAACCGGAAATTTATAAATTCCTAAATTTATAAATTTATTATAATAAATTGAAGTGAAAGCAACTGGTGCGTGTGTTTATTATTGGCAACA
>OZ024740.1:347377321-347382321 GCA_964016885.1 Eledone cirrhosa
ATATAAATTGATATATTATAAACACATAAGTGTTTGCATTGCAAAAGACTAAGTATAATACGGCTCCTTACGTGTTGACCTAATTTTTAATCCCATATAAACGGCTGTTATTTCTAGCACTGTGAGTATGGGATAGCTAGATAGCTGGTTGTACCACGTGCGTTTGTACTGGTTAACCAGTCCTACAACATTTTTGGAGGTGAAATGTTTTAATTTCTCTGGATTCCTGTTGATAAGCACAGAAGATTGAATATTTCACTTTTTATACCATCATTGCGAAACGTATTTAAGTTTTGAGGTTCAAATTCATCTACGGAGCAGGTTTGGATTTTGAAATTTAAATTTTCCAGGAATCACGCCTTTTGCCAATATAAGCTTGTTTTTATTGATTTATATCGAGACAGACAAACTATATTTATTTTAATTAGTTTATTTCATTCTAGCTGACTTAGTCTTTTGCAATGCAAACACTTATGTGTTTATAATATATCAATTTATATTAACTTGTATATATATATATACAATATATTAATAAATGGAAACTATATTTATAAAACCATATTTATTTTATTATACATATTTCAAGGGCAACCAAGGCAAATTATGGTGCGCTTTCATCAGATAAAATACAGATTTGTTTTATAAATAAATATTGACATACCCGGATAAAAAGACAACCTTAACGGTTGGAGCTTCCTGGATAGTGGAGATAATACATTTATTGAGGGTGATTCAAAATTATGAGTGAGTATGCAAATGAGTGTCCGAAATGTTGCAAAGATAACGGTTTATTTAAATTAAACTGTTGGAAGAAGATGATATGTAAGGGAGAGAGAGAAAAATAGAAAAAATAAAAAAAAAATAAAGGAGAAAGATAGAAGAGGAAAGAAAAGGAAATAAAAAACGATTATATATATTGATAGTGAAAATAGAGTGCATGAAGGAATAAATATAAACAGCGTAAATATATCTAAATGAGAGAAGAAATGAGAATAGCGTGGAAGAATAATATTTATAATGCAGGATTCATTACGTTTTGATTATAATACTTATAATGATAGGTTGAAAAATTAGATTAAAATTAAATTAAAATTAAAAATTAGAAATCAAAATTAAAGATTAAAATTTACCTTAATATAAAAGATTTAATTTAATAATTTAATATTAATAGTTAGTTTAACATTTTTTTATCTTAAGAATATAATTAAACCATGAACCATATGTTATTTTATACGAAGTCATAAATTTACTTGCTATAAAGTTAAAACATTAACATTAAAATTAAAACATTAAAACATTTATCTTAAGAATATATTTAAAGCATAAACCATAGGTTATTCCACATATATATAAAAAACCTATATATAAAAATCATATGTTTTTCCACATATATATAAACATTTGGATATTATATTAAAAACGTTTGGAGATATAAAAAATATAAAAATATAAATATAGACAGTGTAAGTATATCTAAATGAGAGAAGAAATGAGAATAGCGTGGAAGAATAATATGTATAATGCAGGATTCATTACGTTTTGATTATAATACTTATAATGATAGGTTGAAAAATTAGATTAAAAATTAGAAATCAAAATTAAAGATTAAAATTTACCTTAATATTAAAGATTTAATTTAATAATTTAATATTAATAGTTAGTTTAAATGTTAAGGATTATAAATTAATTAAATAAATATATAGTATTTTACATTAGAGCAAAACTAGTATAGTTTATTTTATTAAATGTTGTAAGTCAAAATTTAAACATGCAGATAATTCTAAATTTATGAAAAATTTACGAGAGTTTACAAAAGAATAACCACTTAGTTATATTATAAAAATAACCACTTAGTTATATTATAAAGGAGGTGTAAAGGAAGTTAGAAGCGATGTTTTAAGAACTCAGATGACTCTAAGGATTAAATGTTATAAAGTTAAAAAGTTAAGAAAATTTTATCTTAAGAATATAATTAAAACATGAACCAAATGTTATTTTATACGAAGTCATAAATTTACTTGCTATAGAGTTAAAACATTAACATTAAAATTAAAACATTAAACAAATTTATCTTAAGAATATATTTAAAGCATAAACCATAGATTATTCCACATATATATTAAAAAAAACTATATATAAAAATCATATGTTTTTCCACATATATATAAACATTTGGATATATATATTAAAAACGTTTGGAGATATAAAATATATAAAAATATAAAAATATTGGAAGGTATGAAAATAATGGTTTTTCTATATCTTTCAAAGGAATTTTCAAAAGATTTTTCCTAAAACCTTCCGTAAGTTTTTCAAGAAAAATTTTTTTCTTAAAAGAGTTTCAAGCAGTCATATAAATTTTTTTTATAATCTATCGATAGGTGTAATAATATAAAGTATATAGTATATATATGTGAAGTAGAGATATGAATCATATATAGATATAGAAGACATTATGTAAAAGAGATAAATCATATATTACATTTTATATATATATTTAAAAGTTGAGTTTAAACGATGTTTGCAGGAACTGAAAAAGTTATTTCGTAAATTAATAGAGTTTTTACTTTTTAGTATAAAAAGAGAACAATTTTGGGATAAAGCAGTGTATGAAGGAGCTTTGGAAATAATTTTCCAAAGTAAAGAATAGTTAATAATATTCTTGGATTTCAGGTCCCATAATAAGTTAAGATAGAGAAGTTGAAGATTTTTTGCCAATATTCGTAAAGGAACATTTATGGTTATTAAAACGAGATTTGAAATCTGTGGAAGTAGAGCCGACATAGTTAAAGGAGTTTTCATTTGTTTTGACATTACAATTGTATACTATATTTTTAACTAAACAATTATTATTTAGAGGACAGTTAGATTTATTTCTACAATTACATTTATCTAAATTTATATTATTGGGAGCCGTAACATTATATTGGATATTGCTAGGGGTATTAATGCTATTCTGGTTAGGTTTTAAGTTTCTATTATTAATTTTATTAATATTCTGCGCTAAATTCATCGTGGTGGAATATGCGAGTTTAATAGTATGTCTATTACAGATTGGATAATACCTATTTGTATTAGGAAAGCACCTATCTAGAGCTTTAAAGAATAATTTAGCAATAGGAGTTTTAATACTTAATGAGAAAGGGGGCACGAACCATAATATATTTCTAGTTCTATTTTTTCTTTTGGTTTTCGAGTTAGTGTAAGGTTTTCTATTATAATTATATTTATTGTCAATGTATTTAATTCTATTACTATAGCCTGCTCTACCTAACGCTTCGTTATAATATTGTGCCTTACTTCAAATATATTTTTATTCGTTGAAATTCTAGAAATACGTTGCTGCACAGAATTTACAATAGTGTTTTTAACGGATCTGGGGTGATTGGAATTAAAGTTAACATAGTTTAAATTCTCGTTTAATTTATGAAATGGATAATAAAGACCAGTGTTAAGGTTTAAAGTTACATCTAAAAAATTAACTATTTTATAATTATTCTCTACTTCTACTTTAAGATTAACGTTATTAAAAAGTTGTATAATTTCTTTTCTTTTCCTATTTATTTCACAATTATTATTATTTTCAATAAGTAAATATATATATATATATAGACGTATATATTTTGTTCCGCTCATCTCAATTTTATAGTTCTGGTATCTCAAATTAATACCATTGAACAACAACTGTATTATAGACTCCCTATATATTTCCGTGGGTACTTATTACCTGTGGGGATATTAATCTCATTTTATGTATATTCTCCCATGTGTAGAGAGAAAAACGTTGTACCTAGCTGCTATTTTTAGTAGTGTGAAATACAACAAGTCTATAATATTCCCGCTTTCACTATATACAGTTCACGTGTAGGTCATTTTAACGGCCCACTCGATCTTTCACTAGCTGGCAGTAGGCGATGTATTTGCATGCTATGGGACTTTACGTCCTATGTAATGAAAATAGCTTTCTGAAGAGCCGATCTTTCCATTGGAAGTCTTTGGGATTTCCAATCTTTTGTGAGGCGAAACCGTCGGTAAAAGCAATTTGGATAGGTAAATATTTAAATTGTATTATAATTTATTTTAAAATAATGTTTAAAGTTTACTTGTTCCGCTCATCTATATTTTATATATTATATATATATATATTTATTAAAATAACAGATTAAAGTTTAAGCAAAGAATCGCTGTTTTCACCCTTAACGGGATCTTCTGAAACTAACAAAGTCAATCTGTAAACGGAGAATTGGATATTTCAAAAAACGTTGCAACCGGAGGAAGACAGGAAGACGTTACTTTGGTTCGTGGAAACGTTCGCTGGCAAAGAACGGAAAAAAAACGAATATAATACGTCATTAATAGGAGCGGTGAAAAACAATTGTTCTTAACTTTGTAGCGGAGATTCATTGGCTCTCCTAGTTAGAATTTTAGTCTACGACTTCTGCTATACCATTTACGTGGCTTTGTCTTTGCGTACTATTTTTCTCTACGCTCCACTTATGACGTATTATCTTCGTTTTTTTCGTTCATTGCCAGAGAACGTCTCTATGAACCACCTAAGAGAACATTAGTCTACGACCTCTTTTATACCATTAACGTGGTTCTGTCTTTGCGCGTAATTGTTTTTCACCGCTCCTATTAATTACGTATTATATCGTTTTTTTTCCGTTCTTTGCCAGCGAACGTTTCCACGAACCAAAGTATCGTCTTCCTGTCTTCCTCCGGTTGCAACGTTTTTTGAAATATCCACTTCTGCGTTTGCAGATTGACTTTGTTAGTTTCAGAAGATCCCGTTAATGGTGAAAGCAGCGATTCTTCGCTTAAACTTTAATCTGTTATTTTAATAAATATTTGCTCTACGGTTCTTATATATTTGATATATATTTATCCTTATCGAGCCCTCTTTGGATTTTAGTCTTCAAATTTATTATTATTACTATATATATATATATATATATATATATATATATATATATATATATATATATATATATATATATTAA
>OZ024740.1:347389821-347394821 GCA_964016885.1 Eledone cirrhosa
TATAGTGGTAGAACACTGGCAAGTAATATCCGTAGTGGTAGAGCACTCAGTCCATGGGACGAGTTACGTAGAAGTGGTTACACAACAATTAGTTCACCATAGCGAGAACAAGTGTTTCATCTTAGCGGATCCTCAGCTCGTAATGAACATGGTTATACAGAACAGGAAGGACAACCGTACGAACCCGCATGCGCAGAAACGGTCACTTCACTCAGGCAATACTAAATTGCGTGCGAGAGGTGTAAGGGAGATAACTGCGAAAGTCCGAAAGTTTCTAGCTGATAAGAAAATTAGGATGTTATTGTAATTCAATCTGGAGCTTTGTAGTTATGCAAGAGGTGTTTCCAGCCGTGTGGACAACGTGTGAAGAATTCATTTCTTGAGTTTAGGCAATCGTGATAGTCCACACGACGGATTGCCCTTTGCGTATGGCTTAGACTTAGTAATGGCTTTTCATTGAATGGAGTAGACTATGTATTGATGAACGAATAAATATTCTAAGGAGATTACGCAATAGCGATTGCCTAAACTCAAGAAATGAATTCTTCACACGTTGTCTACACGTCTGGAAACACCTCTTACATAACTACAAAGCTCCGGATTGAATTACAACATCCTAATTTTCTTATCAACTAGAAACTTTCAGACTTTCGCAGTTATCTCCCTTACACCTCTCGCACGCAATTTAGTATTGCATGAGTGTAGTGACCGTTTCTGCGCATGGGCGTTCGTACGGTTGTCCTTCTTGTTCCGTATAACCATGTCCATTACGAGCTGAGGATCCGCTAAGGTGAAACAATTGTTCTCGGTAAGGTGAACTAACTGTTGTGTAACCACTTCTATATATATATATATATATATATATCCATATGTGGTTGATGACTGAGTGAAAGGAGTACTCAATTCGATTTGTTTGCAAAAGCAAACGGCCCGATAAAGCTCTGCCGTGCCGATGACCAATCGTCATCCGTTTGTTTATATATATATATATATGTGTGTGTGTGTGTGTGTGTGTGTGTGTGTGTGTGTGTGTGTGTGTGTGTGTGTGTGTGTGTGTGTGTGTGTGTGTGTGTGTGTGTGTGTGTGTGTGTGTGTGTGTGTGCGTATGCATACTTACATTTATGTTTAGATGTGCGAGAGTGAGAAATAAAATTCTAATTATATATATATATATATAGTTTATTTGATATTGATATGGATAATTACTAAACTAAGACTTTAGAATGCCCTTCGCTATGTTCGTACTAGAAAGTTTGGCTAAATCTAATAAGTAAGCATTCCTCTGTTGACCATCTATATTATTTGATATTAGTAGAAATAGCATGTAAGTGAACTACAGTTACACCAAAAATATCGCTGCTTCTTTTATATATAAAACGATGAATTATTTCTAATTTGACGTTGAAAAAATCTTTTGTTCGATGTAATCGTAGTACTCTTTCAACAGAGTGTACCCTTCAAATGTTGACTTTCCTGCAAATAACTGTGAAACAACTGTTGTATTGGGCTTACTGAGAATACTTTATGATACACTCAAATTACTCAACAAAAACGTCGCAAGTTTCATCAGATTATATATGGAGTCAAGAATTTGAAATGAATATAATTGATTGGTCCAATAAATTGTATATCCCTTCATTAAAAGCTCCAGAAGTTGTATTCATTGCCTCTCGTTAAACTTATATCTGATTTCAGCTTTTTTCAAAGTTTAAATGATCAGAATTGGTAAAGTCCTTCAGTCACTTCCAAAAATATTGTTTAATCATTTTCATCTACCAAATTAAACTTGCTAAAAGAGTTTATTTGCTTCATAATACATTTACCATAATATCAATGAAAACAAATATTTAGAGTTATTCATCAACAAGGAAATTTCATTAACACTAGCTATCTATTGTACTTTTGCGTTCTACATACATGAAATTATCGCTTGTGAATATATGAAGATGCTACATATTCTGCGTACGAAGATTACCTAAACGAATGCTTGACGCATTCTCTGACCTGACAACTGGTTAAATCGAGATGAATAATTATGTTTCAATAATTGCTTTTGTATTGCGGGGCTTCTTTCCAACTCCATTCAATTGTTTGGGCGGTGGATTGGCAGCATTGGTAGAGGGTCTGACGCCATGATTTGCAGCATAGAGTTGCGGCCCATTATGTTCTGAGTTCAAATCCCACTGAGGTTAACTTTGCCTTTCATCCTTACGAGGTCGATAAAATAAAGCACCAGTAATTCACTGGAATAATTGCTGGCCTTGTACCAAATGTAGAAACAATTTATATGTTGAGTTCTTTTTTCTTTGCAAACGCAAACATTCTGCCAAACATGTATGTATGTAGATTATCCAAACAATTCCTTTAAGTTGAGGTTCAAGGACTGTGTATAAATATTCCCGATGAAACCTGGTATCTTCGCTGGAAACTGGGGACAATCTGTGAATGATCGAACACTGTGTAAGAAAACTGTATATGAAGGGAAAGTACAAATTGAAACAGCCCGAAGAAATTACGAAATGTTAAATAAGGACTTGAAAGCGTAAATGCCAGGAAGCGTCGGAGACCAAGGAGGGTTAGCATGCAATAAGTGTGGGAGCCTCAGCAAAGAGTCACGAAAAGAGGTCATGTAAAAAAGGCTGATGCAGATTACGTTGGTGCATCAATGTGGTATGAAATCAGCCAATCAGCAGGAGGTCAGAGGCGGCACATGAAAGTACATGGCAACCAGCCATCGATTATTGTTGCCAAAGACAATATCTATAACATCTGTGACAGAGAGTGTATGACTCTTGCTAGCCTAAAAAGTCACATCCGTGCTACAAACATGCAGAAGACTATCTAAAATGTTCAGACGATGGCTATTCTCGAGCGCCAGGTAGCTGCCATCATGTAGTATGTTGTATGTATGTATGTACCCAGTACAACTTGTCACATGTTCAGAACGTCGGCGACTAAACCGGAAACCCCACCAAGTTTACTTGGTGAGGAGGGTGATTTTGGACACCCTGCAGGACAAAAGAAAGTTCTGACAAAGGGCAGAAGAACTCATAAGAGTCAACGGCCATCCAAAAATGTGTAAATATGTGTAAATATGTGTATACATATGTACATATATATGTATATGTACATATATGTGTATATGCGCGGGGACATCGAAATAATCGGACTGGATACCTGATCGCGCGGTTAAACCACTGGGAGTGAAGGACACTTAGCCTTTGTCAGGGCATTCTTCTAGAAGGCAACTAAGTAAACTGGGATAACTCCTACATAAAACCTGCGGCTCAGTAGTAACCGATGATGTTGATCTTTTCTTCTTTTCGTGTTATAGTTACTGTCGCTCAGAGAGTGGGATTGTCTCAGTGTACATTCTTTCCTCACTTTAAAAATTATCTTCACGCTCAGGCATTGCATGATAGAATAAATTAATAATTATTAATAATGGTATATCGTGCAATGGCCATACTCGATAACGAGGGGGCAGCCATCATGTATATATGTATGTATGTATTATGTATGGATATCTGTATATATGTATGCATGTATGCATGTATGTATGTATTACGTATGTAATATATATGTATGTATGTATGTATGTATGTATGTATGTATGTATGTATGTATGTATGTATATATGTATGTATATATGTATATATGGAAATATGTATATATGTATGTATATATTTATGTATATATATATATGTATATATATATATATGTATGTATTTCTAGTTTGGAAGAAACAAAGGTAGATGACAAACAAATCTGTTCACAAACAATGAGACATGGGAAATGAAAAGCAATACCAAACAAACAATAAAAAACAACACAAAAGAACAATAATAAACGTTGGACAGATAAAACGACTGAGACTTATTTTTTTATGATAATGTTAGTGTTGTTCGTGGTGGTAGTGGTAGTGGTGGTGGTGATAGTGGTGGTGGTGATAGTGGTAGTGGTGGTGGTGATAGTGGTGGTAGTGTTGGTGATAGTGGTAGTTGTGGTGGTGATAGTGCTGGTAGTGGTGGGGATAATGGTGGTGGTGATAGTGGTAGTGGTGGTGGTGATTGTGCTAGTGGTGGTGGTGGTGGTGGTGATAATGGCAGTGGTGGTAGTGATTGTGATAGGGGTGGTGGTGGTGGTGATAGTGGTAGTGGTGATGGTAGTTGTTGGTGGTGGTGATCGTGGTAGTGGTGGTGGCGATAGTGGTAGTGGTAATGAGAGGGGTGTTAATGGTGATAGTGGTTGTGATGATGGTTGTGGGGGTGGTTATTGTTGTTGTTGAGGTTGTGGTGGTAGTGGTGCTGGTGGTGCTGGTGATAATAGTAGTGGTAATAGTAGTGGGAGTTATCAAGAGGATCGTAATGGTGATAGTGGTTGTGATGATGATTGTGCGGGTGGTTGTAGTTGTGGTGGTAAGAGTGTTTGCGATAGTGGTTGTTGTTGTTGATGACGATCGTTGGTTAGTAGTAGTAGTAGTAGTAGTAGTAGTAGTAGTAGTAGTAGTAGTAGTAGTGGTGGTGGTGGTGGTGGTGGTGGTGGTGGTGGTGGTGATGGTGGTAGTAGTAGTAGTAGTAGTAGTGCTGGTGGTGGTGCTGCTGCTGTAGTAATAGTAGTAGTAGTAGTGGTGGTGGTGGTAATAGTAGTAGCAGTCGTAGTAGTAGTAGTCGTAGTATTCTAGTCGTAGTAGTAGTAGTCGTAGTAGTAGTAGTACTAGTAGTAGTGGTGGTAGTGGTGGTGGTGATGGTGGTGATGGTGGTGGTGGTGGTGGTGGTGGTGGTGGTGGTGATTGTTGTTGTCGTAGTAATAGCAGTAGCGATGTCTGCGGAGGTGGGGTGATTCGAAATATTCAGTCTGTGGAGAGAACGAACATCACATCCAAACATAGAAATACAGATATGGAGGAAAAGAAAATATATATATATATATATATATATATATATATATATATATATATATATATTTATATATTTTCTTTTCCTCCATATCTGTATTTC
>OZ024740.1:347399821-347427321 GCA_964016885.1 Eledone cirrhosa
CATCAAAGTTAAGGTTGGAATTTAACTGAGACCACCAAGAGAAATACCTCTATGGTGCCCGTCACTGTCAATCCACCGCTCTCTTAGATATTTATATATAATTGTTTCTACGTTTGGCACAAGGCCAGCAATTATCCCAGTGTATTACTGGTACTTTATTTTATCGAACACGTATGGATGAAAGGCAAAGTTGACCTCGGCGTGATTTGAACTCAGATCATAAAGGGCCGTAACTTTTTGCTGCAAAGTATGGCGTCCGACCCTCTACCGATACTGCCAATTCACTTATGTTTATATATAATTGTTTCTACTTTTGGCACAAGGCCAGCAATTATCCCAGTGCATTACTGGTACTTTATTTTATCCACCCCGTAAGGATGAAAGGCAAAGTTAACCTTGGCGGGATTTGAACTCAGAAGGGTAAGAGCCGTAACTCTAAGCGTCAAAGCATGGCGTCCGACCCTAAGCAGAGAGACATTCCGTCCGTTATTCTTTTTTATCGTCAAAAACCTATCTTTTAGCCAATAACTTGAAGCTAACATATATTACGACGTTTTTTTTTCCAATTCCAACCCACCCGTCCCCCCATTCTATCTTATTTCTCATTCTTTCTTCTGATGAAGGACTAGCGTCCGAAACGTTAAGACTCTCTTCCTGCTATATCAAGCGTTAACCTAATATATCCCTTCCATATACTGTACCGATTGTGTTGTTATTTCTGTTTACGTTTTACATATATGTATGTGTGTGTATATAATATATATATATATATATATATATATATATATAATATGTAGTGTGGCCAAATTTATTATTTGGATTTATTATTTGTGATTATTAATTGTATCTTGAATTAACTGAGTTTCCTTTTAATCCAGTGACTGGATATTCAGCTTAACTACTCAGATTTGATCGATTATGTAGCATGCTGGAATTGGTGATTTGACCCATCATTAAAGCAACAAAATATTCTCCTAACCACATACAAAATAAACAGATATATGATATTTGGTTTTAACATCACAATTACACAATTAGCATAACGCCGCAGCCATTGCATGCTAGAAACTGTTTGGTAGTTTTTTTTTCTGACATTGTTACTGCACTTCCACAATTTGAGCAGAAATTTTCCATTCACCATATGCTTGAAACAAGCGGATTGCTCATTGGAAATAAATCCTTATTATTTCTTTCAACATATCCATATCCTCACGTTCGCAGCAGCTTCATGGTATTCTTGCCTAAAGTGCAAGATAGGCGCTGACCATCAGTTTGTGTAAGATCAATAGCTTGAATTGCTTTTGTATTTTTTTCGTTTCGCTTTTTTACACTCACAGTATCGTGCTTCGTTTTTCGATGAACACAGACATATAGTTTACTTTAAGTAAATGAGGTCCATCCAAAGCTTAGCCGTTCTCATACATCTGGCAGATGTGCCCGATCTGCACCAATATCCATAACCTTAACAAAAACATGCTCGAGAATATGCATGTGAGCGGAACGTGGATGCCTCCAAATTGTCTTTTATATATCTTTTTATCTAAACCTAGTTAGTATTAGCTATCATTAGCTCGCATGTTTTTTTCGGGGGGGGGGGGGGGGGTGTAAGGGGTTGTTTTTCAATTTCCAATTTCATGGCGGCCCACACAGATTCCTATTTAAGAATGGATCTACCATTTAAAGCTTTTAATTTACATCCATATTTCATAAAATATCTGCATAGAATTTTTCATATTCACCATTTCCCGAAGTAGAGTAAGACAAGGAAACGAAAAGGAATAAAAAGAAATGTGTTAGAATGATACCTAGTATATATATATATACATGTGTGTATATATATATATATTTTTTTTTTTTCCTTTAGGTCGTTTTGGAAGCCTTAACAATGCAGATGGGTAATTATCCGGGTAACAAGATCCGGTGGTGAAGAGAGAGATGTAAGTGAATGTAGAATTAGATGTATAGTGTGTAGAAGAACGTAGGAAAGAGCGTAAAAAATAAAAATAATAACACGAGATAGAGTTACCTTGGATGAGATTTAATTGTCTTATCGGTTTTGCCAGATCTTTGTTGTGGGAGAATGTTGGAATAATTTCTTTATTATAAGAACAAGCTTTAAATCATATTGTTTGCGATTAATGAAATGAACATTAAAGACTGGTCAGTTTGTTATATTGGAACGAACGGATTTTTTTTATCTTTGTTATTACTCGTAAATGAATGTGAGGTTGGTGCCATGGAGGAAATGAGTTTAAGAGAACTTTTGTTATAGCAATACTAGGTAGCCAAGAAGCAAATGCTGGCAAGAGCAATAAATGATTTATATTTCTACAGGCTCCATTTGTAAAGGTTCCGAAGACAGCTTGCTGAGCATGCAATATAGAAAAGGCATTATTCAATTACCCAATAGTCATTTTGATCATATTGGGGTGCGTTGTGACTTCAAGTAAATATATGTTCCTCTGCGCTGCTGCATCACAATTGTACTTGAACTCTTTAAAGGGTGTGATATTTTGCCGTTTCAAGAATGTAGAACGATAAACCTAAAAGGAAGGATTCAGTAACTTGCTGGAGTATTATAGTTTTAAATAATTGTTTCTACTTTAGGCACAAGGCCAGCAATTAGCCAGTGCATTACTGGTACTTTATTTTATCGACCCCGTAAGGATGAAAAGCAAAGTCATCCTCGGCGAGATTTTAGTTTAAAATAATTGTTTCTACTTTAGGCACAAGGCCAGCAATTACCCAGTACATTACTGGTACTTTATTTTATCGACCCCGTAAGGATGAAAGGCAAAGTTAACCTCGACGGGATTTGAACTCAGACCGTAAAGGGACGTAACTATGCTGGAAAGCATGGCGTCCGACTCTCTATCGATACTGCCAATCCACCGCCCTGGTGGATTGGCAGTATCGGTAGAGTTTAAAATAATAAGTTCTCAACATATTCGGGTGTTGTACAGTTAATAAAATAGAAGGAAAATCTTAAAACCAAATGGTTTGCTAACCAGCAAAGTAAATGTCTTCCAGAATATTCAAGCTATAAATAGTCGTTTTAGGAGCACATAAGATGTCATGACCATATATAAGAGAAGTTAAAAGTTAATGAAATGGAAAGGAAGAATAAAATCGACAAATGAAAATTTGTATTAATCCCCCATCATTCGTCTAAAGTTTTGTCTCATTTAATTATATTGTACTGTAGGACTTTCTATCTAATTTTTGGAATGGAGATTTTTTTATTTTTATCTCATGAATATTGTGGTCATACCTTTCGGAAGGGTGTTAACGTCCTCAATATATATGCCTGCATTACATATGAACACATCTTTTGACAAAGTTGATATGTTTGTTGTGGTTCTTGTAAATGTTGTTCCTATAGATGTTCTTGATTTCGGTTACTGCAATATTGGTACTGTAGTTTCAGTTGCTTTGATCATGATCACGATGATGAGGTGGCTCACAATAATGCTGTTGCTGATGATTATGATGATGATCATGATGTCACTGTTCCTGTATAAATATTTCTTGCAGCCTTCATATTTTTTTCTTCGTGTTGGCTTTTGTAGTCATATGGCCGTTGTCATAATCTCCATTGTTTTGCTGCTGTTTTTGTTGTTGTGTTGTTGATACTGTCATTGCCACTGTTGCCAATATTTTTTACTATTGCTTCTGTTGTTCTTGTTGGTGTTGTTACCGTTGTTTTCTACTGTTTTCGATTTCATGTTGGTATCATTTTTTTCCCATCGCTGGTGGCAATGTTTGTGTTCATGCCACTGCTATTGCATAACTGTCATCTTGCTCTTTTTATTGCTGTTGTTGTTGTTTGTTGTTGTTATTTTCACTGTTGTTTTAATCTCTTTGATGTTTGTTTATTTATTTATTGTTCTTGTTTTTTTCCCGTTGCTGTATGCAATGATATTTTGTTGTGAATATTGAAGTGGTTCTTGTGGGGTATAGTGTGGATTATTTTGTTTTCCCCTCGCTGCTCTTTGTTTATGATGGGGTTGATGTTGTTGCCATTGTTGATGTTGTTGCCATTGTTGATGCTGTTGCCGTTGTTGCCGTTGTTGATGTTATTGTTGTCGAGTTACTATTATTTTCTATATTTATTTTGGATTTTTCTATGCTTCGATATGGGATTTTTTTCTTCTTTAAAGTATCACAATCGTCTTGTTGATCTTGTTTTGTTTTACTGGATATTGATGCAGTTATAATATTTTTATATTACTATTTTTATATTGCGTTTTTCGTGTCGAGGGCCATGGGGTTGGTGATGGTGATCTTGTGTTGGTGACGTATTTCTTAGATGTTGATGTTGTTTTTTTCCATCAGATTTTTCTACCGTTGTGATTCTTCGGCATATCATACGATTTTTATATGCTCTTTTTATCAAAACATCCACATCAAAGTTTAGTGCATGTATATATTTATATACCTGTGTGTTTATGTGTACCTTTGCTACATTTGTTTATTCAATATCTTTGCTTTGTTTAGAAGGTTATATAGAGCTGGATTAAATACCTTTCTATATTTACACAGGTCCGTTTACTTTAGTTTCTGAGTTCGAATCCTAATAGGGTTGTTTTGATGTTTTGTTTTTTCATTACCGATAAATGTAATACCAGCGAAATACTGAATTTGAATAAATTGAATATATTGGTGTTTATTTTATTCATTTTGTTTGTTTTTGTTTTTTGTTTTTTTGTTGTTATTTTGGCCCCTATAACTTTCGCTTAACTAGGTTGAGCACAAAAAACATAGTTTGGTTTCGAGTCCATGTTGAAGTTAGTTCACGTCCATTAAATGACTTATGAGGGAAATTACTTTACAATCACAATTTTCGTATAAGAGATGTGTGCCAAGACAAAGAATCAGATTTACTTATTTTGTTTTGTTTTTCTACAAGCACCATAGAACATGTGGCTATCTCACTATGAGTGCAGATTTCATTGTAGTTATTGTGTTCCCTCAATAATGAAATCGTATTTGCTTTACCTCTGACGTGAATATACAAAAGTAGAGTGTTTAGTTCCTATACCCAATCGAACCCTTGTAAGTTAATTTATTAAATACTTAAGGGATATTTATTTCATTCTGAGAAAATCCTGAACACTACAACAGCTGATTTCTTAATATATAGCAGTCTATGGAGTCGTTTGACCTGCTGGATATAACAGCTCTATTTGCCACGTATCACACATATTAACTACAAAAGATATAAGCTCTCACTGTATAATGTAGTCTTATATAAAGTTTAGAACAATGTTGAGATTATCATGGTTGAAATATTAAAAACAACAAACAAACATTTTAAAATAATCTTGAGATTATTTTTAATGATATGACAAGCTTAGAGAGTCATATTTAGTTCAGTGATTCTAGTTTGACAATTGTGCCCCTGCTGAGATTGACGTGGCTGTTCATCAATAAATTGTTGATTCAAACATGCTTTAGTAAAATAGAGGTATTAATTATGCTAAGTATCACCAAGAAGAGTTTATTTGCTTGAAAATCGTTTTTGATTTAATTGACCCTTTTCCATACTTTGCCTTTCATCCTTACGGGATCGATAAAATAAAGTACCAGTAACTCACTGGGATAATTGCTGGCCTTGTGCCAAAATAGAAACAATTATTTATTATATATATGTAGGGCGGTGGATTGGCAGTATCGGTAGAGCATCGGACATCATGCTTCGTAACATAGAGTTACGACTCTTTACATTCTGAGTTCAAATTCCGCCGAGGTTAGCTTTGCCACTCATCTTTACAGGGTCGATAGAATAAAGTACCTGTAAACACTGGGGTCGATTTAATCGACCTCCCCATACCCATTAAATTGCTGTCCTGGTGCCTAATGTAGAAACAATTATTTATTATAACTAACTAGCAGAAAAACCACCCTTCGTGTGGTTTTCTGCTAGCATGTGTAGTGTGTATATTGATATTATACGCAAGTATATATACATGTAGATATGATACATCAAATAAAATCGTAATTGACAATATACACAGAAATTGAACGAAGAGTGTGTTACACTGTCTTATGTAATCAGTAACGTAATCCATGATACATTAAAAAAAGACGATATTATATATAAACTGCACCAGATAGAAAAATGCGTACAGAAAAAAAAAGTAATATTGTTGGAATATAAACCTTTAAAAATACAGGAAGAAACTAAAATAAAACTTTAAAAGAATAGGACAAGAAACTAAGATAAAACTTTAAAGAATTGGACAAGAAATAAAAAATTTTACAATAATATTAGTGGCAAAATTTTTATTGGTAAAAAATCGAGTTCCACATTCATAGGCTCTGGGTTCCACATTCAGAGGTCGTCGTCAGACCGGGGGGATCATTTGATCCTGGTTTGAACACCAATTGCGCCATAACCATACCCCTATTTCATCATTCGGCGACACGCCTCATGTGTCATGCATAAAGTGAATGGACCCATGGGCCCATGAGCACAGATCTTGAGCAGCAGCGGACGGTCTTGTCGTCCCGCTCATCCTTGATCTTGACCAACCCGTCCATCTTCTCCTTGCATCTTGTCCTTGAGTTCAAGTCCGGCAGTCCAGATGAATGCGTGCCACAGCTTTCTGGTACAGGAAGGGGGAGCAGGAGGACTGGAGGTATGACAGGATAGAGGGAGGGAGGACCGGTGGTTGAGGGAGGTGCCGTAGTCGGTGGTCAGAGTCGACATCTTGTCCCGGTCGTCTTCTCCATCTTCGTCTGGTGTTGCGGGACCAGAAGTGCATTCTTGGAGGAGACCTGCAGCTGCATCGGCCAATTCTTCTTGCAATGGTCATTCTGACGGAGCAGAACTGCTCAGCCAACCAACCCCAACCAGAACCAACCGCTCAGGGGCAACGCACAATGAGAGCATGACAATTGTTATGCACTAATCAAGAAGATACTGGGGCATAGCACAGGAAACGAATAAAAAAATGTTGCCACTAATATTATTGTAAAATTTTTTTATTTCTTGTCCAATTCTTTAAAGTTTTATCTTAGTTTCTTGTCCTATTCTTTTAAAGTTTTATCTTAGTTTCTTGTCCTATTCTTTTAAAGTTTTATTTTAGTTTCTTGTCCTGTATTTTTAAAGGTTTATATTCCAACAATGTTACTTTTTTTTTATGTACGCATTTTTCTATCTGGTCTACTATTTTTTAAGGCAATGCAAGCAACAACTATCTAATAATTAAATGATCATAGTGAATTACTGACAAGTGATTGACATGTTAAAGTTCTTTTGAGTATAATTGCAATCTAGTTGAGGCAACTGGATTAATGACAAAGCTACGTCATAATGACAAAGCTACGTCATTTCTGGATTACCTCCCCTAGCGTCACGCTTACTACTCACTCACTTGAACACAAGATTTATCAGCAAACTTTGATTATAAACTTTTTCCCGCTGGACCAAATTTCTAGATTTTTAAGCCAAAAGATGCGTAATGATCTACTGTTCATGCTCATATAAGTTTTATCTCAGTTAAATAAAGTAGAGCCGCGCTGTACTGTCGTAAACAGACGATTGCCAACGAAAACACGACCACAACAATATTACTAAACAGACTACCGTCCGTTTAGGATTAGGAGAAAATTAGTGACAGAAAATTAATATGTTTATTTAAGCGATCGCCACCGGAAGTGTTGACATTTGAAAATTTTAAAGAAGTGAATCTTTAAATAAATAATAAAATATATTTAATGAACAGCCACGAAATTTAGTAGATAAAGTATGTAATATTCATTCATTATTTATTCAAAGTAATCTTATTTTACTAATGGGATAAATTAAAAACCGTACACACTCCCGCGCTTCTTACTTTATTATAGTTTAGATTCAGAAACAATACTCTGCAACACGAATTGGAATACGGAGAACTCAAAACGTACATAGGCGAATCATACAGTCTTTAGGTTTTACCTTCTAAACCACCTTTCTTTTGTATTTCCTGTTTCCTTCTTCCCTCCTATATGTTCTAATACCGTGTTTAGATAAAATTACATAACCCTCAAAAGATTACATGTTTCTCAAACCAGTCTACAGTTGGATATTACTTCTGCAGTTTATGCATGACTAACTCACGTAACTCTTCAATTAGTTGAAAATTGGTACCATATGTAGCAGCTGTAGTACAAGACAATTGACATGCGCATTGTATAACTATGTTAGGCAATAATAACTTTCAATCTCCACTAATGTATAGCATGCAGATAAACGAACTTCGCTATTTGAATGGTACACATTCCACATGAAGACAACATATTCACATGGGGTCCCAGTCTTAATTTTTAAAGGAAATGAGAATAGGAAGATTCTGTACGATTTCTGGTAGGATAATACTTTTACATAAGATATTTCTTGCGAAAATGTATTGAAAAATATTAAATAGTTATATCCCCGGTATTTGGATATGCTTCCAATAAATGTTATTCTTTTATAGTTTAAAATGTTTCAATCATTGAAGTAACTCCTTCAGTGGTGCGGTATAGTTAATTATATAAATCTAATTACTTCGCAGGTAATTTTTATCGTTTAGTCAGAAGGGAGAGTAGCACGCATTACTGTTTTCAGAGTGTCCAAAACTGGTGGTAGTGATAGCTATCTTCAAACTGTAGAGTTCATTTAGCAGAGAGGACTCAGCTACAGGTGTTTTTGTTAAACCTGATAACAAATGAAATCTGCTACTTAAGCGGGTTACGGCAAGATAGTAACTCAGAAGAGCCGAAAACCTAACAATTTCGCCGATTCTCTACTCTTAGGCCAATACTTATTTATCGAACGCGGAAAGATGAAAAGAGATGTTTACTTTCGCGAGATTTGGATGCAGAACACGGTGAGCTGGAATAAAGATGAAAGACATTGCCGGCCTGGTTTCGAGAAACAAGATGCCGTAGGACAGAACAAAGGAGAGGCAAAAAAAAACAAAGAAAAGAACCCCCAGTCACTGAAGAGGTCACAGAATGTGTGACGAAAGAACTTTGACAATATATAAACAACCATCTGGTTGTGGAACCAACCAACCTGAAATTTATAAATTTATTATAATAAATTGAAGTGAACGCGTCTGGTGCGTGTGTTTCTTATTGGCAACATGACCCTCCCAAAGTATAAACAATATATATATATATATATATATATATATATATATATATATATATATATATATATATATATATATATATATATATATATATACAGAGAGAGAGAGAGAGAGAGAGAGAGAGAGAGAGAGAGAGAGAGAGAGAGAGAGAGAGAGAGAATATTAAAACAATGAAATTAAACACAAAACTGTTAATTCATAGTAAAACATTATTTTACGATCATTTCTGGGGGGTAGTTCTCTGTATGTTCATTTAATTATTGATCTATGTAAAACATATTACAAAATATCATAGTGAGAAAAAAATACATACGTCTTCACTACCCGCCGTCTTCAGAAATAATGAGTTTTGTTTATTGAAGAATACAAAAAAAAATATACATATGAATAAGTAAGGTTTTATAACCAGGTTGAAATTGACCATTGTTAAGAATGGAAAGGGGCAGTATAAATCTTTAAGGTTGGTGGTAGTAGATGAATAAATAGGCCATCAGTGGATAAGGTATCAAATGTCTTTTAAGAAAAGAAATGAAAGTTGTTAGTGTAAATGAGTTTAGGCATATTGTATATAAGTGTTGATGGTAAAATAAGATTACGGTTGGAGGAAAAGAGGGACTGAGATTAGTGTGTTACTTCAAGTAGAATGGAATAGAACAATCTTAAAAAGTTAGTTATTTCTTTGTTGTGAGGAATAATTTGTTCTAAAAATATATAACATAAAAAATATATATATATACACATGTATAGTTACACATGTTTATATAGAGGCAATGTGTAATCACCACTAAAGACTCTAATCAATCCTATATAAGATCCACTTCTAATCCATTTAAATCGAGATTTTATGCACACACCCACAGTTTCCGAAACACAAAATTAGCAAATACCACTTCTTTAGCAGAAGCAGTTAATAATTGTAAAAAGAAGAATATTAAATATAACCTAACTTGGAAGATTCTTAAGAGAACTATCTCTTATCAGGGTAATAGAAGGGAGTGCGGACTATGTTCCCAAGAAATCTTTGAAATTACTAAATCGAAGGACACTCTATTAAATAAAAGACAAGAACTAATTTTAGTATATAACCATAAAATTAGAAGGACATTCAAATATTATAAATACAACTAAGTAAATATAGAAAAAGATATAGGTGAATAAATGTGTGAGTATAGGTGTGTGTGTGAATATGTATATTTGTGTATATAGGTAGGTGTATGCATAAATGTATACCTATATATAAACATGTGTAACTATACATGTGTATATATATATTTTTTATATTATATATTTTTAAAACAAATTATTCCTCACAACAAAGAAATAACTAACTTTTTAAGATTGTTCTCTTCCATTCTACTTGAAGTAACACACTAAGCTCAGTCCCCCTTTTCCTCCAACCGTAATCTTCTTTGACCATCAACACTTTTATATACAATATGCCTAACCTCATTTACACTAACAACTTTCATTTCTTTTCTTAAAAGACATTTGATACCTTATCCACTGATGGCCTATTTATTCATCTACTACCACCAACCTTAAAGATTTATACTGCCCCTTTCCATTCTTAACAATGGTCAATTTCAACCTGGTTATAAAACCTTACTTATTCATATGTATGTTTTTTTGTATTCTTCAATAAACAAAACTCATTATTTCTGAAGACGGTGGGTAGTGAAGACGTATGTATTTTTTCTTACTATGATATTTTGTAATATGTTTTAGATATGTCAATAATTGAATGAACATACAGAGAACTACTCCCCAGAAACAATCGTAACATAATTTTTTTTACTATGAATTAACAGTTTTGTGTTTAGTTTCATTGTTTTAATATTTCTTTTTTGACTCTGTATCCAATTGAATTATATCGTTGATAAACATTTTTGTATTTTAAACTTCACGACATCTTCTACATACGGATTACATTGAGTTCTTTATTCGGTTTAGACCCTACCATTGAGTGGTAGATTTATCTGAAATATATATATATATATATATATATATATATATATATATATATATATATATATATATATATATATATAGAAGGATTTAAATGGATACAGTTTAGTTAAAAGGAATATATTGACACGCGTTTCAATAACAGTTACATAACCTGAAAACAGCTGCTATCTACAAAGTATTAGTTATGCAGACATTCAATATTTCAATGTTATTATCAAATGTCATTTCATCAGAATAATTTTTACTGAGGACCTGTTTGGTTTTTATAGAGAATATTAGGAGGGAGGGGTGAGGTTGTTAGAAGAATAGTTGAGGGAGTGGTTTTTTGATAGCAGTGAGAATTTTTGGTGGCAGTGAGTAATTAGATTCCCATCTGTTGTTTTGACATTTTTATAGAATATATTATTGGTTATTTTTTTAAATCTATAGAAGGATTAGGGATAGTATAGATATGCATGGTTGGTTTTGTGTTTGTACTTAATTAACATTCAGACTTAAATTTTTCTTTCAAGTGTACGTATCCTTTCGCCCACGCATTCACACGCAAACATATATGCACACCTCTACAAAATACATATACTCACATACAATACTTACATGCTCATACTTACATACATATACACATGCACATATATATATATATACATATATATACATATATACATGTACAAACATACGCATTCATGTGTATACATTTTCATACTCAACTTATCTTTATATACACACGTATAGACACATACATATATACATACATACTCCAGTCTATGTGTGTATATATATATGTATATATATATATATATATATATATATATATATATATATATATATATATATATATATATATAAACACTTTAATACATGAATACACTTACATCTAACTATACACATCAAACATATATATATATTTACTTATTTATATACATTTTCACATATATATACATACATATGGTCGCTTTTAGACACACTCATTATAGCATATTCGCACCTATTCTCATCAGCATATCTTTCCATTATTAGTGTGGTAATTTAAGGTTATTAATATACATATATATGTTGAGAAGAGATTGTTTTTATATTTTTCTAACTAGATTGAGGTTTATATAGTTGGGGGGATGTCCCTCTTTTGTGTAATATTCAGCTTGTAGTGAAAAAAAGGGTTTTAGTTCGGTGACGGCAGAATAATGTTCGTTCAATTCTGTTATTAAGCAATTTCTTCTTGTGTGTGATTATGTAATAAATCTCAAAATTACACAATTTGCAAAAATTTTGGCTACTGGAAAAGCTTTGGGTTTTAGCTAATTTCTCCCATTTTAGGGTAAACTTTTGATCTCTATCCCTGAGCGTCCAAGCTTTTTCTGCTAAAGTTGTTACATTTCTTTGGCTCTGGTGTTTTATTGAGTAAGAATGCCTATATAATCGAGATTTAAACGATGTTGCCGTTGATCCCACGTAATACCACTCGTTGCCTCCGGATTTAATGGTACACTTATAAATGATATTTTTTTCCAGGCAGTTATTACCGACCGAGGGGGCAGTTGTCAGGATAGGTGCAGTTACAGTGGTGTACGTTGGGTTTTCTCTGGAGTAGTATTGCGGACGAACTTAGGAACTACAACTGGAACCGTCGAGCAAACTCTACGTGAGCTGTTCATCTACTGTGTGTAATATTTAAATTAAAACACTACGGAAAATACTGTATATATATATATATATATATATATATATATATATATATATATATATATATATATATATATATATATATATATATATGTATATATATATATATATATATATATATATATATATATATATATATATATATATATATATATGTGTGTGTGTGTGTGTGTGTGTGTGTGTGTGTGTGTGTGTGTGTATATATGTATTGGAAAATGTGTGAGATCCTTGGTACAGTGAGGAAAAAGGAAAAGAATGACTTCACTTGTATTTCTAAACAATTTGATTTAATGTTATAATATTATAATATAAAATTAAATCAAATTGTTTAGAACTACCAGTGTAGTCATTCTTTTCCTTTTTTTCACATATATAGATATATATATATATATATAGAGAGAGAGAGAGAGATATATATATATATACTCACACACACACATATATATATATATATATATATATATATATATATATATATATATATATATATATATATACAAATGTAATCTGAGTTTTTCGAATATTAATAATAATATTTGATTCGTTTGCAATTATGTAAACAAGCCTTATATTTAAAGCCATGTCAATAGAATGAGCCCCTCATTGGCATGAAAATAGAACTGTAGAAGTTAATGTTTCTGGGTATTACCCTTCAACAGTACAGTTCGCTGTTCACCTGCCAACTGTCAGAGCTAGTGAAAATATATGATATATTCTAAAATATATATTGACTGATCGGCCTAATTTGCATATTAGCAGACTGGCTGATCAGACAGATCTGCATATCAGCAGATCCACTGACCAGCCAGATTTGCAAATCAGCAGACTGGCCAGTCTGTTTCCTGTATACGAGCGATCAATGACCGGCTTTGCCATATTCAAATAAAAATGTATATATATATATATATATATATATATATATATATATATATTATTAATTCAAAATATTAACAAACATAGACATTCGTGTGATCTAGTATATTTTCTTATACATATTTCAGAGGTACTGGGCTATCTTCAGCAGTACGTCCTCATCAGATAAAATAAGATAATGCATGACATGCCCTGACTTAGTAGATGGTAAAGATTCAGTCATGGTAGTGAATAAGATATGAAAAAACTCAATATTTATATACCTTAAGATTGAGACATAAAAACATTACATATAATACAGATGTTTCGTGTGAGAAAGCTTTAAAAAATACATAATAACAATTTACATAACTGTTAGAGATTCAAATAATTTAAATTATTGAAGAAAGAAGAAAGATAGAGAGAGAAACAGATGAGGAAAAAGATAGTTACTAGAAGTATAGAAATATCTTATGCACGAAATCGAAAGAGAATTGATTAAGAACAGAGAGACAAGGAAGAATAATGTTTATAGTATAAAGCATAGGGAGGGAGATTTGTATTGCCGTGGATAAATAGCGCATAATTAGATGATGCAAATATATATATATATAAATACATAAATATACATTTGGGCATAGCTTTGTGAAAAATAAATTCGAATCTTTGAATTATCTAGAAATAATCAATCAATCTAAATATTAAATATATCTGGGTGTAATTATATGAGGGTTTAATTTCGAGTCCTTAAGTTAATTAGAAATATACTATTAATCAATTATATATATATATCCAAACGTATCCGGATGACCGTTAAATTTCGAATCATTTATGTTCGTTCAGAATAGTGAATTAATCTAAAGGTATAATATTTCGGTCTATAAAAATTTATAAGTATTTATATTAAAGTATACTATCATATTTAATTTATAATATCATATTTAAAGTATTTGCAAACATGAGAAAGAAGAGACTTAATATTTTCTTCATCTCGAAGGTAATCCATATTAAATTATATTAAAAAAAAATTTTTTTTTTATATGGAAGAGATTTTATATTAAAAAATAATAATCATTATATAATTTAGAAATTGATTACAATTATAACTTTAAAAATTTTAAATTAACAATTAGAATTCCATAAAGTATCCAAAGGCCTTATAATGATACTTAAAAAGGGTATTATTAAACTAGATATACGCATTTGTCTAAATTTATACAAAGAGTATATTGTTTAAAGTTTAAGACGATATTAGTCAGTTATATATAATATAATATAATATAATTGTTTCTACTTTAGGCACAAGGCCAGCAAACACCCAGTGCATTACTGGTACTTTATTTTATCGACCCCGTAAGGATGAATGGCAGAGTCGACCTCGGCGGGATTTGAACTCAGATCGTAAAGGGACGTAACTATCCTGGAAAGCATGGCGTCCGACCCTCTACCGATACTGCCAATCCACTGCCCTTATATATAATATAATATAATAAATAAGTTATTGTTAATATTGTTAACATTAACGTTTTACATCAGTTATTATATTAGGATCATGTAATACATATATACTATAAATATACAAATCAAACTTCATGAATCATAAAAGATAAGAACCAGATTCAAAATAAATAAATAAATGGTTTGCGATCCTATAAGTGCCAAATATCTAAGCAATATAATTTAAAAATACAAGAACATTTTTAAGGATCTATATTATAGTATAATATCATATTTAAAGTGTCTGCAAACATGAGAAAGAGAAGACTTAAGATTTTCATCAACCCGAAGGTAAACCTAATTTAATTATATTAAAAAATAATAATCATTATATAATTTAGAAAATATTTAACAAATATAACACTAGAAAGTCCTTAAGTATCTAAGGCACTTATAAATGTAGCTTATTAAACTAGATATATATATTTGTCTAAATACATACAGAGTATTCTGTTCAAAACTCATTATATTAGTGATCTATATACAAATAATAAATAATAAATACAATTATTGTTAATAATGTTATAATTGAAGTTTTACATCAAGTTAAGTGGAAAAGGTTTGTCGACTAGGATCGTGTGCGACACATATACCATAAATATATAAATCACACATCTTGAATCTTAAAACCAACATACTCCAAATGAATAAATAAATGAATGGTTTACAGTTCCTTGTTAACCATATAAGCTATATATTTAAAAAAATACAAAAATCCAGACCAAATAAAATGTACTTACACAATAAAATGATATGCATATTCATCAAGAGATCATGTTAACAGTCTATATGTTTATATATTTATATAGAACCCTTAATCTAACATTAATCATATCGTAAATGAATAAAAATTATTATAAGGTTTTATAATCTGTTATAACATTTTCCGCACTCAGTTGATAAGATACGTCAAAAATTATAACTTATTTATTCAGTGTTTTTTCCTGACTTTTTGCGAGGCTTGGAATGTAGAAGAAGGTTTATGTAGGCAATTTGAGAATAATTCACTTTTTTAGTTAATTAAATTTTCATAATTAGTAATTAATAATAGGGTATCCATGGTACATAGATTGCAGTTAGGTGATATTGAAGAATTCAAGTAGATTCGACTATTACACAGCTTCGACCAAGAAATCGAGTATTTTAAATTTTTGTCTTTTAATGACCATATAAGTTGTGATAAAGAAGTCGAAGATTTCCCATTAGGATTCGAGAAAGAACATTTGTGATTCGAAAATCTTAATTTAAATGTCGATGAAGTTGCACCAATATAGTTGTATGTGATGTTATTTGCTTTTACGGTGCATTTATAGACCAGATTGCTATCCAGACAATTATTTTGCAGAGGGCAATTTGATCTATTTCTATAATTACATTTTGATTTATTGTTATTACTATAAATTGGACAATTGACATTAAGATTGCTAGTACTTTGAAGTGTTCTATTGATTGTGCTTAGATTAATGTTATTGTTATTCCTAGTATTAATATTGCTAGTGTTATTATATTCATTATCGCTAATTGTTTGTTGGTTATGATTTAGAATTCTACTATTTATTTTTGCGATGTTCTGGGCCATATTCATAGTTGTAGAATAAGAAAGTTAATTGTGTGTCTGTTAAATATGGAACGGTATTTATGTTGAATGGGGAAGCATTTATCTAAAGCTTTAAAGAATAGATTTGCGAGTGGTGTTTTTATTGCTACAGAAGCTGGGGGAGCAAACCATATAATTGATTTAGTTCTGATTTTTTCCCCGATTTAATCACGGTATTGGTGTTTGTATTATAATTTTTAAAATCTCGTTTATATATGTTAGTATGCACCCTCTGTATTATATGTAATGTTTTCATGTCTCAATCTTAAGGTATATAAATATTGAGTTTTGTCATATATTATTCACTACCATGACTGAATCTTAACCATCTACTAAGTCAGGGTATGTCATGCATCATCTTATTTTATCTGCTGAGGGCGTACTGTTGAAGATAGCTCATTACCTCTGAAATATGTATAATAAAATATACTTGATCACACGAATGTCTATGTTTGTTAATATTTTGAATTAATATTAATAACTCCGGAAAACCATATCTGTGGAGTGCTTCTAATCTATTGTAAAACTCATTCTTTGTTTTATTCATTGAACCGTGCTTAACCTTTAAATATATATATATAATTGGTGTTGGATGCTTAAAGCGTCCGTATGCGGTAGGGCGTTTGAGCACTCGATGCTCTCACAGAGCAGAGTGTGATATCACAAAAAAAAGAGAAGCAGTGTTGCGACGAATGGAATTTATTGAACATATTACAATCGTTTCTCTGGCGACCAGCTCGAGGCACCATCGATGTGATGATCGAACCTGACTCTGAAATCGCAAGGTCCTCAGATACGTCTTGATTCTACGGACTGGTCGCCAGAGAAACGATTGTAATATGTCCAATAAATTCCATTCGTCGCAACACTGCTTCTCTTTTTTTTGTGATATATATATATATATATATACACAGACACATATATATATATTTACGATGAGTGGAAGAACATTCGAAATGAACGTGTTAACTTTTAGTGCATAATGTGATGAAGTAAATACCAAACATGTGGGTGATACTTAAGCTTCAGTTTTACCTTACAACAAAACGAAATATGCCTATTATCTATTGATTGTTGGATTCCACATATTGTCATCGTTGTGGATGGAATTATAATACTGGTAGATATTTCATCCTCTACGAAATGGGTGAGATTTGAAAGTAAATAGTGAGGCAATATATTCTTCTGGCGTTCTATGTATTGTGCTAAGTTGGAGGACAGCATTTCGGAAAGGTGTATGGGGTAGCAGTAAAACATGGAAAGCATAATATCTACTAATCAAGCATGAGTGTGTGTCTGTTTATGTGTCTATTTGTCTTTCAGTGCGATGGTAGATTCGCTTAAATGCATCTGACATCCCTGAATACCCTAGCGAAAGTGTTAACGTTATATCTCATGTTCTGAGAGTCATATAATCAATGTCGATATAAAGTAACTTTACACACACACAGACACACACACACATTCTTTCTTTCTCAATCTTTCTCCCCCTCTCTCTCGCTCACGCGCACACAGCCACATACACACACACACACACATACACACACACACATACACATATATATATATATATATATATATATATATATATATATATATATATATATATAAATATATTTCCACAAACATGCATACGTTCGAAATACTAACTGACGGAATATCCGACATTTTACTGAATGAGAAAGTTAGAGAGATACTTTTATTGATGAATGAAAATTGGATTTGTATTCGTATATATGTGTGTGGCAACATTTGCGTATGTGTGTATTTTGCACATGTGAACATTGAAGACAATTCCGATATCTACACTCCCTTAACAGCGGAAAGCGACACGAAATAGCAGGAATTTGGTACTGGGAGTTAGTGATAAGATAGCTAAGAGAGATCGATTTCAATTTTTTTTCAAAACTATAACACAATCAGCCAAGTTCGTGTACTGTCTAAAATTCATTGAACAATTGTATTTTAGAATTTCAAAGCCATTTAAAATGTTAAAGCAATTAGTAATTGGCAGTGTACCACAATTGAAAATTTGCGCTTTGGCAAAATATTCTTTATATGGAGCGCATCTCCTATTTAATACCCGATATCAAAAGAAAAAAAGTTTTCCTATTACCACATTCTCAAAGACAACTAAGATTATTACTAGATCTGCTCAAGGGTACAGTGATAAATTGCATGTTTGCACTAACAAAGCGTATCCTTAATCTGAACGCACGAACCTTCTAGGTATGAAATTTGATATAATCACGAACATATAAACGTAGGAAAATGTCCATATATATGCATTTGCTCATATAACTGTGTAACTATATAGGCATGCACGCATGTCCGAATAAATGTATACACACGCATACAAACATCCACACACAGACACTCACACATTTATATATATATATATATATATATATATATATATATATATATATATATATATATATATATATATAACACATTTATACTCTCTGGCATACCTACTCACACTCAAACACATTCACACATTAATATGTATAGTGACACTAACTCTGACTCATACATGGTAAGCAAAGGGGTAAATTTCTATTTTGTTACTGAAATATATATAATGCAATACATTAACAAATGGAAACTATACTTATAAAACTATATTTATAAAACTATATTTATAAAACCATATTTATTTCATTGTACATATTTCAAGGGCCGTAAAATGAAATAAATATGGTTTTATAAATATAGTTCCCATTTGTTAATATATGGTATATTTACTCCAATAATTTGTTGAGTGATTTATATCAGTTTTAAAAATGTTTTGCTTGTTGTAGCCCAACAAATTAAATAAAACCACTACATATATATATATATATATATATATATATATATATATATATATATATATATATATATATATATATATATATATTACCGATTTCATTCCCACTTTTGTCTTCGCTTCTCCTCTCCTCTTCTCTCATTCTATACCACTCTCATTTCTCATATCATACTTTAGACTCTCTTTCTTCATTTCAACCCGCTCTCCGTTCAATATGTGCTTATATCTTGACCCCACCTTTTACTATACATATAGTATTCAGTTGTTTACAGCTACCTTATACGCTAAGAATCCTATAATTTTATGAAAATGCATATATGCTATGTGTGCTTGCATTCTTTACAAATTATTCCCTGTGATTGTTTCATATGTTTATTCTATATATATATACAAAGATACATACATATATATATATATATATATATATAACGAAGGAATTGTGGTAAGGAACCAGATGGACCATAACATCTAGAAATATATATATATATATATATATATATATATATATATATATATATATATATATATATATATATATATATATATATTAATTCAAAATATTAACAAAATAGATATTCTTGTGATCAATTATATTTTATTTTACATATTTCAGAGGTACTGAGTTAAGTTCAACAGTACGTCCTCAACAGATAAAATAAAATGATACATGACATACCCTAACATAGTAGATGGTTAAGAGTCAGTCATGGTAGTGATTAACTTATGGCAAAACTCAATATTTATACCCTAATATTGAGAACATGAGATAATATAATACAAACAATATAAAGTTTCCAGTGTCCTCGCTTTGCCTGGAAACTTACATGAGAATAGACTTTCCTGACGACGGAATGCTTCATTATATTATTCTTCGGAAAATATATTTACTCCATTCCAGAAACTAATTAGTTGGAAGTAATATTTTAGTAAGTAAGTTAATTTTATAATTTTCTTATTTTACGTCTCTTATATTATTGTTTTGCAACCCCATGCATTGAACCACACTGTTATTAAGACAAAACCTATATATTTGCTAGCATTGATATGCATCTGTATGTATATATATGTTACTAGATATGAATTCTTTATTATTATCTCCAAATTATTTGTCGAGCAATATTGGCCATGACTGCTGCTACGGTTGTAGGCAGGCCGCTGTCTTATTAGCAAACCACTTTCCACTGATTGACCTCGATGTCACGTGTTCGATTCTTTTTGAATTTGCCACAGGCGTAGAGGCAGTGATTTTCTCAATGGCTTGGAATTCAGTCCACGCTTCGCTGTTTCCTATCCACTGAATTATTTTTTAATAAGTTTCCAGTGTCCTCGCTTTGCCCGGAAACTTACATGAGAATAGACTTTCCTGACGACGGAATGCTTCTCAGTATTATTCTTCGGAAAATATATTTACTCCATTCCAGAAACTAATTAGTTGGAAGTGATATTTTAGTAAGTAAGTTAATTTTATAATTTTCTTATTTTACGTCTCTTATATTATTTTTCTGCAACCCCATGCATTGAACCACACTGTTATTAAGACAAAACCTATATATTTGCTAGCATTGATATGCATCTGTATGTATATATATGTTACTAGATATGAATTCTTTATTATTATCTCCAAATTATTTGTCGAGCAATATTGGCCATGACTGCTGCTACGGTTGTAGGCAGGCCGCTGTCTTATTAGCAAGCCACTTTCCACTGATTGACCTCGATGTCACGTATTCGATTCTTTTTGAATTTGCCACAGACGTAGAGGCAGTGATTTTCTCAATGGCTTGGAATTCAGTCCACGCTTCGTTGTTTCCTATCCACTGAATTATTTTTAATAAGTTTCCAGTGTCCTCGCTTTGCCTGGAAACTTACATGAGAATAGACTTTCCTGACGACGGAATGCTTCTCAGTATTATTCTTCGGAAAATATATTTACTCCATTCCAGAAACTAATTAGTTGGAAGTGATATTTTAGTAAGTTAAGTTAATTTTATAATTTTCTTATTTTACGTCTCTTATATTATTGTTCTGCAACCCCATGCATTGAACCACACTGTTATTAAGACAAAACCTATATATTTGCTAGCATTGATATGCATCTGTATGTATATATGTTACTAGATATGAATTCTTTATTATTATCTCCAAATTATTTGTCGAGCAATATTGGCCATGACTGCTGCTACGGTTGTAGGCAGGCCGCTGTCTTATTAGCAAACCACTTTCCACTGATTGACCTCGATGTCACGTGTTCGATTCTTTTTGAATTTGCCACAGACGTAGAGGCAGTGATTTTCTCAATGGCTTGGAATTCAGTCCACGCTTCGCTGTTTCCTATCCACTGAATTATTTTTTAATAAGTTTCCAGTGTCCTCGCTTTGCCTGGAAACTTACATGAGAATAGACTTTCCTGACGACGGAATGCTTCTCAGTATTATTCTTCGGAAAATATATTTACTCCATTCCAGAAACTAATTAATTGGAAGTGATATTTTAGTAAGTAAGTTAATTTTATAATTTTCTTATTTTACGTCTCTTATATTATTGTTCTGCAACCCCATGCATTGAACCACACTGTTATTAAGACAAAACCTATATATTTGCTAGCATTGATATGCATCTGTATGTATATATATGTTACTAGATATGAATTCTTTATTATATATATATATATATATATATATATATATATATATATATATATATATATATATATATATATATATATATATATATATATATATATATATATATATATATATATATATATATATATATATATATATATATATACAAAGATATATGTATACATGCATGTATATTCAGTATATTGCAGATGTGTCGTGTGCGTGTATATGTATGTTTTGTTTGGACGTGTGTGTGTTTGTAACTTTTGAACCGCGGATTAGAGCATTGCTGCTGAAAATCACAATGTGTTATAAATGACTGTTGCTTTTTTTGCAGGGTGCACAATATTCTACGTGACGCTTTAAACAATTTTGATAACAGAAAGAGAGAAAGCAACGCGAAATAAAACGCAAACAACATATTATGTATTTATACAAGTATTTATGTTTTTTTTTTATGACTCATTCCGGGCCATACTTCTTAATTGCATCGACCAAAATGAAGCTTTTTCAGTGGCGCCCCATTTTCTGATTTCTTTCCTCTATAACGATAAAAAAACACATTATGTATATACATACATATACCCTAAGAGTCATAGAGGAAGGGTCGATATACTCCACATTTTACAGGGAGAATACCTGCAGAGACATTTTTGGGTACCACTAAACTACCCTTCCCTACAGGGCCAGAATGGCTTATATACAAAATGAGATCTTACGGATACTCAACAGATTCAGCAGATGTAACGACAAAAATTACCAGCTCGGTAGAACTCCAAAGAGATCTCACCAAACTCAGAAATGCCAGGGCAGCAACACGTAAATGAACAAGGTGAACACGTGCCCCTAAGGATATTTGCTATGTAAAGCTGCCGCATTTCAATGAGAAGACGAAAGCTGCCATCAGACAAACCATCCATAAGAAGAGTTCCTCTGACAAGGGCAAGTTTCATCACTGTCAATTCAGTACCTGTCCTGTCCGGATAGTAACCAGGGATCAATTATGGATATTTAACAAGATTTAAGGGAAGGAAGGGGGGGGGCAATAACATCGATTCCACATTCGAACTAGATCTTGCTGCTTCTTGGAGATTTCAATTCATGTGTGGGAAAGGACGACCACATCTGGAGTGTTTTAGGACATCACGGCATGAACAAGATGAATGCCAATGGTCTTCTCCTTTTGCAATTAATTATGCACTGAGTTTGAGCTGGTCGTGTCCAATAATTCTTTTCGGTAAAAAGAGATCCACTTGCCAACATGGATACACCCGAGATCCAAACATCGACTCATCTTGGAATATATCGCCACCAGGAAGAGAAACCTCCATGATATCTGCTCTTTAAGAGTAATGCGTGGTGTAGAATGTGATACGGTCCATAAAATCGTACGTATCAAGATAAAAGTGCAGATCAGAGGAAACATGAGGGCAGCCGAGGTATAACTGCCAAAACGTATAGATGTGTCCAAACTGCAAAGTTTAAAGTTAAGAGATGCTCTTGATAGAACTTGGGTATAATCGTTTGCAGATATTTGTCACGGGATGGTTAAATGAAAAGCGCGTAGATAATTTTAAAATGTCTCAAAGTAAAGTTTTATCAAGTTTTCTAAATTTTTGGTGAGATCTTTTAATCATAAAATATTGTTCTATGCATTCTAGAAATGTGTGCTTGAATGCTGCAATATTATGATTTATCTTGGTATTTTTTTCTTGCATGCCAAATTTTGGAGCGTATCAATGTGGAGACTATATTCACTGAGTTCGCAATACGAGGTCTGAAACATAAGTTATATTTTTGGGGAATAAATCTGAGTAATTTAGAAAACTTAATTATCTTATTATTACTTCGTTACAGAAAATATTTATTATTGTTAGCATTATGATGTTATTCAGGAATGGTCTTTAGATTCACTATTAAAACTTTGAACTAAACGTATTGCCACTCTCAAATTTATTATTAGACATATTTTCCCCAAATCCATACATGCGTATCTGAGTCATGGCATTCTTCTCTTAGTGATGTATTAATGTTCAAATGTAAGCCCAACAGGGTTTTACATCTACCTAAAAGAACGTTAGAATTTATCTTTCGTAACTTCTTAACAGAAGCATCATTCGTCAGGAAAGCTGTTCCTAGCTGTGTCTAACATTTTCTCATGAGTCAGTCAACTGGCAAATATATTTATTGTTTCGAGAAGCGAATTGTTATATTTAAACCTTTGGGGGTTCGTGAAATCCTATATGGAAAGAGACTTAATGTAAGAAGTCGTGGTTGTCGCTTTTATTGTTTCTACTGCGTTTGAGGTAATTTAACCAAACAATATTGCTGGTATTTGTAGTATGAGCCTTGGACGTATATATCGCAATTTAGTCCTGATATCTCCTGAAATAACACCTAAAACTGAATTAATAAAACAAGTTCCTGTTAAAGTTTAATTCCACAATAATCTGATAGAATATCTAGATATTGCTGTTGATTTTGGTGTTGTTGTTGTTGGTGATATTGTTGTTGTTGGTGGTGGTGCTGGTGGTCGTGGTGGTCGTGTGTGGGTGGTTGTCGTCGTCGTTGTCGTGTTGTTGTGGTTGACAAAGTCATTTCAGTCGGTACCTTATCTTTTATTTCGATATAATATATCTAAGATTACATTCTGTACTGTATCATTTCTTTGTATTTCTTTAAAACAGTGATATTTCTAAAATAACAATTTCAGAAGGATTTCACTTGTTGAGTGACTCCCTCGAAGCCCCATCATTGGTTTGAGCTTGGGGAGTATATCATTATGTGTAAGTAAAGTATATGTACACGTTTGTGTCAACTAAATTAAAAGAGTCAACAGAATCAACATCAATATAAATACTTACAGACATATTGCCCTCTCTAATTCACAGAAGTTTAAATAAGTGACTCCATCAGTTCCACATATTTCAAATAGGATAAGTATCATGCAGTATCGACAATTTGGTTCCGTAGTCGGTGCCGCGCTATTGAGAACGACTCCTGGTTAGAGAAAGTAAAAAAAAAAATTTATTTTATTTTTTCTTAAAAAAGAAAAAAATATACACATATCTCTTTCAGTTTCTATCGACATAGATAGAGCGTTTACACGTTTCGATACTTTCCAAGGTATCTTATTGGAAACATACTTCCCAGGGAGAGGAGTCAGGCTGCTAGTCTTATTTTTCTCAAAGGCATAAGAGTAACGTCACTTTCGATTCGATCCCCCTGATATGACAGTCTGGCGTAATCGACAGATTTGGTAGTAGAATATATATATATATATATATATATATATATATATATATATATATATATATATATATATATATATATATATATATATATATATATATATATACATATATATACTACCATGACTGAATCTTAGCTATCTACTATGTCAGGGTATGTCATGCATCATCTTATTTTATCTGATGAGGATGTACTGTTGAAATTAACTCAGTACCTCTGAAATATGTATAATAAAATATACTTGATCACAAGAATATCTATTTTGTTAATATTTTGAATTAATATTAATAACTCCGGAAAACCATTTCTTTTGAGCGCTTCCAATCTATTGTAAAATTTATTCTTTGAGTTATTCATTGAACCTTGTTTAAGATTTAAATATATATATATATATATATATATATATATATATATATATATATATATATATATATATATATATATATAATCATTTAACTCCTATTTCCCTGCTAGCATGGTTTGAACGTGTCTTCACAGAACAAGTCAGTACCGAAGCTGGGCTACCGACGTCCCAGACAGGCAGAGGGGTCTGTATCCCGATTACGTCTGATCATATCAAGTGCAGAGGAGATTTTGTCTTTTCTTTTGACACAACACAAACTGAATTATCCACCTAACCCCTAGTTTGACAACCTGTTTATGGCTGGATGCCCTTCCTAACACCAAACACTTTACAGCGTGTACTCGGTGCGGGTATTGTGTAGATCTTCAACACTAGAAGTTGTTATACTTTGGGAGTGTCATACTGACAATAGAAACACATAACAGTTAAATTTCATTTCTGTCTATTAGAAGATGAGTAACTAATCCAATCATCGGTTAGTTTATTAACCAGCTAGCTGCTTAATGGTTAATTGGCGAGACTTCAGGCATGCATCCAGTGACATTTACAATGTCAATTGTTGCTTCTCTTTGTCTTCTCTTTGTTCTCATCTTGTTCTATTTACTTCAAACAAGATGAAAGAAATAGAACAATATCAAAACAAAGAGGAACAGGAATAGTCATTGATGCCCGTCGAAAAAGATTTGACAATTTGTTTCAGATTTAATAATAGCTTCTACATTTGGCACAAGGTCAGCAACTTTGGGGGAGTGTAAAATCGATTAATTCGACCCCAGTGCGTTAATGGTGCATTAGTTATCGACCCCGCAGGGATGAAAGGCAAAGCTAACCTTGGCGGGATTTGAAATCAGAAGGCAAAGGGCCGTAATTCTATGCCATAAAGCATGTTGTCCGACGCTCTACCAATACTGCCAATCCAACCCCCTGTAATCGTCAATGGCTCCAATGACCAATTTTCAGAATATGACATGGAGCATCAAACTTATCACTCTAATTTAATTGACTGTTATTAAAAAAAAATTATTAATAAGGAAAATATGCATTTTATATCTCAAAACTGTTTTTTTTTTGTTTTGTTTTTTGATAAAACATGATCACAGGAAAAAGACATGTTCTTTCCCTGGGTGTTGAATTTCGTATTCGATAAAATGATAACCTGATAAGTATTGAGGTCAAGTCACTGTTGCCTTTCTAAATAATCAAGTATTTGAGTTCACGTGTTATTTTTGGCAATAACATTTGTTCATTTCTCAGTATATACTCTGTTATCGGTAATTATTTTTCATTGGTTAAAAACATTTTTGTCCGAATTACTTTTGGTACGACATCATGAAGAAGGTGATATAAATGGGAGATATCTTTGTATCAACCGATCAAAACAAGGTGCTTGTTCTATAATGTGTTGATGTGCCTCATGTACCGTATTCAGACTGTCTCAATAAGCCGATATAGATATGTGCAACGTACGTGCTAGGTATACTGAAAGATTTATAATATCAAACAAACAGATGAGTGTACGATAAAAAAAAGTGGCAAAATAACATAAAATAACCACGAAACCTTTGACTGAAAATGTTGTTGCTGTTATAAGATGTAATGCTCATATTGCTAGTGCTTTGGAGTCCACACATCTATACCAGAACTGTGCACACATCCATACACTGGCAGTCGGAAATACAGAAATACGTAATATTACTTTTCAGACTTGTTTCTACAGCTCAAGTCATGGTTC
>OZ024740.1:347429821-347437321 GCA_964016885.1 Eledone cirrhosa
TGGTGATGGCTATCGGTGTTGCTAACTATAGATTAGCATTGGTGTGCCAGAACTATATATAAAGGCATACTAACCGAAACTATCATATCTATGAAGGAGTTGTTTCAAAGGTAACCTTTTAATTGTGTACATAGTTGTTCCTGGTATGTAACATTTCTTGCAATTGTTAATTTGAATAAAGCTGCAAAGAATGATGTTTCCTTCGTCTTTGATCAGCCTACTTTTATAAACCACGAATAAAATATAACTACAGAATTGTATGTTCCTTAAGAACTACTCCTGTGAAGCAACTGTCCTCTTACTTTAGAAGTGAATAAAGAATATCTTTCAAAGATGATATTCGCTGCAAACGATGCCATTTGAAATGTTCATTTCTAGGCACGGATGTGACGGCAAATACTAATCCCTATTATTGGCTCTTAAATCGCTGGCAGCATTCTCAAGTGGACTTTGCTACTACATGATCAGATCATGCCAGTTGTCACCATTTGCTAATTTTCGCTTTTCCTTTCCTACATTCTTCTGACATGAAATCTATAAGGACAGGTCACTCGGGTAAACAGCCATTAGTTAGGGCATAAAGAAAAATCCCTTGTTTCACTGTTTTGAGACGAATTGTGTTTTACTTTATTTAGTGAGTATGATTTGTTGTTACAGCTGTAGCTGAGATCCTTAATGGTTGTTCAGTGCCCACATTCGAATCTGTTGAAGTCTTTCTCTTGTGCCTCACTGACAGTGGTTCGCTTCACGTCATGTTTTTTGTCAGGATTTAATGTTGCTGCTTCGTGTTATCTAGTTTGGAGACTGATTAAAGTACAAATAATCCTTGACACGTTGAGATAATTCGGTTTTCGAAAAAAGTGGAGTATATTTAGAAAGCTCATATTGCTATTCTGGTGAAGGTAATATGGTATTTCTAACAAACATTATATGCGTGGGAGGTTTTTGAATTAAAAACAAATATATATGAATATATTTGTATAAAGAAAGAAAGAGTGGGAAAGTAAATGAAAATGTTGAGTGTATAAATGAATAAATATGAGCTGGTAAATGTTGAGACACACACAAACACACACACACACAGACACGAGTGTCATATTACAACATGAGCATTTCATACATTGAAAATAAACCTCTTATTTCAATTAAATATCTTAACTACTTCACATAAGTTGTTTTGAAAACATACATATGCACATGCAGATGGCACACTCACACTCACACACATACACACGCACTCACATAACACCCACGCACAAATACTCACTGATTCACATACACACACACAATATACACATATATATAGAGAGAGAGATAACGAAACAAACTGCAACAGTTAAATCTGTATTTCATAGCAATATGTCACCAATCATCGTCTTCTTACTTCTTCTTTCTGGTATGTATTTTGTATTATTTCTTTTACGTTACTGGCAACATTGTTGTATCTCAATTTTTGACAATACACTTCGTTGATTCTGTCTGAGCCCTAGCGCCCAGTGTGTCCTGGCTTGATGTCACTAAACTAAAACCTGACACAATATATTGTTGGCGTTTTCATCATCTCAATTATGCATCCAAATCAAAGAATTGATCGTCTTCATTCCAAATGTCCGAATAATTTCAACAGGTGGGCCAAGGCCTTAATCAGAACCAAATGATCTACACTCTGCCAGATTGACTATATATCCAATTTTCTCTCTCTTTCTCTCTCTCTCTCTCTCTATATATATATATATATATATATATATATATATATTTCTCTGTATACACACACATACACACACACATATATATATATATATATATATATATATATATATATATATATATATGTGTGTGTGTGTGTGTGTGTGTGTGTGTGTGTGTGTCTTTGTATATATGTAATATAATGGAATATAAAAAAGATATAAACAGAGATATATACATATATGTGTTCAAATCGTAAGGGACCAGATTCGCTAGGGTGAAGAAAATACTAACTATGAACAATAGGGTTTGCCAGACTCAATTTAAAAGAAATATGCCATGCGCGTTATTTTATATACGCATACAATTCAGTCTTCTGAGACACTTAGAAGAGCAAAAGAATTGGTAATTCCCTATCACTGAATTTGCGAAACTATATATATATATCTATCTATGTATATATATATATATATATATATATATATATATATATATATATATATATATATAGTTAAATCTTAGACAGGAACAAAATCAGAGAGGCAGTACAAATATGAGTTTATTAGGTTCACGCTTTTGTGAGTGGGGGGGGGGGACATATAAATATATATATATAGTAATAATAATAATAATAAATGTGAAGTGAAGACTAAAATCCAAGGAGGGCTCGATATGGATAAATATATAGATATCAAATATATAAGAAACATAGACCAAATATTTATTAAAATAACAGATTAAAGTTTAAGCAACGAATCGCTGCTTGCACCCTTAACGGGATCTTCAGAAGATCCCGTTAAGGCTGAAAGCAGCGATTCTTTGCTTAAACTTCAATCTGTCATTTTATTATATATATATGCAAGAGATGTCAACATGAATGGACCTGTTATTTTTATCTCAAGACATTTTTCAAATTCCATCCCGCCCGTCCCCTCAATCTATTTTATTTCTCATTCTTTCTTCTGATGAAGGACAAACTATATCAAGCGTTAATAACCTAATATATACCTTCCAGATATTGTACCGATTGTGTTGTTAAATTCTGTTTACCTGTTACATATATATATATATATATATATATATATATATATATATATATATATATATATATATATATATATATATATATATAGAGAGAGAGAGAGAGAGAGAGAGAGAGAGAGAGAGAGAGAGATGTATATATATATACATAATCGGAGAAAGCTAATAGCGATACTCCGGCGAAATTCCAACTCACTCAACAAACAGGAAATATCTGAGTATATACCTAATTAAACGTTCGGGGTGCTAACTAATTGTAATGTGTGGAAAATTGGCTGTATCACTTTCATATGAGATATATCAATATATATATATATAGTAATAATAATAAATTTGAAGACTAAAATCCAAAGACCGCTCGATAAGGATAAATATATATCAAATATATAAGAACCGTAGGGCTAATTACCGCGACGTTACCCTCAATTTATCGAATGGCTTGTATTACCCGTATAGAAATCCGAATGATACGCTTAATTACATAAGTAAGCATTCTAACCATCCTGCCAGCATAACCAAGAACCTGGTAAGAAACGTTTCTTTGAGGCTTTCCCGTCTATCTACTAACGAGCATATTTTCAACGACCATTCCACATATTACAACGAAGCTCTTGCTCGGAGTGGATTTGTCGATAAGGTAGCATATACAGAGTACGAGAATACACCTAGAAGAAATAGATCCCGACGCATTGTATGGTATAACCCACCATATGATATGGAGGTGGCCACACCATTAGCTAAGATCTTTCTATCCCTTATTACGAAGCATTTCCCCCCTACACATAAAGATAGTACATTTTTTTAATAGAAATACTATTAAAATTTCTTACTCTACGACTCCTAACCTTGCACATTACATCACAGCTTCAAATTTAGCTAAACTACCTAACCGTAGGAACACGTGCAACCCTGTAGTTAGTTAGTACTAACTGTAATTGTAGGAATCGGGTTGATTGCCCCCTATCCGGTAAATGCCTCTCTAGTAACATTGTCTACAAATGTAAGGTTGAAACACCCACGTCCCGTAGGGCCTATATAGGGTTAACCGCCAATAGATTCAAGCAGCGTCTTTACATGCATACCCATTCTTTTCGTTACCCTCTAAGAAGAAATATGACGTCACTTTCAGCTTATATCTGGAGTCTAAAAGACACCACACCCAATATAAGTTACAGTGGGAGATCCTAGCTTGGACTAGATCGTTAAACGGAAATAAAAGATCTTGTGACCTCTGCGCCGCCGAGGCCCTGGAAATACTCTACGCCAAAGACAACATCTTAAACAAAAGAAATCTGAGGCAATTTCGGCTTGTAAACATAAATTTCACAGAACTTTCCTATATTACAGCCCCACATTATACCCTAACGGATAGTACGATCTATACGCGGATATTTTATGTCTTGATGTGGTAGCTAAGTATATGTTATGTTTATACCATTACTTATTTGCATAGGTAAGTATATATTAGCTGTATGTTTTGTGAAGGTACGTATACTTTCTCGTACGTATATTTGATAGTATATGTTATGGCGTATATTTTATATATTCTGGTACATATGCTTTTGGTTATGTGTATACGTGAGTTTTGCGTCTGTGTGAGTTTGCGGGTTCGTACGTATGTAGGATGTGTGTATATGTGTACTTCGTGTATATGTGTACTTTGTGTTTGTGTATTTACATGTAGGTATGTGTGTGCCCTTGTTATATACGTATTTATTTATTTATATACGTTTATTTAATTATTTGTATACACGCACGCACACACACACACACATTTATATGTGCGTATATTTGTATACCTATTGCGAGTGTTTTCGCGTATGCTTGTGTATGTACGTATATGGTTGCGTGTATGTATTTATTTAATTTGTTACCTCTGTATTTTATTTACTTTATTCTTAACTCTGAAGCCGAGAATCATTCGGTTTCCTAGTTAGAATTTTAGTCTACGACTTCAGTTATACCATTTACGTGGTTTTGTGTTTGCGTGCAATTGTTCTCCACGCTCGACATATGACGTATTATATTCGTTTGTTCCGTTCATTGCCAGATAACGTGTCTATAAACCACCTAAGAGAATATTAGTCTACGACTTCTTTTATACCATAAACGTGGTTTTGTCTTTTTCACCAACACGAGCGAAGTTGCACAACAAACACACGATGGGAGAGAAAAAATCCTCAACGCTCACATGATGATGTGGACTGACATCCTAAAGCCAAGCAGACGCACTGCCAACAACTTCCAGGCGTCTAACAATGGCATACCACCCTTGTATGGGCTCCGCAAAGACCACAAGACAGTCGACGACCCGACAACAGGACCACCAACAAGACCCGTATGCGGAGCTAATATAGCTAGCAACTACAGGATCTCCTACTTCCTCTCAATGGTTATACGCCCCATAATCAAGATGTCCCCAGATGTATGTGACAGTACAGAGGACCTCCTCAGCAGAATCAGTGAGTGCAACAAAAACAGGAGCCTATCCAACTGCATAATAGGCAGCATGGATGTGGTGTCACTGTACCCATCCATTAACATTGATTTTGCTGTGAAAAGATGTGTGGAGATGATCATTGAGGGTGAGGTGGAGTTCTGCGACGTACACACAGACGAACTGGGCCTCCTACTTAGATTTACCTACGACACTGACTACCTAGACAGCCATGACCTTAGATGTTTCTGCCCTAGTAGACCTATAAGAGGTAGACCCCCACCATAATCTCAATGGCAAAAAAGACTCCCATGGGAAGGTGGATTGGGTGGACCAAAGCTATACGGACCCCCCAAAACAATGATCAGGTAAGAAAAATGGTCGCACATGCAATAGGGGCTAGTATCAAAACTACCCTAAAGGGCCACATATTTAAGTTCAATGAGAAAATCTACACCCAAAATGAGGGAGCAGCCATCGGCGTCAGCATAGCTGGTGATGTTGCCAACCTTTTCATGGTATGGTGGGAAAGGAGACTTAAAGATCTCCTTAATGAAAGCTCTATAGACCTCATCATGTACTCTCGTTATGTAGACGATATCAATATAGTTATAAGAACACCCCCACTAGAGAGCACTAACAAGTTTGATTTAGAACGTAGCACGATGGAAAGCATCCAGCAGATAGCTAATTCCATACATCAGAGTATAACTGTAACTATCGACTTCCCTTCCAAACACCCTAACAATAGACTACCTGTATTAGAAACAGAACTCTGAATTAACACTATAGACGAGAGAGCCCAAATTCTCCACTCACACTATGCTAAACCCATGGCCTCCAAATACCTGATACTCAAAAACTCAGCAATGTCCAGTAGTGCTAAGTTTAATATTCTGATCGCAGATTTGGTACGAGTGATGAAGAATGTATCCCGCATGTGCGACCCAACAGAAATGGAAAGACACATCCAACACTTCATCAACCGCATGCAGTTTTCTGGCTACAACCAAAGAGACAGAGTCAGAGTATACGAAGGAGCCATGGAAAAGTATAAGACCCTCATAGAACTGGACATGAAAGGAATTTGCCCATTATACAGGAGCAAATCATGGAATAGCTTAGATAGGGCTAGACATAAGATAGGGAAATCCACATCATAGTACGACAACCAGAGATACCAGAGTGTCATGTTTGTGGACGCCACCCCTGGAGGGAAATTAGCTAACCAGTGTAGAAAGGCCCTGAGAAAGACCCACTTAAAAATAAAGGTGGTAGAAAAGCCAGGAACCACCATAAAATCCCTGATCAGCAAAACCTACCCTTTTAAGAAAACCCACTGTACCAATAGGAAATATATCATATGTAAGGTGAACCCCCGGATAAACTGTAAAACTAGAAACGTAGTCTATAGCATAAGATGTACAGAGGGTACTTGCAGAAACATGACAACAACATACATAGGTGACACAGCTCGTAGCATAGGTGAAAGGATAGACCAACACTGGGGGGAACTAAGAGGACGAAAAAACGGGTCATTACTATACGAACATGAGAGACAACAACATGACGGTAACATAGACAACATAGAAATGAGAATAATATCTAAAAATAGAAATGACCCAGCAGATAGGCAAATCAGAGAGGCCAGTGAAATAGAAATTAGAAGACCAAAGCTAAACAGAAAGAATGAATGGAATAACAACAACACCCAAACAAACAACACTGACCTAAGAGAAGTATAAATAAGTAAATAAAATAAGGTAAATAAATACATACACAAGCACAATAAAAACAAGCACTAGTCACCCATCACACAGCAAACATAACACTATACACACACGCAAACGCATGCGCAAAGAAGACAAAATAAAATAAACAAACAAGCAAATAAATAAATATATAGACAGGTTGAATAAAAAATGGCGTAGACATACAACACAACAGGAGGAAAATATAACACCACTGACGATGTTGCAGATGTGCAACGAAAGATTTATGATAAACTATATATATGTGTTTGTGTCTATATTGTATCTGTATTATTTTTGACCGTCGGTCAGTCAATGGCAACATTGAGGACCGAGTAAGTTAGATTACCGATATAAAAGCGAGAAGCGAGAAGCGAAAACCAACCAAACAGTGAGTGTGTTCTGTTATCAATTCTGGCAATATTACACAAATATGACCCTCCCCAAGTATAACAATATTTGTTTCGACACACGATTTCATATAAAAAACCTCGCAAAACTAATTCATCGCCGCTATATATATATATATATATAAGAAGGTTAGTCCATGTGGATGTGGATCGCGGATAAAATACCTATCATTTA
>OZ024740.1:347439821-347457321 GCA_964016885.1 Eledone cirrhosa
CGCATACACATTTATGTGGGAGGTGTAGAGGGAAAGTGCCTTTCGATTCACATAAGTAGACAGAAGTTGCAGAATATATATATATATATATATATATATATATAAATTTTAGACAGGAACAAAAACAGAGAGGCAGTACAAATATGAGCTTGTGAGAGTGGAATACATACATATATATATATATATATATATAAATGGAAAAGAATGAAACGAAATTTCATTTCTAACTCTTAGTACGGGTGATACTTAAATATAGGTATGTATACGTACATACATACATGTATACAGATGTACAGTAGTATGTGTATATATACATACATGCACATATATATATATATATATATATATATATATATATATATATATATATATATATATATATATATATATATATATATGTACGTATGGGTTTACCGAACATTTATTATAATGTTCGGTTTGTTTGTAAACAAACAGCCCGAATTAAGCCGTACAGTGTTCGGCAACCATCGTTCAACACTGACAACGGAACGATGAACTAGTTTCAAGCTTATTAGCTATCGACAGCATCGTATACCTTCCTGTCAGCTGATTGAACGTTTGAAAGTATATACTTTCCTTATGCATATTAACGGCTGAGCAGCCTAATTTGCATATCGAGTGAGTTAGTCAGCCGGGCGTACAATAGCTAATAAGCTTGAAACTAGTTCATCGTTCCTTTGTCAGTGTTGAACAAAAGGGCAACGATGGTTGCCGAACACTCTCCGGCTTAATTCGGGTTGTTTGTTTACAAACAAACCGAACATTATAATAAATGTTCAGTAAACCCATACGTACATATATATATGTGTGCATGTATGTATATATACACATACTACTGTACGTCTGCATACATATATGTATGTACGTGTAAATACTTATATATATATATATATATATATATATATATATATATATATATATATATATATTGGTAGTAGATTTTAATTTTAATTTCATATCTTATATCCATAATAAAGATATTTCATCTGACGAACGAAACACGCATCTGTTACAATCGTCTAACTTCGTGAAACCTTGGGTAATGGAATAATTATATGGTGTTGTTTATTACATAATTAAATATGTATATATATATATATATATATATTGAGAGAGAGAGAGAGAGAGAGAGAGGGAGAGAGAGAGAGAGAGAGAGAGAGAGAGAAATAGTTAGGTAGACAGAGAGATCGATAAGTAGATAAATAGATAGATAGATAGAAAAATAGGTATCTATATATATATATATATATATATTGTTATACTTTGGGAGGGTCATGTTGCCAATAAGAAACACACGCACAAGGTGCTTTCACTCCAATTTATTATAAATAAGTTTATAAATTTAAGAATGTATAAATTTCCGGTTGGTTGGTTGGTTGGTTCCACAACCGGACGGTTTTTCATATATTGTCAAAGTTCTTTTGTTACACATTATGTGACCTCTTCAGTGACTGGGAATTCTTTTCTTTGTTTTGTGCTTCTCCTTTATTCTGTCCTACGCCGTCTTGTTTTTGTGTGTGCTGATAACAGTCACTGAAGAGGTCACAGAATGTGTGACGAAAGAACTTTGACACTATATGAACAACCGTCCGGTTGTGGAACCAGCCAACCAACCGGAAATTTATAAATTCTTAAATTTATAAATATAATTTATAATAAATTGGAGTGAAATTTGCTGGTGCGTGTGTTTCTTATTGGCAACATGACCCTCCCTAAGTATAACAATATCGGTTTCAACAGACGTTTTCAGATAAAGAATCTTGCTAAACAAATTCAGAAACGATATATATATATATATATATATATATATATATATATATATATATATATATATATATATATAAATGTGTGTGTGTGTGTGTGTGTGTGTGTGTGTGTGTGTGTGTGTGTGTGTGTGTGTGTGTGTGTGTGTGTGTGTGTGTGTGTGTGTAAGACTCCGAACATGCAAACCACCATAGCACTGGCAAAAAGGGTCTGGCTGCTAAGAAAAAGACATCACATTGAAGGTGTTTCAAAATTCAATGTCATATAAAACTGGAAGTAAGAAAATCATCACTCTTCCTAAGTGAGCAATTTAGGATTTTACTGTGTCTCTACTCACCGGATATATATCTAACACCATGTCAGACACGATCTCATAAAGCTCCTGAACTCTCTATGACGGATTAACAACTTGTTGAAAGAGACATTAAGTTTACAAAATCATACTGCAACAAACAATCACACAAATATACAACATTTTACGTCACAGAATTTAAATTTGGTGAATCACAAATTAAGATTCAGATTTTTAGTGAAAATGCATATTTCCGCATATATTTAAGTGTTTTACAGTTTGGTCTGACACTCGTCGCTCCAATCCTTTTCATTTAATGTTTACATATGTGTGTGTATATATATATATTAAATACTTAAGCATGAGCATCACGAAAGTGGCTTATTAGTCCTGCTAATATATATATATATAAGTTTATCCCGGGTTCAATCGGGGGGAAACACAGTAAGGTGCTCAATACAAAGCGGAGAATAAATATTTAATATAGAAATAGCTTCTACAGGAAAAGAACTATTTCATTCGGGAGAAATCATCATGATTTCTGATGATCTTCTGAAGATTTCTCCCGAATGAAACAGTTCTAGTCCTTTAGAATCCACTCCCCCCCCATCTCTCTCTCTCTCTATGTATATATATATATATATATATATATATATATATATATATATATACGTTATTCCGGGTTGAATCGGAGGTAACCATATATATATATATATATATATATATATATATATATATATAGAGAGAGAGAGAGAGAGAGAGAGAGAGAGAGAGAGAGAGATACCATTTATGTTAGGCTGTTTACCAATGGTAGAACTGATGGTTCCGGTTAGTAAACGATGATACAATGAATTAGCTAAAGCACTCAACGTTATGCGAATCATCTATCGTAGATGTCGTATCCCGCGGCTGGGCCAGGAACGGAGTTAAGTTTTCATGAAGAACAACAACTGAAGGCCTCCTTGATAATTTACTTCAGAAATATAATCCTGCGAAAACGCCATACATTCAAACAGTCCAGCCTTATCATCCAATCATGGTGCTTGACATCAACGATTTCATCAGGTGTTAATTGCAGAATTAGTACCATGGAAGGCGGGAGGCTGAATTAGGTGCAAGAATAGCAGGTGTAGGTGCAGTAATTTCTGGAAAGAATAATAATAATAATAAGAAGAAGAAGAAGAAGAAGAAGCAGATGTTGCTGTAATTAAGACATTGGACTCAACGTTCAATAGAAATCGTTTAAAGAGAGAAGGTAAAATAGAATCATATAAACAGCAATATAGAAAGTCAGTGTGGGAGTAGGTCGCTGTGGACGATAGGGTCCATGTTTTGAGGAAAACTCAGTTTTAGCAGGTCCGTAATGGTAGTTCCTCTTATAGTGGGATCCTGGGCTATATTATTCTTTACATCACAAAGCGCTCGACTGTAACAGGAGCAGTATTACATTTGTGTTAAGCGTTTCCTTATGGGTAAAACTGCTTGTTCCGGTTAGTAAACAATGATTCAATAAACTAATTAAAGCACTCAATATTATGTAGAGAAATTACAGAAATTACAACAGGACTAGTAAAGTTTCATTTGTATTAAATCGGAAATGATTTCATACGAACAAAACAGTTATCACACACACTCACACACACACACACACACACACACACACACACACACACACACACACACACACACACACACACACACACACATATATATATATATATATATATATATATATATATATATATATACATATATATATAACGAAGGTGGTGTAGTAAGGAACCAGATGGACCATAACGCACCAGAGCACTCAATACTTAGGGTAGTAGACTCGGTAATAGTCCAGAAATAGGTGTCGAAGCGACTTTAGCCCAGCCATCGGGGTCATACATTTTCCTATATATATATAATACCAGTTACAGCATTTTATTCATTATCAATTGTGGATATGCAGAATATTGTTAAGTTGCATATTTGTACAAATAGTGATGATAATAATAATAATAATAATAATAATAATAATAATAATAATAATAATAATAATAATAATAATAATAATGATTTCTTTATTAACCACAAGGGTTTACATAAAGTAGACATTAAGGACAGTGCAGGACAATGCAGGACGGTACAAATGGGCATTTCTGCGTGTAAAAAAACAAAAACAGAGGATGTAACAAAAATAACAATGAAAATAACAATGAAAAATTCCCCAATAGGGGGGAGACTTCGGAGGGACATTTGTGGAGAAAGCCCAGTAAAAAGCCACAATGACCCTGACCACCAAGGCAAGTGCCCTCTCCTAGTTTTCCACCTTTAGTTTACAGATATATACTCAGAGTCGGCCCATTCACTCGGGCCATTCTTGCTTCTCTCACCCATCTTTCAACAAAATGCTGGGAAGAGAGCACTTCCTTCTCTACTCTGATTTTCCTTTTCAAATGAAATTTGAAAAAGTCAATCAGAGCATCACCGAAGAGGTAAGTGCTCGTCTTCAGCCCTTTCAAACGTGTCCACCATACTATCTCTTTCGCCATGGCCACCAGACAGATAAAAACTGCCTGCCCTTCCCGGCTAAAGGAGGAGGGCGGGGCAATCCTCACGATAGACTCAGATGATAGCTGGATCCGTCCTAAACGCGACAGCAGGTGTTCGACATGAACCCACAAGTCAGCAATTTTCGGACACTGGACGAGTGCGTGCAGGACGGTTTCGTCGCCCTGCGCGCATCTCGGACATGCCCGGCAGACGGCACCTCCATGCCTGTAGAGTTTATCCCGAACTGGCAAGGCTCCTCGGTAGCATTGCCAGGCCAGAGATTTCTGGAAGTTGTCCATAGGCCCCGGCCCGAAAGTTCTTCCGAAGAGATTGGCTAGTTGATTTTCGTCGACGCCTAGAGTTTCCCCAAGTACGTCGTCGCTCTTCCCCTCCACTAATCCTCTATAGAACGCCGAGGTGGAGTTTCCACCGATCACATTGCCCGATTGGTCGAGGGCTGTGAGCGCCTGAAGACATTCCAGTCTCCAGGCGCTCCCTCTCGGTCTTCGCTTGACCCATGACTGCAGCTCCGTCAAGGAAACGAGCTGGGGAAAAACGCGTCTAGCAAACGGCGACCACACCTGATCACCGTCGAGGAAGAGGTGGAGATGTCGTAGCCTGAGCGCGTGCCTGCGCATCATCAGCCACGGCATGCCCAGCCCTCCACGTAGCGGGTGTTGACAACAGATGGACCGCCTGACCATCGGAGCACGTCCCTTCCACAAAAAGCGAAAGAGCAAACGCTCCAGCGCAGTCAGGCGAGGCTTAGGACAAGGTACGACGGTTAGGCGGTAGCAGATGACAGACGCGATGTACGCGTTAGCCACCTCCGCTCGACCTTTCAGGGATAGCTTCCTCTCCGCCCATTTCTGGGTGAGAGAAGCCACCCTGCTCGTCACCTCGTCCCAGTTTTTGTCCGTCTGGAGGTCCGGACCGAACCAGACCCCTAGCAATTTAACCGGTCCGTCCGTCCAGCGCCCGACGACGCTGTTGGACGGCATGGACCTGCCTCTCCAGGTGCCGAGCTGCAGGCCCACTGACTTTTCCTGGTTGATCATTGCTCCTGTCACCGCTTCGTATTCTCTTAGTGTAGTGCCGATCGCCTCGATGTGTTTGGCGTTCGACACCACTACGGTGACATCGTCCGCATATGCTGACACGGATCTTCCGCATCCTAGTTCGCGCGGGACTCCCCTCAACGTCTCCAGTTTGTGCAGTAATGGCTCGAGAGTCAATACGTACAAGAGGGACGAGAGGGGACATCCTTGGCGGACCGAGCGCATGATGTTGAACGGTTCCGACAGGTGACCGTTCACTCTCACCACAGAGCAGATGTCGCTGTGCATGGCAGCGATCCAGCCTCTGAAGACGGGCCCAAAGCCAGCCGCCCTCAGGACTGCCGCTAGGTAACGATGGTCGACCCTATCGAAAGCTTTCGACTGATCTAAATTGATCAAGGACCCACCCGTGCCAGGTTCCCTAGCTACCCTCTCTACGATGTATCGCATGAGGTGGAGGTTGTCGTGGATGGATCTGTCGGGAATGGCGCATGTCTGCGCCTCTCCCACCAGACCACCAACGACAAGCGCCAACCTCTTTGCTAGCACCTTGGCCAAAATCTTAAACTCTGTGTTTAGCAGAGTTATGGGCCGGAAATTGTCTATGTTATCCCCCTTGTTCGGATCCTTTCTCAGCAGTGCCACCGCTCCTCGGCTCACAGAACTGGGAATTCTCCCGTTCTGTTGCCAGTTGCAGTAGACGTCCGCCAAGAGGCCTCCGAACAAGTCTGGCATCTGTACGTAAAGTTCATAGGGCAGACCATCCAAACCAGGCGATTTACCCCTTGTGCAGCCAGTCATTGCCTCCCGTACTTCAGCGGCTGTTATCGGCTTTTCGCAACACTTCGCCTCAGTGGCCGAGAGCCGCGGCAGTCCGTCGAGGTAGACACTAAAGTCCATCCCTCTACCCGGCCCCCCGCTGCCCCCGAACAGCTGAGCGAAGTGTCGCTGAAAAGCTTCACACATTTGCCCGGGATCGAGTAGCATGCGCCCGTCGTGGTCCACCAAAGACCGGATCGTGGCTTTGTTGCCACGACGCGCCTCCGCCACTCGGGCCCATTGAACGGCTTTCGTCCCCTCGTGTCTGAGAGCACGCACCCTAGCTCTGACAACGCAGCCTTCGTGATTTGCATTGAAGAATTGGTCAAGGGCCAATTTCGCCGCAAGCACGTCGGTCGCAATGCCTTTGCTAAGCGCCTCGTCTAATTTTCTAACTAGTTCTCCCTCTGCTCTATTTTTCTCTATTGCTAAAGCCTTACTAAACCTAATCGATTCTATTCTAATCGCTCTTTTCAGAGCAAACCACCACTTGTTGTTGACGATGGCCCCCGTCAACGCCCGCTTAACTAGTTCGCTAATCCGGTCTCTGTAGGCCTTGCGCGCTGGTAAGGACGCGTTTAGCTTCCAGTAGCCGGGTCCTCGTCTATGAAGCCTATCTAAGTCAAGCACACAGATCACGAATTTGTGGTCCGTGTAGCTGACTATCTTGAATTGTGGACAGCCTATGCTAGACCTATCTATTTCCCTACAAAATACTCTATCTAGATACGATCTGGATGACCCTATGCGGTTTGTCCAAGTCCACATTGGCACATTCGGGAAATCCAATCGGTACCTGTCAGACAGTTCAAAACGCCTGAGCAGGTTGGTGAGGCTCTTGCACCCTCCACCCCTATCCGCTAATCCCACACAGTCCCAGCGTGCATCTAAGATGCCGTTCCAGTCGCCCACTAACACTAAAGAGCGGGACGTTCCAAGAAAGGTCTCCAGACGCCGGAAGAAATCAGGCCGCCCTGCTCCTGTCGGGGCATAGACGGCCACTAGCCTGAAAGCTTGCCCGTCTCCGCTGGTCACGTCCAGCACCACCAGCTTACCCTCTGGGTCCAGGAAGATGGCCCGTATGGCGAGATCCACACCTCTCCGAAAAAGTACAGCAACTCCTCCACCGGATCCAGGACGGCTGGGAGATGCGTACACATCGTAGCCGCCGAAGATCGGTGCGAAGGCCCGTGCTTCGGAGATTCTGGTCTCGCTGATGGCCACTACATCTATGTTTAGTGACCTGAGGTCGTTGAGCAGGTGACCCTGCTTCCATGACGACCCCAAGCCACGCGCATTTATGCTGCCTATTCTGAGTGAGGTCATGTTTAAAATAGAGTGGAAAAGATGGGAAAGACCACTTACCGTACTTTTGGTAGAGGAGGGATGGTTTTTACATCCCTTTTCACTTGATCGTCTGGTGAAGGGACCGTTGAATCGTCCCTTCGGCTGGTCGTCGGCTCTTCTAAGAGAATGTCTGAGTATACTCTTCGATTGATGGTTCCTCCTAGGTCCCTGAAATCACCAACTGCGTTGGGGAATTTCGTTTTAATATTTGTGTATTGTTTCTGTGCTATTTTTAGCAGTCTTATGTTAGTTGGCGTTTTGATTGGTGCTTGTATTATGTAGTCCTGTTGTGAAATGTCTGTGTGTTCAATTATGTAAGTCATTAGTTTCTTGTTGTGTGTATTTATTGCCGTGCATTTGTTTTTCTGGGGGTGGGGTGTGGTTCTGCTATTTTCTTGTCGTTGTTGCTGGGTGTGTGTGTTTTGTTGTTGTGTTTGCGATGTTGGTGCTTGTGGTGGTGGTGTTGAAGGTGTTGTTGTTGTTGGCGGTGGGGTTGTCTCTTACTTTTTTCTGTACTTGCAGTACAGTTGTTTTGTCCTCGATTCCGACGAGGACAGACGCGGCCAGCCAAGAAGGGGCCATTCCGGGGGGGACGTGGGTCAGTTTGACCCTCACAATTTTTTGCCCGCAGTAGGAGGGCACCAACACCATTTCCTCGCTCCTTAGGGTCACTACGGATTGGGCCTTTGCCTCCTGGGGTGTGGCAAAAAGTACGTCTACGGTGGCATATTTTTCGCCTCGGGTGATGTGCGTTTTCCGCTGCCACACAGACCCCAAGGCTTTTTGTATTTGGTCCTCTGTGGCTCTTTCCACCCTACGGGATTTTGTACTTACTGTACGGTACGTGACCGTACAGTGCTGTTGGGTTTCGAAAAAATTTTCCGCTGCCTTGCAGATTGCTCGGTGTCCATTCTTTGTCACCATCTTCTTCGCTTCCTCTAATTCCTCATTTGTTATGAGGATTGTTTCCAAGTTTTTCGCAATACCTGCAAATGAGATTGGTTTTTCTTTGCTGCTGTTGTTGTTGTTGTCGTCAGAGCTGCTGTTACTTTTGTTGTTGCTGCAGGTACTACGACTACTGCCTTCGCCGCTGTTGCTGTGGTTGTTGTTGGTGTTGCTGCTGCTAATGCTGTTGTTGTTTATGCTGCTGGTGATGCTGTTGCGGCTGCTACTGTTGTTTTCATTGTCACTGTTGCTGTTGTTATTACGGCTGCTACTGCTATTATTCCTGACGTCAGACGAATGAACTGGGTTTTCGTATTTCCCGCACACCTGTTTCGTCGCTGTCGTCGTCGTCGTGGAGAAACCTTGCACGCTTTGCACGAGACTTTTCTTTTCTTTCGTCGCTTGCGAAAGAGAAGGGAGGGAGAGAGACACATTTAAAGAAGGGAGGGAGAGAGACAATCTTCTCTCTGCTGTAGTGATGATTGAGGAAGAAGAAGACGGAATGAGTGGGAGTGACCTATGCAAATTCTTTTTCGTAGCCATGTTGATTTTTTTGTTTAAAATAAATATTGGGTACAAAACCCCAATAAGCAGTTATTTAACCCCGAAGAGCCGAATAACGGGCAGAAAGACCCCTCTCACGAGGAGGAGGGTGTTTTTGTCTACAAGTTCGTTAAAGTTTTAAACAATTTACAATTGTTATAGTGTTCAAAATTTACAATACCTTACAGAGCCGAGCCTCCGTCAACCATAGCATTCAATAATAATAATAATAATAATAATAGTGATAATAATAATAAAAAGAAAAAGGGGAAGAAAAATTAATTTTCATGTACTTGTTCATTCAGAGAAGAGAGTTCATTACTCTGTCCATCCTTCTCTGCTTATAACTTTGTCGTGACTGGTAGTAGTAGAGGGTAGAAGAAGGAGAGGAGACGAGAAGAAGGGGGAGGTGGAGGAGGCAAGGGTTAGTTGTGTTGGCAGACTGGTGTGAGAGACCTTTCAGGAGTTTCTGCTGAAGATAGAATGGGCATTCCAGTGGCAAAATTGTCTCCATTCCCCTAAATCTGAAATTTCTCCTAGGGATGGAATGAGTATTTCAATAACTCTGAATCTTCTTTATGGCAAATAAACAAGGTCAATGTTGATGAATTCTTCCAACTAAAAAGCCTTCTTTTACCCTCTCCTACTACCAGTCACAATTAAGCTATCAGCAGAAAAGAATGGAAAGAGAAATGAACTCTCTTCTCTGAATGAACATGTATGTTTTTATTATTATTATTATTATTATTATTATTATTATTATTATTGGCGACCTATGTAGTAAATCGTATCATCGTGAGCTCCGCAAAGGTTTGTTATTTCCGTTCGTTAAAAATTGTCATTTATGGAAAATTGTATTGTTAACTGTTTATAAGCGCACATACATTGTTTTCCGAAAAGGACACCCAAAAAGATTGGGACCTTGTGCCCAAAATTTAAACTTTTATTATTATCAAAAAATTTCTTTGAAAGAAAATGGCTAATTCACCTCTGCACGAAGCAGCTGAAAGCCTTCCTCACAAATTAACACCTCACACCGACACCACCATTGTAAATGTTACTACGTTTGCCAACACAAAAAAAAATATAAGCACTAGCAATATTTTAAATTTGTCTCAGGCAGACATTCATTTCCCGCCATTACCAATGACTGCAGGTGTTAAAGCCTCCACCACCACCACCACCACCACCACCGCGACAACAGAAACAAAAGAAGAAAAAAATAAATTAACTCGTGATGTCGAAATGAAATCAAGCAAAATGGACTCTTCCCCACCAAAGACGACTGACGTCACCACCACAACTGAAACTAAAATTAATATTAACGATAGCAACAACAACAACAATGACATTATAAAAACCCCCCTCAGTTTCGCCAGAGTAGCAAAACAGTTCGAAGCATTTACGGTAACTCAGGAGGATTTAGAAAATGCCAAACAAATGGTAAAGAAAGATGGGTACAGGGTCAGCCCCACCCCACCTAATAAAATGGAGCATCGGCGCCTATGCACCGTGTCGTATAGAACAATAAATGTAAAATCGCGCCGAGTGGAACGGGCATCCGAGTCCCAAATCCAAAAAGCTTTGGGACATGTGTGGGCAAGAAAAACCCACATCAGACGTGGGCAAAAGTATGGAACCGTGGACGTGTTCTTTGAAACACCAGAGGAGGCTAGAGAACACACCATGGCCCCATTAAGAAGTGACGACTTCACACTCGTCCCAAGCTATTGTGGCCAGAGACTCGTAAAGATCAGGGTGACCCACGTTCCACCGGCCATCGAAATTCCCTGGCTAATAGCGGCTGTCCTCGCCGGCATCGAAGCCAACACGAAAATAATAGCAATAGCAAAAGAAAAGCAGGAGAACTGGTCCGGATCTGGGATGGAGCTCCTGATCCAAGCGGACCAAAAAAGCATTGAGGAGATCCCAGAGGTAATAGACATCACTGACGGCAGCCACCTCACGGTAATTGTCGAGGGCAGAAGACCTAGGTGTGTCGTTTGTGGTGAAGGAACCCACCTAAGGGCTTTCTGCCCTCAGGCTAAAAGGTTGAGGCCACCTCTCCTACCCACCCCAGTGACACAACCATCAACACCACCAGTAGCAGAGATGGCAGCAACAACTGTAGCAGCAACAACAGAAGCAACTATAACAGCAACAACCCCAGCAACAGTAGCAAAACCAACACCACCACCACCACCACCCAACGCTTCAGAACTAGCACCAGCGCCTACACCATCCACCACGCCACAACCAAAACTAACGGCTGTGGAGGATTTTCCACTCCCCGGCCTATCACAACTGGAGACAGATTGTGACGACGAGGAGTGGGAAACGATATCCGGAAAAAAAAAAGAAACCAAAAAAGAAAAAATTCTCTTCCTTCCCCCTCCAAAAACAAAATACAGAGGGAAACAAATAAATTAAGAAACAAAAAGTTAGGACAGATATGCCACCATCCACACCAGCATCACCAACCCCATCACCCCAAACACCAACACCATCACCATCATTACCCCCAACACCACCATCACCTACACCACAAAAGTCACCAAAATGCGAAACAGAAACAAACCCACAACAAACGCAAACAAAACAAAACAACCAAAACGATACACACTACACAGCATTAAATTTGAACAGCAAGCAATTATTACACTACATCCAACACAACACCAGCATCACAGAAAAAGACTACACAACAACCCCAAAATTCACACCACCTCCACACATACAAATCACTCGCATCACACAGAAAACGTACATGACTCTAAAACAAAAATTCCCCAAAGACATCGGAGACTTCCGACAAGCACTCTCCAGGAGGATTTATAAGGACATCCTTCCTGAGGAGGCCACAAGCAGTGAAAAGGATGGAAAAACCGTCCTTCCCCTACGAGAAGTAAGGTAAGTGGTCTTTCCCATCTTTTCCACTCCTTTTCAACATGACCTCACTCAGAATAGGCAGCATAAATGCGCGTGGCTTGGGGTCGTCATGGAAGCAGGGCCACCTGCTCAACGACCTCAGGTCACTAAACATAGATGTAGTGGCCATCAGCGAGACCAGAATCTCCGAAGCACAGGCTTTCGCACCGATCTTCGGCGGCTACGATGTGTACGCATCTCCCAGCCGTCCGGGATCGGGGGGAGGAATTGCTGTGCTTTTTCGGAGAGGTTTGGATCTTGCCATACGGGTCATCTTCCTGGACCCAGAAGGTAAGTTGGTGGTGCTGGACGTGACCAGCGGAGACGGCCAAGCTTTCAGGTTAGTGGCCGTCTATGCCCCGACAGGAGCAGGGCGGCCTGATTTCTTCCGGCGTCTGGAGACCTTTCTTGGAACGTCCCGCTCTTTAGTGTTAGTGGGCGACTGGAACGGGATCTTAGATGCACGCTGGGATTGTGTGGGATTAGTGGATAGGGAAGGAGGGTGCAAGAGTCTCACCAACCTGCTCAGACGTTTTGAACTGTCTGACAGGTACCGAATGGATTTCCCGAATGTACCAATGTGGACGTGGACAAATCGCATAGGGTCATCCAGATCATATATAGATAGAGTATTTTGTAGGGAAATAGATAGGTCTAGCATAGGCTGTCCACAATTCAAGATAGTCAGCTACACGGACCACAAATTCGTGATCTGTGTGCTTGACTTAGCTAGGCTTCATAGACGAGGACCCGGCTACTGGAAGCTAAACGCGTCCTTACCAGCGCGCAAGGCCTACAGAGACCGGATTAGCGAACTAGTTAAGTGGGCGTTGACGGAGGCCATCGTCAACAACAAGTGGTGGTTTGCTCTGAAAAGAGCAATTAGAATAGAGTCCATTAGGTTTAGTAAGACTTTAGCAATAGAGAAAAATAGAGCAGAGGGAGAAATAGTTAGAAAATTAGATGAGGCGCTTAGCAAAGGCATCGCGACCGACGTACTTGCGGCGAAATTGGCCCTTGACCAATTCTTCAATGTAAAGCACGAAGGCTGCGTTGTCAGAGCTAGGGTGCGTGCTCTCAGACACGAGGGGACGAAAACCGTTCAATGGGCCCGAGTGGCGGAGGCGCGTCGTGGCAACAAAGCCACGATCCGGTCTTTGGTGGACCACGACGGGCGCATGCTACTCGATCCCGGGCAAATGTGTGAAGCTTTTCAGCGACACTTCGCTCAACTGTTTGGGGGCAGTGGCGGGCCGGATCGAGGGATGGACTTTAGTGTCTACCTCGACGGACTGCCGCGGCTTTCGACCACTGAGGCGGAGTGTTGCGAAAAGCCGATAACAACCGCTGAAGTACGGGATGCAATGACTAGTTGCACAAGGGGTAAATCGCCTGGTTTAGATGGTCTGCCCTATGAACTTTACGTCCAAATGCCAAACTTGTTCGGAGGCCTCTTGGCGGACGTCTACTGAAACTGGCAACACAACGGGAGAATTCCCAGCTCTGTGAGCCGAGGAGCGGTGGCGCTGCTGAGAAAGGATCCGAACAAGGGGGATAACATACATAATTTTAGGCCCATAACTCTGCTAAACACAGAGTTCAAGATTTTGGCCAAGGTGCTAGCAAAGAGGTTGGCGCTTGTTGTTGGTGGTCTGGTGGGAGAGGCACAGACATGTGCCATTCCCGACAAATCCATTCACGACAACCTCCACCTCATGCGATACATCGTAGACAGGGTAGCTAGGGAACCTGGCACGGGTGGGTCTTTGTTCAATTTAGATCAGTCGAAAGCCTTCGATAGGGTCGACCATCGTTACCTAGCGGCAGTCCTGAGGGCGGCTGGCTTTGGGCCCGTCTTCAGAGGCTGGATCGCTGCCATGCACAGCGACATCTGCTCTGTAGTGAGAGTGAACGGTCACCTTTCGGAACCGTTCAACATCATGCGCTCGGTCCGTCAAGGATGTCCCCTCTCGTCCCTATTGTACGTATTGACTCTCGAGCCATTACTGCACAAACTGGAGACGTTGAGGGGGGTCCCGCGCGAACTAGGATGCGGAAGATCCGTGTCAGCATATGCCGACGATGTCACCGTAGTGGTGTCGAACGCCAAACACAACGAGGCGATTGGCACTACACTAAGAGAATACGAAGCGGTGACAGGAGCAATGATCAACCAGGAAAAGTCAGTGGGCCTGCAGCTCGGCACCTGGAGAGGCAGGTCCATGCCGTCCAACAGCGTCGTCGGGCGCTGGACGGACGGACCGGTTAAATTGCTAGGGGTCTGGTTCGGTCCAGACCTCCAGACGGACAAAAACTGGGACGAGGTGACGAGCAGGGTGGCTTCTCTCACCCAGAAATGGGCCGAGAGGAAGCTATCCCTGAAAGGTCGAGCGGAGGTGGCTAACGCGTACATCGCGTCCGTCATCTACTACCGCCTGACCGTCGTACCTTGTCCTAAGCCCCGCCTGACTTCGCTGGAGCGTGTGCTCTTTCGCTTCTTGTGGAACGGACGCGCTCCGATGGTCAGGTGGTCCATCTGCTGTCAACACCCGCTACGTGGAGGGCTGGGCATGCCGTGGCTGATGATGCGCAGACACGCGCTCAGGCTACGACATCTCCACCTCTTCCTCGACGGTGATCAGGTGTGGTCGCCGTTTGCTAGACACGTTTTTCCCCAGCTCGTCTCCTTGACGGAGCTGCAGTCCTGGGTCAAGCGAAGACCGAGAGGGAGCGCTTGGAGACTGGAATGTCTTCAGGCGCTCACAGCCCTCGACCAATCAGGCTATGTGATCGGTGGAAACTCCACCTTGGCGTTCTATAGGGGATTAGTGGAGGGGAAGAGCGACGAGGTACTTGGAGAAACTCTAGGCGTCGACGAAAATCAACTAGCCAATCTCTTCGGAAGGACTTTCGGGCCGGCGCCTATGGACAACTTCCAGAAATCCCTGGCCTGGCAGTGCTACCGGGGTGCTTTGCCAGTTCGGAATAAACTTTACAGGCATGGAGGTGCCGTCAGCCGGGCATGTCCGAGATGCGCACAGGGCGACGAAACCACCCTGCACGCACTCGTCCAGTGTCCGAGCATTGCTGACTTGTGGGTTTATGTCGAACACCTGCTGTCACGTGTAGGACGGATCCAGCTATCAACTGAGTCCATCGTGAGGATTGCCCCGCTCTCTTCCTTTAGCCGGGACGGGCAGGCAGTTTTTATCTGTCTGGTGGCCATGGCGAAAGAGATAGTATGGTGGACACGTTTGAAAGGGCTAAAGACGAGCACTTACCTCTTCGGTGATGCCCTGATTAACTTTTTCAAATTTCATCTGAAAAGGAAAATCAGGGTAGAGAGGGAAGTGCTCTCTTCTCAGCATTTTGTTGAAAGATGGGTGAGAGAAGCAAGTATGGCCCGAATGAATGGGCCTTCTCTGAGTATGTGTCTGTAAATTAAAGGTGGAAAACTGGGAGAGGGCACTTGCCCTGGTGGTCAGGGCCACTGTGGTCTTTTAATGGGCTTTCTCCACAAATGTCCCTCGGAAGTCTCCCCCCTATTGGGGAATTTTTTCTTTGTTATTTTATTTGATCCTCTGTTTTTTTTACACGCAGAAATGCCCATTTGTACCGTCCTGTATTGTCCTGTACTGTCATTAATGTCTACTTTATGTAAACCCTTGTGGTAAATAAAGAAAACATTATTATTATTATTATTATCACCCAGAAATGGGCAGAGAGGAAGCTATCCCTGAAAGGTCGAGCGGAGGTGGCGAATATGTACATCGCATCCGTCATCTACTACCGCCTGACCGTCGTGCCTTGTCCTAAGCCTCGCCAGACTACACTGGAGCGTTTGCTCTTTCGCTTTTTGTGGAAGGGACGCGCTCCGATGGTCAAGCGGTCCATCTGCTGTCAACACCCGCTACGTGGAGGGCTGGGCCTGTCGTGGCTGATGATGCGCAGACACGCGCTCAGGCTACAAAATCTCCACCTCTTCCTCGACGGTGATCAGGTGTGGTCGCCGTTTGCTAGACGCGTATTTCCCCAGCTCGTCTCCTTTACGGAGCTGCAGTCCTGGGTCAAGCGAAGACCGAGAGGCAGCGCTTGGAGACTGGAATGTCTTCAGGCGCTCACAGCCCTCGACCAGTCGGGCAATGTGATCGGTGGAAACTCCACCTTGGCGTTCTATAGAGGAATAGTGGAGGGGAAGAACGACGACATACTTGGGGAAACTCTAGGCGTCGACGAAAATTAACTTACCAATCCCTTCCGAAGAACTTTCGGGCCGGGGCCTATCGACAATTTCCAGAAATCCCTGGCCTGGCAGTGCTTCTGAGGACCTTTGCCAGTTCGGGATAAACTCTACATGCATGGAAGTGCCGTCAGCCGGGCATGTCCGAGATGTGCGCAGGGCGACGAAACCGTCTTGCATGCACTCGTCCAGTGTCCGAGCATTGCTGACTTGTGGGTCAAACACCTACTGTCACGTGTAGAACGGATCCGGCTATCAGCTGAGTCCATCGTGAGGATTGCCCCACCCTCTTCCTTTAGCCGGGAAGGGGAGGCAGTTTTTATCTGTCTGGTGGCCATGGCGAAAGAGATAGTATGGTGGACGCGTCTGAAAGGGCTGAAGACGAGCACTTACCTCTTCGGTGATGCCCTGATTAACTTTTTCAAATTTCATTTGAAAAGAAAAATCAGGGTAGAGAGGGAAGTGCTCTCTTCCCAGCATTTTGTTGAAAGATGGGTGAGAGAGGAAAGTATTGCCCGAGTGAATGGGCCTACTCTGAGTATGTGCATGTAAATTGAAGGTGGAAAACTTGCCCTGCTGACCAGGGTCACCGTGGCTTTTTTAATGGGCTTTCTCCACGATGGCCCTCGGAAGTCAACCCCCTATTGGGGAATTGTTCATTGTTCTTTTTTTTGTTACATCCTCTGTTTTTGTTTTTTTACACGCAGAAATGCCCATTCGTACCGTTCTGTATTGTCCTGTACTGTCCTTAATGTCTCACTTTGTGTAAACCCTTGTGGTTAATAAAGAAAGCATTATTGTTATTATTGTCACTATTTGTACAAATATGCAACTTAACACTATTCTGCATATCCGCAATTGACATGCAACTTAACACTATTCTGCATATCCGCTATTGACAATGCATATAATGCTGAAATCCCTCTGTTTTTGCTGTGAGCTGTAGCAGCGAGTTACTTATAGAATACCAATTATATTTATAGGCTGTTTAAACTCATTAACATC
>OZ024740.1:347462321-347507321 GCA_964016885.1 Eledone cirrhosa
CCCCCTGCTCATCAAACAAGCTTGGTGAGGTTGCCGTATTAGTCGCCGACGTCCCAACCATTAGACAGGTAGTGCTGGGTTACATGTTACTAGTAGCACTCGAGAGAGACCTGATATACACACACACACACACACACACACACACACACACACACACACACACACACACACACACACACACACACACACACACACACACACACACACACACACACACACACAATGGGAGATTAATTCTGGTATAAATTTGATACTTGAAAAGAGAAAAAAACATGACAATATTAAACAAAAACCAAAGAAAGAAACTCTGCTAACGAGGATATCGTTGGAGACGTCTACGACCAATTAAAACCCTATATTTTGTGTAAACAAGAACAAAACAACTACACTCCTCATCAACAAGAGAGAGAGAGAGAGAGAGAGAGAGAGAGAGAGAGAGAGAGAGAGAGAGAGAGAGAGAGAGAGAGAGAAAGAGAGAGAGAGAGAGAGAGAGAGAGAGAGAGAGAGAAATAAAATAGAAATGTATCATTTATGATGTCACAGATGTGACGAAAGAACTCTGAGAGACTATATTTATATCGATATTTACTCATTTAATGATAAACATTGATTGCTAGCTGAATGAATTAACCATAGAGATATTAAATATACTGAAACGAAACCCAGCCCAAACCAAACAGTAAGTGTGTTTCAATATATATTTCTGGCAATATTATAACAACATCACCCTCCCCAAATATAACAATATTTGTTTCAATATATTTGTTTCAACGATTTCATATCAAAAACCTTGCAAAACAAATTCATTGTCGATATTTGGAAAGAGTGCAAGTAAAACTCTTCAATACAAGTTGATCACCCTGACACAAGAATTGAGAGTTGTCAGCGAGAAACTCCGATATCAGAACAGAGTTATTGGAAGGAAATCAGTCTATAGATCTGAGATGCAAATTAAACCTCAATGAGACATCGTACCAAGAAAATAGATTCATTCTAGAGGAAATATGGGGTGAGAAAAAGAATGTCAAACAAGATGCAATGTGGTTAAAAGATCTCCGAACGAACTATTAGCCCCCCTGGATTATACCAAACATTTACAGCATCATGATACACTTGGGTCTGTGTCTGAAAATCTTCAAGATAACAAAGCACCAGGAAGAGATTTGCTTGTCGGCTTTTGGTACGAAATGTGACTTTCTATCGGGTGTATCTTATCAACCTCTACCAATAAACTATCTATGTTTGATATTTGCAGAGATGAGATTGATTCCCAAAAATAAAAATACCTACTTAGCAACTCGACTCGTGACCACATACATGGTGAAGAAATTATAATAAGGATACAGGCAGGCCAAAGGGATTGCTAGAAATAGCAGCTCGTTTGGTCTAAAATAAAGCAGTTGTACTAAAATATAATGCTAGTAGCAGAAGTACTTAAGAATTTGATTAATAAATATTGACGTTTTTTTACACTTGAATTAGTGTATATATATATGTGTGTGTGAGTGTGTATATGTGCATATATATATATATATGCGTGTGTACGTATATATATATGTATGTATATATATATATATATATATATATATAAATTGAAATAAAATGAAAACGAAATTTCATTTCTCACTCTTAGTATGGCACTTACTTAAATGTAAGTATGCATGTATACGTACATACATATATGTATACAGACGTACAGTAGCATGCATATATATATATATATATATATATATATATATATATATATATATATATATATATATATATATATATATATATATATATGCATACAGGTACACATACATATATGCACGTATCAGTTTAGCGGACGCTTATTATAACGCCGCTTTGTTCGTTTGTAAACAAACTGAACAGCCTGAATTTATGCCATACGGTGTTAAGGCAACCACGTCACCTTTTTGTTCAACACTGACACAGGAACGATGTACTAGTTTCAAGCTTGTTAGCTATCATCAGCACCGTTTACCCATCTGCCAGATAGTTGAACGTTCGAAAGTATATACTTTCCTTATGAAAATTAACGGCTGAGCAGCCAAATTTGCATATTGAGTGAGTTAAATCGGTCAGGCATACCGAAAACGATAAATTGAAATAAAATGAAAACGAAATTTCATTTAAGTAAATGCCATACTAAGAGTGAGAAATGAAATTTCGTTTTCGTTTTATTTCAATTTATCGTTTTCGGTATGCCTCACCGATTTAACTCACTCAATATGCAAATTAGGCTGCTCAGCCGTTAATTTTCATAAGGAAAGTATATACTTTCGAACGTTCAACTATCTGGCAGATGGGTAAACGGTGCTGATGATAGCTAACAAGCTTGAAACTAGTACATCGTTCCTGTGTCAGTGTTGAACAAAAAGGTGACGTGGTTGCCTTAACACCGTATGGCATAAATTCAGGCTGTTCAGTTTGTTTACAAACGAACAAAGCGGCGTTATAATAAGCGTCCGCTAAACTGATACGTGCATATATGTATGTGTACCTGTATGTATATATATATATATATATATATATATATATGCATGCTACTGTACGTCTGTATACATATATGTATGTACGTACACATGCATACTTACATTTATATATATATATATATATATATATATATATATATATATATATATATATATATATAAATATATAACAAAGGAATTGTGGTAATGAACCAGATGAACCACAGCACACCAGAGTACTCAATACTTAGGGTAGTAGAGTGAGAAATAGGAAAAAGTATGACCCCGACGGCAGAGCTCAAGCTGGTTCGACGGCTATTTCTGGACTCAAATAGTCCATAAATAGCCGTCGAAACGGCTATTATTGGAAAAGACAGAGCAAATCGACGTTGAATTTCCTCTTGCATCCAAAAAAGGGGTTCCCTATTTTGGGAAATCTAATTTTGATCATATCTGTATAGTATATTTAATAAAATACTATGTTTATTTAAACATATTTTGAAGAGCATTCGCTATGTGTTTTTAAGTAGTGACTATCCCACTTACATAGTCTTGGCAAAAACAAATATATATATATATATATATGTATAGTAATAATAATAAAATTGAAGACTAAAATCCAAAGAGGGCTCGATAAGGATAAATATATATCAAATATATAAGAACCGTAGAGCAAATATTTATTAAATAACAGATTAAAGTTTAAGCAAAGAATCGCTGCTTTCACCCTTAACGGGATCTTCTGAAACTAACAAAGTCAATCTGTAAACGGAGAACTGGATATTTCAAAAAACGTTGCAACCGGAGAAAGACAGAAAGACGTTACTTTGGTTCGTGGAAACGTTCGCTGGCAAAGAACGGGAAAAAACGAATAATACGTCATTAATAGGAGCGGTGAAAAACAATTACGCGCAAAGACAGAACCACGTTTATGGTATGAAAGAGGTCGTAGACTAATGTTCTCTTAGGTGGTGCATAGAGACGTTCTCTGGCAATGAACGAAAAAACGAAGATAATACGTCATATGTGTAGCGTGGAGAACAATAGCACGCAAAGACAAAACCACGTAAATTGTATAGCAGAAGTCGTAGACTAAAATTCTAACTAGGAGACCAAAAGGTATAAAACAAAAGCAAGCTATTTCAAATTATATATTTTTGAAAAATAGACGAGAATGTTCTCAAAGATTTGATCTCAGTCGAAAAAGCTTTTTTTTTTTAAATTCTATATTTCACTGTTAGCTGTTGTAACATTTTGAGTGGATAGACAATTCTACAATTCAAACTGTAAAGTCAAAATACGAAAGATGCAAAATATGAAGAATGTCTTACCTTTCTCTGGAATCACAAACTCAAGGGAAAAATAGTACCTTAGGAAGTAAAGTACCTCGATCACAAACTTAGTTGCAACGAATGAATTGAGATGCTTAGTGACAATGAGCAAACAATATCTGTATTCCTTTTATATGTATATATATATATACATAGATAGATACACACACACACACACATACGTGCAAGGGCGCGCATGCACACGCACAGACTTGTGTGTGTGTGTGTGTGTGTGTGTGTGTGTGTGTGTGTGTGTGTGTGTATTCTTTATAGTACAGAAAGAATTTTCTCTCCAGTTTTTATTGCCGAGTCAAAGGCCACTGCGCTTTTCAACAACGTCAAATAACAACGCCAAATATATATAGAAATATATAAAGAGAGAAAGAGAGACAGAGAGAGAGAGAGAGAGAGAGAGAGAGAGAGAGAGAGAGAGAGAGAGAGAGAGAGAGAGAGAGAGAGAGAGAGAGAGAGAGAGAGAGATACAAGAAGACAAACTGAGAGAGTAAGAAATGTGTGTGGGTGTTTTTGGTACACGTCTATCTATCTTTACATCTATCTCTCCAACAGGCGGCTCAAACATGCGGCCCGCGAACTACTTTTCTATGGCCCGTGGTAGAACCAATATTTCAGATTCCATTATAACTGGCGAAAATAAGGCGGTGAGCTGGTGGAATCGTTAGCACATCTGGCGAAATGCTTAGCGGTACTTCTTCCGTTTTTACGTTCCGAGTTCAAATTCCGCCGATCTCAACTTTGCCTTTCATCCTTTTGGAGTCGATAAATAAAGTACCAGTGGTGAACTGAGATTCATGTAATTGACGGGACCCTAAACCTCAAATTCCAAGCCTTGTGTCTATAGTAGAAATAATTATAACTGGTAAAAATCATCACCCACCACCACGTTTGGCCCACTGTGCCTCTCATCCAGGACGTAATGGCCCTTTTATGTCCTTGAATTTGAGACCCCTCTTCTACACACACACAGACACACATATCTATATACATTTTACTTTTTTTCGGTTTCTGGACTGCGCCCATGCTGGAGCATCACCTTGGTAAGTTATGGGGACGTCAACAAACCAACAAGTATTGGTGGGAGTGCAAACACAAACGCAAAGACACACACCGACATATATACATATATACGACTCTCTTCTTTTTGTTTCGGTCTATCAAATCCACTCACAGGGCTTTCGTCGGCCCGATCAGTGGGACTGAACCCGGAAACATGTGGTTGGGAAGCAAGCTTCTTGTCACACTGCGCATGTATATATATATATATATATATATATATATATATATATGTGTGTGTGTGTGTGTGTGTGTGTGTGTGTGTGTGTGTGTGTGTGTGTGCGCGCGTCAGGGGCGTAGGGTGCGTGCATGCAACGCATGCAGTGCATGGGTTATAGAATCTTGAGTTGATAAATTGCGTCGGTTGAAGCAAGCAGTATTTTGGCTCCTTGCTAAATCGTAGACACATATAAAGATAACACACACACAGACACACAAACACACGACAGCGTCGGTTGAAGCAAGCAGAATTTTGGCTGCTTACTAAATCGTAGATACATAAAAAGATAACACACACATACACACACACATACACACACTAGATAACACTACATGCGGCTTTGACCGGGAGGGTGATTTAGAGGGTATTGAGGGGGGGGGGGTGTAAGGCTGCACAGCCCCACTTTCCGCCATGGTGATTGGACTGCATGCCCTGCTTTCCATGTTACCCTTCGCCACTGGTGTATTGGTGTATGTGTGTGTGTGTGTATTATCAAATTGACAATGAAAATAAAAAGAACAAAGTCAAGTTACTTTATAACTTTGTTTTTATTTTGTTGTTTTTTTTATTTTTATTGTTAATTTAATACCTAATATCTGACTCTGTATCTAAAGAATTAATTCAGCGAAACACAGAACCTCTCTATGGATTTTAAAAAATTACATTGCGTTCTTCTACGGTACCGACCCTACCACCAGAGGTAGACCAGACTGAAAAAAGAAAAAATATATATATGTATGTGTGTCTGTGTGGGTATAATATATATTTATATATATATATATCTACATACATATATACATATATACTTTACGTATGTATATAGCTATGCATTTATACATCTGTATATAAACATGCATTTATATATGAGTGTCAGGATATTGACATGATTTTTTTTTCTTTTCTGGAAAGGAGAGAATTTGGCTCCAGCTTTTATTACCTAGGGAGATTAACTACCATAGCATTTCAACCTCATCAAACACCAACGTTGGCCTATGTGTGTGTATGTATGTATGTATGTATGTATGTATGTATGTATGTATATACACATGTACATATGTATGTATATGTGTATATACATGGGTGTGCTTGTGTATGTATGTGCGGGGACATAGAAAAAGTCGGACTGGACAACCGAACGCGAGGTTAAACCACTGGGAGTGAAGGACCCCCTAGCTTTTGTCAGGGCATTCTTCTAGGAGAAGGCAACTCAGGAATCGGGGATAACTCCGATATAAAACCTGCGACACAGTAGTTACCGATGATGTTGATCTGTTCTTCTTTTCGTGTTATAGTTACTGTCGCTCAGAGAGTGAGATTGGCTCAGTGCACAGTCTTTCCTCACTTTAAAAAATATCTTCACGCACAGGCATTTCACGATAGTATTAATTAATAATTATTAATAATGGAATACCGTGTAATGGCCATACTCGATAACGAGGGAGCAGCCATCATCATCATGTATGTATGTATGTATGTATGTATGTATGTATGTATGTATGTATGTATGTACGTATGTACGTATGCATGTGTGTGTATGATTGTATATATGATTGTATATATGATTGTATGTATGTATATGTATACACCCACACCTTTCATAACTATTGCTTCATTTTCTTGTCGTTTCTGTTGTTCTTGTAACTGTTGTCATAGTTGACCTTGTCCTTATTTTCATTTTCTTTGACTTCTTTCGTTTTTCTTTTATCTCTCTAGGGTTTTCGTTGAAAAGCTTCTTTCATTCATTTTCTTCGTTTTCTTCATTCAAATGCATTCACACTGGCTGTCTCAGAGACGTACAAATATGGCTTATAAAACTTACCTGAGTAAAGAGCCTTCAGCGCCCCTCTAGCGCCTCCCCAAATCTTCAAACGCCTCGCTAACGTCCCTTGCCCCAAATCCTTTGTTCTAGAACATCATGCATCGTGCGAGAAATAGCAACCAAATCAACCTCAAATTACACTTGAACCTCTTAGGAAAAGAAAGAAGAGAATGGTTAATATGTCCTTAAAATACTTTGATAAATTTGGGCAATCAGTGTTTATCTGCGACAAAACAATTACAAAATGACCTAAAATATACTGGAGGATAGCACTTCGCCCTCTATCCTCATGTTAGTTTATGAAATTCAAAGGGTTTCATCTAAGTGGGAAAGCAATTTTCAAAACTTACCAACGTGCCAGTCATGCCACTTTCATTAACGTAGTCAACAAGCAGAAAGGAGAGCAAGATTATCTACTTCTCCTTAAGAAATGATGGTGGGAGTCGATGTTGACGATAGAATATACTGATTACAAGTCCCGTCTTGCACGTAATAATTGTTTGAAATAATGCCACAATCAAGCAATGCCCAGATAGTGGGCGTGTATGTGATGGACGGTTTCATCACCTCACACATCTCGAACAGGATCGGTTACTAACAATTGCTAACGATTCCCGTACTGCAATAGCAATACAGTTTATGCTAAATCCCCACTTTTCTAGAACTACTAAATCAATGGCTTTTGCAAGTTCACAATACTCCACGACCACTTTGACAATATCGTTGAGCGACTCGTAAGCCTAACAACATTTAAGAAGCCAAACATCCAAACTCTTTCTCCGATTCCCCTGTCTGTTGCGTTGTCAAAGAGATTAAATATGCGAAATATGATGCACAAAAGGCGCACACGTCTGTTCATCAATATTGTTGTCCACCCCTGCAAATATTTCACTTTCAACCCATATCTGCGTATCATCTCCGACGGCAGATCGAGACTCCCGTGGGGGAGGTTTCCAGAAGCCGTTGTCCAGAAATATGTTGCTTACTTTTACATCCAGCGATACTGAAACTGCAATGTCCCGATACGTGAAGGAGATGTAGATTTTATAATTGGACAGAAAGACAGCAAGTGATTGAGTCGCAGAAATTCGGATCTTACTGATGGCTAGCAGATACAGACATGATGTACTGATTGTCTGAAGTCAACGGATGTACCTGCTTCGACGCCAACGCAAGCCTATGTGAATTTAGAAAACACAGGCCTAATTGAAACCTGCTGGTTATCAAAAGAGTGAGAAAAATCATCTACCTTATCTATAGATAATCGGGCATACTATGTTTGTTTGTCCTAGGAGGGCTCATTAAGATCCATTGCGATTATTTTAAAATTCTGCCATGTCACGTATGAATCTTCGATTAGAGTAATCGAATTGTCTGTATCAGAAGTCTGTCTGTTTTTGTCTATGGAGTAAATTCATTTATTTGAGCACTATCTGTTGTGTCTATGATTTCGGATGAAGATCAGATTTTTCCAGGCAATAGTAAAATTGTAATGTGATTGTTGGTGACGCTATTGTTATGGATTTTGCTATTGTTATTATTGCTGTATCACTTCTTTGTGTATCTTCTATTATTCTATGTATTTTTATTTTTGTTGTTATTGATGATGAGTGTGGTGGGGGGCGGATGTTCATGTTGGAGTTTGTGGTGGTGCTGCTGTTGTTACTGGTACTGGTAAGCGGTAGTGTTGGTAGTTCGTGCTGATGATGGTGTACAGGTGGTGATGGCGCTGGTGTTGTGCCAGTGATGGTGTATGTGGAGGTCGGAGTGGTGTTGTGATAGTTGTAGTGTTGCTGGTAGTTACTGTTATTTCTTTTTTGTTTGCATATTTCACCACGCAGTTTAGTTTTTTTGTAAATATTTCTGATTTCTAAAGATTTGGGCTTTTATGAAATGTCAGGTGATTTCTCCTACCTCAAATATCTTCACCTTTGTCGAGCTCTATTTCTGTTATTTTACTGATTCCGCCGTCTCACCTTTTTAATCTTCTTCACTTGAGAAATCAGACAGTGTAAACATTGTCCCCGAATATGTCTGAACTTGTTCTTGCGTGTTTCTACGAATGTTGTTTTGTTCAGGAGGGCACTTTACCGTGAAATCCTTGATATTTTTTAATGTTCCCTAACAATAGAATTATAAACGAAATCCATTATTTCAATTAAATATCTTTGAAACTTCACATAAGTTGTTTTACATACACACTTACACGTGCAGACGGCACACTCACACTCACATACTTACACAAGCACACACATAACACTCGCACACAAATACTCACTGATACACATACACACACAATATACATATATATAAAGGAGATAACGAAACAAATCGTTTCAACAGCTAAATCTACATTTCATAGAAATATGTCACCAATCACCGTCTTCTTACTTCTTCTTTCTGGTATGTATATTTTTGTATAGTGAATTGGCAGTATCGGTAGAGGGTTGGACGCCACACTTTCTAGCATAGTTACGTCCCTTTACGGTCTGAGTTCAAATCCCGCCGAGGTTAACATTGCCTTTCATCCTTACGGGGCCGATAAAATAAAGTACCGGTAATGTACTGGGTATTTGCTGGCTTTGTGCCAAAACTAGAAACACTTATTTATTTTACGTTACTGGCAACTTGTTGTATCTCAATTTTAGACAATGCTCTTCGTTGATTCTGTCTGAGCCCTAGCGCCCAGTGTGTCTTGGCTTGATGTCACTAAACTAAAACCTGACACAATATATTGTTGGCATTCACATCATCTCAAATATGCATCCAAAGCAAAGAATTGATCGTCTTCATTCCTAATGTCCGAATAATTTCAGCAGGTGGGCCAATGTCCTTAATCAGAACCAAATGATCTACACTCTGCCAGATTGACTATATATCCAATTTTCTGCTGTTTCTAACTCCCTCCTCCTCTCTCTCTCTCTCTCTATATATATATATATATATATATATATATATATTTATATACATATATATCTACATATATATAATTTTATACATATATATATATATATATATATATATATATATATAATAATAATAATAATAAAATATGGAGAGGAGGCACACGAGTTAGGATATATATATATATATATATGAAAACAGGGAGAAAGAGGCGATTATGAGGAAGAAAAATATATTTGTTTTCCTTTATTTCGTCTCTCTCTCTCTCTTTTCTGGGTTAGAAAATGAATAAAACGAAATATTTTACTTTGTGTGAAGTATTAAGGTATTAGTTGATTTATTTGTTATTTAACAATGGTTGTTATTTTTCTATTTATATATTTAATTATTGTCTATTACGGGTTTCTGCATTTATATGCATTATCAAATGATCGTGAAATGTATTAGTCTGGTGTCGCACATGTTAAACAGAAGGTGCAGAAAGAATAATGTTATATACAAGCAAGGTTTAACAAGTGAATAGAAAAAAGAAAAAGGAAAAAAAAAAACGCGCATAATGTGGAACGTAAAAAGTCAATGTGGAAGAAAAGTTAATGTTATTTACAAGCACAGTCATTGAAATTAAGCAGTTCAAAATGTATTAATATCGCCAGAGTGTTTAGTTGAACCATGGTTCCGTGAAGGAGAGATATGGTGGACTGTGGTTTGATATGATTTCCCTTTATAGAGAGTTAATATGCAGGGGGAAGTAATTATTGCTGGGTGATATTTAATAATTTAAGAAAAAGGATTAGGTAGGGTGTGAGGGAGGTAACACTTGTAAATATTTGATGGTTTGTTGCAGTTTTAGAAAGGTGCGAATTTCAGGGCATTGAATACTGGTTGAAATTTATTAATGAAATGTGTTGCCTTATTGGTGCGTTGGATGAAAGTAGCGTTGTGTATGAATTTATAAATGGAGAAAACTTTAAAGTTTGGAAGTTGGTTGAGAGCACAATTGGCGATATGTTCACTAAATGCAATCTTTCTGTATTCCTGTATTTTAATTTGTGATTTATTGACGGTCATACGTTGACGGAGGCTGTTTTTTGTCTGTCCTATATAGTGCTCTAGACAACCTGAGTAAGTCAAAACATAGATAAGGTTTTCATATGCACATGTAAAGTTGTGTTTAACTGCGAAATGTTGTCCTTGTTTAAAATGGAATGTTGAACCTTCTATTAGATTTATGCATATGCCACAGTTGGGCCTTCCGCATTTTGTTACTGTAGGGTTTATTGTGGAGGTTTGTTGGATTTTGGCTTGTGTGGGATGTCTTTTATGGATTTGGGTTGTCTTTTGCTCTTTATGATGTTGTGTGTTTGGAGGATATTGTTCATTCTTGGGTCTCTTTTTAGTAAGGGAATGTTCTGGAGGATGATATCGAATCCCTCATTGTTGAGGGGGCTGTGTGTGGAGATGTATGGTAGAGTTTTTTGTTGCGGTTCACTCCTTGGTTTGGGGTGTCTGAGTTTCTGGATGTCTAGTTTTAGGGCACGTTGGAATCCATTGGTGATTAGGGATGGTGGGTAGTTTCTGCTGATAAGTGTGTTTTTTAATTCTTCTAGTCGTGTGTAGCATGTGTATTTATCTGAAACTATTGTGCAGAACCGTCTGGCGGCTAGGTTATAAGGAATTGCCATTTTGGTGTGTCTAGGGTGGCACGAGTTGAATGGAAGGTATTATTTGGAGTCTGTGGGTTTGTAGTATATGTCTGTTTCTACTTTGTTGCTTATTTTCTTGATGAGGATGTCGAGGAAAGGGAGTTGTTCATGGGTGTAATCCATTGTGAATTGTAAGTTAGTGTTGAGCTCATTCAGAAGGGTTTTGAACTCAAACAGTCTATCTATACTTTCATGCCAGAGGGTGAAGCAGTCGTCCAGATATCTCTTCCAGTTCTTTTCTATGTGTTAGTAGAAGTGGTTTCCGTATTTGTCTATAACTTTGCGGTAGAGAATGGTTTCCAAATATCCCATGACAAAGTTGGCGTATGAGGGGCCACTTTCGTGCCCATGGCAGTCCCAGATGTCTGTTTAACATGTGCTACACCACACTAATACATTTCACAATCATTTGATAATGCATTTAAATGCAGAAACCGGTAATAGACGATAATTAAATATATAAATAGATAAATAAATGCCATTGTTAAATAATAAATAAATCAACTAATACCTTAACACTTCACACAAAGTAAAACATTTCGTTTTCATCATTTTCTAACCCCCAAAAAAGAGAGAGAGAGACAAAAAACAGGAAAAAAAATATATTTGTCTTCCTCATAATCGTCTCTTTCTCTCTGTTTTCATATATATATATACTAGCAGCTGAGCCCGGTTGCACCCGGGGCCACTTTTTATTAAGTTAATAATTTGAAAAATATTATTGAAAGTTTATTATAAAGAAGCAGTTTCAGGGAAAAAAATAGAAATATGCATTTGGGGCTGGACGGCGTACAATGAAAAGTGGGGCGACGTGAAAAGCGTTGTTTATTATCAGCGAAATAGCAATGTCGATAATATGCAATTTGAAAAATACTACTTACTGTTAGTGGTGGTTAACATGTATTAGAATTAAAATAAAAACATGCGTCCCTTCTTCGCAATTTCGCCAAGGGGGCGATACTTGGTTTTAGTGTCCTTAATTATCATCAGTGACATTCAATTATTAGCTCCACCCACTAAACGAAACGTCACGACACGTCATCAGCTGCTGCTGCTTGATTTTTACATGTTCATTTTCTTACATGCTTCATTTTTACACGAAAAAACATTGAATTTTTAGAATAAATATTTTTATTAAAATATTAACAGAGAAAATTAGATTTTTGATATATTTTTTGAACAAAATAAATATTTATTTACAGTTTTTCACAGAAAAACTATGCTTCATTTTTACATGAATATTTATTTACAGTTTTTGACAGAAAGAAAGTTGCTGCGAAATACATATTTTTTTAACACACGATACGTCACGAAGGTAAATGTTTCGAAAAAATGTTAAACTGTATATCGCAACAATATATTGTTTAAAGAAACTTTTTTTCTGTTGTTTAAAACTGTAAATCTGTTTAAAAAAATATATTTAACCGAAACACTATGCTTCATTTTTACATGAATATTTATTTACAGTTTTTAACAGAAAAAAAAATTGCTGCGAAATACATTTTTTTTTTAACAGATTTACATTTTTTAACAACAGAAAAAAAAACTTTTTTTAAACAAAATATTGTTGCGATATACAGTTTAAAATGTTTTCGAAACATTTACCTTCGTGACGTTTCGTGTAGTGGGTGGAGCTAATAATTGAATGTCGATGATGATAATTTAGGACACTAAAACCAAGTATCGCCAAGGGTTTTATTTCTTTTGATGGAAAACAGTGACCGTACAGCAGAATCGATTTCATAAAACGGTACCGTATGATCGTTAAATGTAGAAGGATGATAGTTTATTAACAGCGAAATAGCAATGTCGATGATTATGAAATTGTAAATAAGACAAAAGTATTAGAACAGGGGGAAATAACTCACCGAACGCGATAGTTTTGGGGCCCCGGGAACCACATTTTTCAAGTTAGACATTTAACGATCATACGGTACCGTTTTATGAAATCGATTCTGCTGTACGGTCACTGTTTTCCATCAAAAGAAATAAAACCCTTGGCGATACTTGGTTTTAGTGTCCTAAATTATCATCATCGACATTCAATTATTATATATATATATATATATATAAAGGTAGAACACTGGAAAGAGATATCCGTCGTAGTAGAGCACTCAGTCCATATGAATACCGAGAAAAATAGTTTCACCTTATGCGGATCTTCAGCTCGGACTGATAATGCTTATACGGAACAGGAAAAGGGGTAACAACCATATGAACGCGCATGCGCTGAAACGTTGACTTTCCCCAAGCGATAAAAATCCACGGTCGAAAGGTGTAAGGGAGATAACATCAACTTTCTCGCCAGTTCGTGTTTAAGGGTTCTTTATCGTCATTTTCACTTTAAAAAGTGGCTCAAAAATTTTGTTTTTTCATAAATGTAATTTGATTGGTTGTGACTGTCACAATGACTTACATTCATAGAAAAACAACATTTTTGAGCCACTTTTTCTGCTTGTTCACGTGACTGAATTGACCAAGCAAATTTCACTCATATATGAAAAAACAATCTGAACGCCCTTTTTTCAAAAGGGAAAATACAATAAGAATTTTGTAACGCGAACTGGCGCGAAATTTATTATACTTATTCACGTGAGAGTAATCAACCAACCAAATTACTTTTCTGAAAAACCTAGCATTTCGAGCCATTATTTTCCACGTAAAACAGAAGTAACATTCGAACACCAACAAGAAGAACTGTGAAACACGTAAAGGACACAAATAACTATTCTTAAAAAGACTCCAGTTGCATTTTGGATTTCATCTTTTCTCCTTATATATATTAGCAGTGGTACCCGGCGTTGCACGGGATAAGGTATTTTGGAACGCCGGACGCCAACAGACCTAATCGTGGAAAAACTTCATGTCTGGGCAATATGTAAAGAAAATAAACCGAATACTCTGATGGCTGGATAATCTTTAAGATTTTCCCCGATGAAGCAGGAAAAATGCAGGTTTTCACCTAATGCGGGTCCTAGGGGATCAAGAATGAATTTGTTTTATGTGCATAATATGCCTTGAAATTTCGGGTAAATCGGCTAGACGTAACGCCTCAAAAGGAGCCCTAAAAAGCTGAAAAAATGAAGTTGTTCACCTAATGCGGGCCCTAGGCCATAAAAAGTTGGATTTTCTTTGTTCACGGTATGAAGATGAGACTGCTTAATACATAGTTACAATTTGAAGGAAATCGGTCTGACGTAATGTCTCAAAACACCCCTAAAAAGCTGAAAAAACGCAGTTTGTTACCTAATGTGGGCCCTAAGGGATCAAAAAGTAGAATGTGTTTATGTGCACAACACTCCCTCAAACATAATACACATGTAAAGTTTGAAAAAAGTCGGTTGGGTACTTCTCGAGTTTTAGGGATTCAAACTCACAGACAGAGACACACACACACACACACACACACACACACACACACACACACACACACACACACACACAGACACACACACACACACACACAGACATCCTCATTGAAGTGACGTAATGCAGACAACCAGACATACAGAGAGATATTATAAGGGTGCGACGTTATATGTATGTATCTAAAAAGAGAAAGACTAAGAATCATAGAGAGATCACTAAACTGTCTAATGGGGTCCCTAGGACATTGAAAATTTGAAATTTGTCGTGCTCAAAACACGCCCCGAAACATAAGTATTACATGTGTAAAGTTTGAAAAGAGTCGGTAAGGTGTTTCTTGAGTTTTAGAGATTCAAACTCTCACACACACAGACAGACATCCTCAGTTTTATATATATATATATATATATATATATATATATATATATATATATATATATATATATATATATATATATATATATATATATATATATATATATATATATATATATATAATAACTAGAAATTGATTAACATATAAATATACATGAATAATCACAGGAGATAATTTTTGCTCGCGTGTAACCACGCATAGCTAGTATAGGTAATATTTACCTTTAAGAGTGATTAACCTTCCTTGTATATATCCCATTAAAGAAATATATTTCACCAATTAATCAGATGGCAAGTCACGGAAAGTGGATATTATTGGATTGTCAACAAGGAAAGTGTAATAATGTGCAGCTATTCGTTCTTACAGAATGAGTTCAAATCTTCAACTAGCCGTTACCACGTGTTGTGCCTACACAAGATAGTGGTTTCGTTTCAGTGGCGTGAATAGGTATTCGACAACTAGAAATAGCAGTCAAATTCTCTTCAACAGAAATAGCTCTACAATTAAGGAGCCGTATATATATATCTAAATCCAAAATTAAGATAAAATAAATTAAATGAATTTAATCTAAATCGAAATTATGGGTGTCATGTCATAATGCATGCGCCATATATCCTGGAAATTATGCTCAAAGATAAATCCGAGCATATTATAATAACTAGAAATTGATTAACATATAAATATACATGAATAATCATAGAAGAGAATTTTTGCTCGCGTGTAACCACGCATAGCTAGTATAGGTAATATTTACCTTTAAGAGTGATTAACCTTCCTTGTCTATATCCCATTAAAGAAATATATTTCACCAATTAATCAGATGGCAAGTCACGGAAAGTGGATATTATTGGATTGTCAACAAGGAAAGTGTAATAATGTGCAGCTATTCGTTCTTACAGAATGAGTTCAAATCTTCAACTAGCCGTTACCACGTGTTGTGCCTACACAAGATAGTGGTTTCGTTTCAGTGGCGTGAATAGGTATTCGACAACTAGAAATAGCAGTCAAATTCTCTTCAACAGAAATAGCTCTACAATTAAGGAGCCGTATATATATATCTAAATCCAAAATTAAGATAAAATAAATTAAATGAATTTAATCTAAATCGAAATTATGGGTGTCATGTCATAATGCATGCGCCATATATCCTGGAAATTATGCTCAAAGATAAATCCGAGCATATTATAATAACTAGAAATTGATTAACATATAAATATACATGAATAATCATAGGAGAGAATTTTTGCTCGCGTGTAACCACGCATAGCTAGTATAGGTAATATTTACCTTTAAGAGTGATTAACCTTCCTTGTATATATCCCATTAAAGAAATATATTTCACCAATTAATCAGATGGCAAGTCACGGAAAGTGGATATTATTGGATTGTCAACAAGGAAAGTGTAATAATGTGCAGCTATTCGTCCTTACAGAATGAGTTCAAATCTTCAACTAGCCGTTACCACGTGTTGTGCCTACACAATATAGTGGTTTCGTTTCAGTGACGTGAATAGGTTGAAGAGAATTTGACTGCTATGTCTAGTGGTCGAATACCTATTCACGCCACTGAAACGAAACCACTATCTTGTGTAGGCACAACACGTGGTAACGGCTAGTTGAAGGTTTGAACTCATTCTGTGAGGACGAATAGCTGGACATTATTACACTTTCCTTGTTGACAATCCAATTATTCCACTTTCCGTGACTTACCATCTGATTAATTGGTGAAATATATTTCTTTAATGGGATATATACAAGGAAGGTTAATCACTCTTAAAGGTAAATATTACCTATACTAGCTATGTGTGGTTACACGCGAGCAAAAATTATCTCCTGTGATTATTCATGTATATTTATATGTTAATCAATTTCTTCTTTTCTTTTTAAAGAGTTTCATTTGTTTTCTTAGCTTAATATAGTACAGTACATTATTGTTCGTGAATATTTATGTGTGGGATACGGGATTGTGCAAAGAGCATATGACCGAACGCCTAAGAGATTCACTTCTTATTTCCATGCTTCCATGTTCAGATCGGCCTAATACACTTGAAAATATATAGCCGGTAACTCTATATTGTGGAAGCCCATTGCGTGGATTCTGCTACATAGAGATACGCTACATCTGTTTGAATATTACATTTAGATTATACATAGACATAGAGAATGCTCAGTCGTATGCCCCATATTACAATGACTACATAATATAGGTAGATATAATTCATTATCATAATGTAATGGTTATGTTACTATTGTTTAATCATAAGTTAGACCCATTGAATCAGAACTTCGATCAAAATCATTGCAGCCGTGATCGCCCCATCATTTTGTCCGACACGTAGAGTAATGCCACTATTAATTGTAATGCCACTGTTTATTCTGATACCACTGTTGATTGTAACTGAGTCTCGTTTGGGTACTTTTTTAAGCTGCCTCCGGCTGATACTGATCCACATAGCTTTTATGTTGTGGGTCACAGGTGTTGCACGGGTGTGGTTCAAAAATCTTGTAGATTCATGTGCGAATTCTCTAACTTTATCACATGCTAGTCTTTGCAAAATCTTATTTTGACTGCTTTCAAATATTCTGTCTGACTTGAGACAATCTTTGTTTATTTTGTTGGAATTTACACTATGTAATTATTTATATGTATTTTAGAGATGTTCACGTTTAGCACTCATCATAATGACCATCATCATTACCATCATTATCACCACTACCTCTATCATCATTATCAGCATCATCACCACCATCATTACTATCATCTTCACCGTCATCATCATCATCATCATCATCATCATCATCATCATCATCATCTTCATCATTACCATAATCATTATTATTAATATTATTGCAATAAAAATGATAAGGATGACAATGCTGACTATTTTATTTTCAAACTAAAAATGCTTACTTCCGATGTATCGTTTCGTCCATGAACAGGAGCTGTCTTGAACACTGCTACAGCAAAACGCTGTCCAAGGTGTAATTTTGAATATCATCCGGTATGTGGCTCTGACGGCGTCACTTATGTAAACAGCTGCTTGTTGTTAACGAAGGCTTGCTTGTAAGTATGGGATCTTCATATATAGACGTATACACATCTATTTGGGAAGTGTAGAGAAAAAGTGCCTTTAGACTTACATAAGTAAGCAGAATTTATATGTATGTATATATATATATATATATATATATATATGCGTGTGTGCGTGTGTGTACTGAGAAAGAGAGAAATTGATAGGTAGACAGATAGAATAGATAGATAGATAGATAGAAAGATAGGTGTATATATATAAACAAAGACTACTTGCACCTTTCTTCATTTAGACATCCGAACATGCAAACCAACATAGCACTGGCAAAAAGGGTCTGGCAGCTAAGAAAAACACATCACATTGAAGGTGTTTTAAATTTCAATGTCATATAAAACTTGAAGCAAGAAAATCATCAAGGTTATATATCCCTCTGTTTTTACTGTGAGCTGTAGCAGCGAGATTCTTATAGAATACCAATTATGTTTATGAGCTGTTTGAAGTCATTGACATACAGAGCGGTTTCTGGTCCAGGAACAATTAGAAATTTCTTTTAGCGCTCTGAAATATATTTAATAATATACTGTATGTTTATCTATGAATTTAAGGTTACGTTCCTGGAGCACCCACGAAGAGTGAAAAACAGCGAATATTGGACGTGGTCCATAAAGATGCCTATAAACGTCACAATATTACGTAAAATATAATAAAGAACTCCGGAAGATGTTTACGATTCCCCGAATGACCGGGACCGCGAATGCCAGTGGTACGCTATACATATATATATATATATATATATATATATATATATATTCAATCACATATTTTTTTATCTGTTTGACCCGAATTACTTGGTCGTTTCTATGGCTATGCGGATGACGGTTTAACCATCGTCTCAGTGTGTTTGGCCTTTAACGTATGTTGTAGCTCTGGTTCATCAGAATTATTGAGCGCTTGCCACACATCTCGGAAGTTGTTTTTCGCTAATTCCAAGGCCGGAATACGTTTCTCGCTTATATATATATATAAATATATAAATGTAAAATTAACACTAAGGACTCAACTTATTCATATATAGGAGCTACTTCTAACCAATTTAAAGTAAGATTTAATACCCACAAACTCAGTTTTAAAAATGCCGCATTAGCTAATACAACATCCTTAGCTGAAATAATTAATAATTATAGAAAAAAGAATATCGATTATAACCTGACCTGGAGTGTGCTCAAAAGGGCCACCCCTTATCAAAATAATAGATATGAATGTAGATTATGTTCCCAAGAACTTTTTGAAATAATGAATCTAAGGATATCCTATTAAATAAGCGACAAGAATTAATTATATCATGTAATCATAAAATTAGAAGAACTTTTAAATATTATAAACCTAATTAATATACACTTTACAAATTATTATAACAAATTTTTTTTTAATTAGTTAACCTATAATTAATATTCTACTACTAATGAACTGCATAATTTTATTTCCCTTTTACAACTATCTTTTCCTAAAATTTATACCAATAAGTATACATATAAACTATTTTAATTTCAGGTTATGAATCTATATTCCTTGTAATCTATATAAATTTGTTATTTCTCACTAATACATTTATCCCCCCACCCCCCACCCCCAACCCCACCAATTATTTTTTTTTTTTTCCCTTCGTTTTTAACAACATTTTTCAATTACATCTAACTCTTATTTATCATATCTATATGAATTTATATAGATTTATCAATATACCTATCAATTAAATTCATTTATTTTCTTTTTATAGATGTAAATTCCTTATGTTTTAAATAAGATTGATATTTTTCACTAACACATTTATCGTAAAATTTTATTCTCCTTAGATTTTAACATTAGCATTATTCTTTTATAACATCAAATTTTCGTGTACTTTTCACTGGCTTGACCTATTTTCATCCCCAAAATAATCTTTTCATTCAAAATACTCTTTCCATTCAAAACTGAAGTCTGCTTTCCTCTACCTTTAAATTAAATTTCTATTACTACTATTCTATCATCTTGACCACTTACTACCTTTCTATTGGTCAATTCAAAACCTTTTCCCAAACAGACCTATTATATTAAAACTTTGTTGGTTTTTTTTCAATGAACAAATATCATTATTTCTGAAGACAGCATATATATGTGTAGGTATGTATATTCCCTCTGATAGTTTGTAAACATTTTACATAGATCTATATGATATACATACCAACACAAACATATATATCCTAGAAACGATCGTAAAATGATGAATTTTTTAATATAAGGAACTGTTTCTTTGTTTTTTTTCATTATTTTATTAATTTATATATATATAAATATATATATATATATATATATATATATATATATATATATATATATATATATATATATATATATATATATATATATAATTATATATATATACTTATATATATATATATATATATATATATATATATATATATATATATATATATATAATATACATATATACATATATATATATATATATGTATGTATGTATGTATGTATGTATGTATGTATGTATGTATGTATGTATGTATGTATGAATGTATGTATGTATGTATGTATGTATGTATGTATGTATGTATGTATGTATGTATGTACGTATGTATGTATGTATGTATATATCAATAGGGGGTTGGACGCCATGCTTTCTAGCACAGTTACGTCCCTTTACAGTCTGAGTTCAAATCCCGCCGAGGTTAACTTTCAATCTAGCTAACTTAGTCATTTACAATACAAACACGGATATGTTGGTATTTGTGTTTATCAAATATATTTATTTATATTAACTTGCATACATATATATATATATATATATATATATATATATATATATATATATATATATATATATATATATATATATATATATATATATATTACTTTCATTATTTTAATTGCCGAGGTTAACTTTGCCTTTCATCCTTACGGGGTCGATAAAATAAAGTACCAGTAATACACTGGATATTTGCTGGCCTTGTGCCTAACGTAGAAACAATTATTTTAATTGCCAGTATCGGTAGAGGGTTGGACGCCATGCTTTCTAGAACAGTTACGTCCCTTTACAGTCTGAGTTCAAATCCCGCCGAGGTTAACTTTGCCTTTCATCTTTACGGTGTCGATAAAATAAAGTACCAGTAATGTACTGGGTAATTGCTGGCCTTGTGCCTAAAGTAGAAACAATTATTTTACTCTCTAATGGTCATGAAAAGTAAATTAATAGTTATTTTTATATTTTTCAAAAAATATTTATTTTGTATGTGTATGTGTGTGTGTTTGTGATCGTTTCTGTGTGTTTTCGTGTGTGTGACCATATGCATGTAATCATGTTACCGTTTGTTGTTGTTGTTTTTTATTACAGCGAGAAACCGGATCTAGTAATCAAACATGATGGTCCTTGCGACATATAAACCTGCGAATATCTGTGAATATTTTCGAAATAGAGATATATAAATAAAAAGAGTGAATAAATAAACTGTTTTTGTTCTTTCTAATTCTAAGTAAAATTTATCTATTTGCAAATTGCGTTTAAAATATCATAAAGAATCTAAACTATAAAAAAGGGAGGAGCGCGGGATTGTGTACGGTTTATAATTGTTTATCCCATTAGTAAAATAAGTTGGATTATTTTGAATAAATAATGAATGAATATTACATAATTTATCTACTAAATTTCGTGGCTGTTGATTAAATACATTTTGTTTATTTAAAGATTCACTTCTTTAACATTTCTGAAATGTCAACACTTCCGGTTGGCGATCGCTTGAATAAACATACTCATTTTCTGTCACTAATTTTTTCCTAATGCAGTTTATATATAATATCGTCTATTTTTAATGTATCATCAATTACTTTACTGATTACATAAAGCAGTGTAACACAGTCTTCGTTCAATTTCTGTGTATATTGTCAATTACGATTTTATTTGATGTATCATATCTACATGTATATATACTTGCGTATAATATCAATATACACACTACACATGCTAGCAGAAAATCACCCTAAGGGTGGTTTTTCTGCTAGTAACGTTAATGGACAAATAAAAAGGAAGATAGAAATATGGGATGTGAAAGTTCTACATGGCTTGGACAAGTTGACAAAAGCGTTACCTTGGAGATAATTTAAGAGAACCAACTTCATCAGCTATTTCACCTCAGGAGGCTCCTTAAACAGTTATGGTGCACTCGTTCCAATATTACGGGGTAAACAACTGTCCGGGAACCACGAACAACGAAGAGCTCAATGGCGGCTTGCACAAAAAGGAAATGGTCCGTTAATGCCTGGTATTTATTGATCTTTTCCCCCCTTGGTTGTGAATGGTGGACCCAAAATTTGAGGCCGAAGTGATAAGGGTTGCATTGAAGAGATGGGACGTTCTAGTTGAGGTAATTACCTCCCTGAAACGGGAGTAAACTGGAAAGTGGTATCTGAGATATTAATATTTTCTGACAATAAAAATACATCAACGTTAAAGTAAAATTCAGGTTCCACAATAGGAGACATTATAACACTAAATGAAGGCAGCTTCGTCTTATAACAAGGAACAGATATAACAAAACATAAAAAGTATCAGTGGGATTAATTGAAGTTACGAATCCCTTTGTGTGGTTGATGATAGAATTTGTACATAATCAGGCAACATATACATGATGGTTGCAAACTCTGCTAAGAGTATTGAAATCGCCTGTTAGATTACAGAGTTCGTTGCACTTTTAGGCTGCAGCCAACCACACGAGCCCGTAACAGATCCTGAACAGCAATGCCTGTGCTTTGAAGGTTTGTTAAGTGGGTAAAGTCTTGCACTCGACCAATCCCACTCTCAGAGCATCGAAAAAACTACACCAAAAGAAGAACTGGTTAACGTCATCAGATGCTTCCGAAGCTGCAGGTTTTTTTCAGAGTTTTCCTCTCTTAGAAAGGTGTTGTGACAACAACTGGAAGCGTTTCACTCTCACGTGAAAAAAAAGTACTAGTCTGATGGCCGTTGACTCCAAATATCCCCCTCCTCACCAAGCAAGCTTTGATGGGGTTGCCGGTTTAGTTGCCGACGTCTCGACTATGAGACAGGTTATACTTGGTTACATGTTACTAGTAGCATTCGAGAGCGACCTGACATACACACACACACACACACACACACACACACACACACACACACACACACACACACACACACACACACACACACAATGAGAGATTAATTCAGGTATAAGTTTTATACTTAAAAAGTGACAAAAAACGACAATATTAAACAAAACCATATAAAGAACGTCTACTAACGACGATGTCGGTGGGAACCATCTACGACAAGTTAAAACCTTATATTTTGTGTAAACAACTGCACTCCTCATCAACAGAGAGAGAGAGAGAGAGAGAGAGAGAGAGAGAGAGAGAGAGAGAGAGAGAGAGAGAGAGAGAGCGAGAGAGAGAGAGAGACGGGAGAGAGAGATAGAGAAAGAGAGAGAGAGAGAAATATATAGAAATGATATCAATTATGATGTCACAGGTGTGTGATGAAAGAACTCTGAGAGACTATATTTATATATATATTTTTAACTGTTGGCCAATTAATGATAAACATTGATTGCCAGCTGAATTAATCATCGAAATATAAAATATAGTGAAGCGAAACCCAACCCCAACCAAACAGTGAGTGGTGAATTGGCAGTATCGGTAGAGGGTTGGACGCCATGCTTTCTGGCATAGTTACGTTCCTTTACCGTCTGAGTTCAAATCCCGTCGAGATAAACTTTCATCCTTACGGGTTCGATAAAATAAAGTACCAGTAATGCACTGGGTTATTGCTGGCCTTGTGCCAAAAGTAGAAACAATATTATAACTACATCACCCTCCCCAAATACAATATTTGTTTCAATATATTTGTTTCAACGATTTCATATCAAAAACCTTGCAAAACAAATTCATCGCCGATATTTGGAGAGAGTGCAAGTAAAGCTCTTCAGTACAGGTTGATCACCCTGACAAAAGAATTGAGAGTTGTCAGCGAGGGAAGGAAATAAGTCTATAGATTTGAGATACAAATCAATAAATCTCACTGAGACATCGTGCCATTCTAGAGGAAATATGGGGTGAGAAAAAGAATGTCAACCAAGATGCAATGTGGTTAAAAGATCTCCGAACGAACTATTAGCCCTGCCTTATAGCAAACATGAACAGCATGATGATACACTTGGGTCTGTGTCTGAAAAACTTCAAGATAACAAAGCACCTGGAAGAGATTTGATTGTCGTTATTGCTACGAAATGTGACTTTCTATCGGGTTTATCTTATCAACCTCTACCAATAAACTATGGTTGATAATAGCAGAGATAAATTTGACTCCCCAAAATAAAGATACCTACTTAGCAACTCAACTCGTGACATATTGCATGCCAGAACCAAATGTATAAAATGATTAAATCTGTCTGAAACTATTTCTCCCGGAAATGTCATCACGGATGAGCAAGAGATTGGGCAGAAATTAATTTGAGGGTCTGCTGAGCAGCTCCAAATTAACATCATCAATGATATAAATTGCTTCTAACTAAAACGTAGACAGGTAGGCAGAGGATTGATATAATCCAAACAGCATTTGCGGGTCGTCTCATATCCATCCGACAACATCTGCGCATCACCAAGCGAAGAAGCTATGTTATACAAGTCTGTCTACATGAAACAGATATCATGAGAGTACGGATGGAGCTCCTTGAGAAATCCTCCTTGCATGATTTTCAAAACCTCTAACCCATGGGAATAGCACTGCAATACCGCAACGAATTCGTGGATGCTTATCAGCAAAAGTTATGTAAGATTATGTTGCCAGAAAGCTTCAAGTTGAGAGTGATATAGATAAACAAAGTAGTCTATCTTGGACCAACAGCCGGCATATTAGTTCTCACTTTAAACGACATGCTTTTGAAATCCAAAAACGTGAAATAAGGACATACCTGATACACAAAATATGTAGGGATGCAGGCGAAACATCTAGATGTGACACAAGATTCAGCGAGGATATCACTCACATCATAAACAGCTATCACCACGAAACTATCTACCAATGAGCCATGATGTAGTGACCAATACACTATATAATGCAATGAGTAGAAAGGGTAGTCATGGGAATAAAAATGAAAAGTTACAGTGACGTGGGGGGCATATGCTTGCATAACATGAAAGAGTCCTGCTGGAATGTTCCAGTCAAAACCCCAATAAAATGCAAACATAACAGACAAGATACAGTTATATGGAACAGTGAAATGAAGGCAAGCATAATAGTAGAAATCAGCTGCGCAGCAGATGTCAGTTTAATGCTAAAGATTAATGAAAAGGAGAATGTTTATGCTGAACTAATGTGAAATCTGCAGACTCTTCTTCTTGACTATATCTTTAGATTTGTACCTGTAATCATTGGGAATCTTGGATATTTTAGCAATTGCTTCAGTACAAATATTGTGAACCTGGGCTTCATAGAACCAGGATGGGCACGACTAGTTAGGAAGTTGCAATTAGTTGGAACTGTAAAAATAAATGTATCATTTCAGAAATTCAGCAGGTATTAAATGGTTATACGTAAGTATAGATTCAGAAATAAATGCAAGTGTACACATATAACTCCAAATATTCAGATGCACACATACAATAATATCTATACCTACACACGTGCATACAAACGCATCCAGACATTCATACATATTTACCAAGTTGATGTTGTCTAAGATCCAATGAGTTTTCTTTCTGTTATAAACTAGCTGTCTCTTTCTATTGGTCAAAATTTATAAAATAATGAAACCAGGTGAACATACATACACGATGGCTGCCCCCTCGTTATTGAGTATGGCCATTGCACGATATACCAATATTAATAATTATTAATTAATTCTACGTGCAATGCCTGTGCGTAAACATTTTTTTTTATAGTGAGGAAAGACTACGCTCTTAGCCCATCCTTTTCTCTGAGTGACAGTAGCTATAACCCGAAAAGAAGAAAAGATCTACATCATCGGTAACTACTGAGCCACAGGTTTTATGTCGGAGTTATCCCAGTTTCCTGAATTGTCTTCTAGAAGAATGTCCTGATTAAGGCTAGGGGGTCTTTCACTCCCAGTGGTTTAACCGCGTGATCGGATATCAAACCAGACTATTTCTATTTCCCCGTGCATATACATACACCTGGACATATGCGTATCCACATATACATTTACATACCTATGTACATGTGTATACACATATTTACTCATTTTTGGACGGCCGTTGACTCTTATGAGTGCTTCCACCCTTTGTCAGGTTTTATTTTTTGTCCTGCAGGGTGTCCAAAATCACCCTTCTCACCAAGTAAGCTTCGTGGGGTTGCCGGTTTAGTCGACGACGACCCGACCATGCGACAGGTTATACTGAGTTAAATGTTATCAGTGGTACTCAAGAGTGGCCCGACATACATACATACATACATACATACATACATACATACATACATACATACATACATACATACATACATACATACATACATACATACATACATACTTACGTACTTACATACATGATGGTTGCAAACTCTGCTACAGTATTGCAATCGCTGGCCAAATTACAGAAAATGGTGCACTTTTAGGCTACGGCCATCCACACGAACCTGTAACAGATCTTGAACAGGCAATGCCTGTGCTTTGAAGGATTTTTAAGTGGGGAAAGGCCTTGTACTTGAGCAATCCCACTCCCTGAGCATCGAAAACACTACCCGAAAAGGAGAACTGGTCAACATCATCGGATGCTTCCGAAGCCACGGTTTTTTTTGTCAGAGTTTCCCTCTCCTAGAAAAGCGTTGTGACAACAACTGGGGCGCTTTCACTCCCAGGGGGAAAAAAAGTACTATTTGGATAGCCGTTCACTCTGCTGAGTTCCTCCGCCCTTTGCCGGGTCTTGTATTTTATCCCGCTGGATGTCCAAATATCACACTCATCACCAAGCAAGCTTGGTGTGGTTGCCGGTTTAGTCGCCGACGACCCGACCAAGAGACAGGTTGTACTGGGTTACATGTTACCAGTATCACTCGAGAGTGAACTGACATACATACATACATACATACATACATACATACATACATACATACATACATACATACATACATCAGATAAATATTATTAATTGTAAGTCCCCCACAACAAACATGGGATCAACAACACGTGCTACAGGTCGCCATGCTACTAGACTTCCTAGCAGCCAGATCGAACAGAGCCTTGAAACAACTATGCCTGTAAGAAACTTGACACCACCTTACCATCTAATTCTACATCGAATGCTGGGGAAAACACTATCGATAATCATAATAATCGAAGAAATAATAATAATAATCGAAGAAATTTTACACCACGTGTACCATCCGAGTCAACCTCGACTATTGTGGAAAATACTATCGATAATGATAATAATCAAAAGTATAAACAATTGAAAATTTCCCTCAACGAAATCTTCCAGAGAGAAATGAATTCATGTATAAATATTTCTCTTGCTGAACGTATTAAAACGACAATGTTTAATAAAAAGACCAAATAATGAAATATTACGTGTTATTGACGAAATAGGGGATGAATATTTACGACGGATAAAAACCCCAACATTTTGGCAAATCAACGCCTGTTTTTATGCCTTAGCAACGACAGTGAAGCATTATCTTGGTGATAGCAGAGATATTAACAAGAACGGAACACCACCAAAACTACCATCATATATAACTAAAATAGAAAAAAAGATTACTGACCTGCGAAAAACCATAGGATATGTGACAACGCTCCTTACAGGCAAACAAACACAAAAAAACTCACTCCTCACGAACAAAGAGTGAAAAATAAAATAGAGACGATGTTTGGTAACAGTAGAACCAGCACTCTTCAATATAAACTGATCACCCTCAAACAAGAATTGAGAGCTGTTACCGAAAAACGCCGATACTTGAAGGTAGATGTGAGAAAGTGCTTAATAAAAGATTCAGACGAAACCAAACATCAGTCTATAGTGATATGAAGAACAAAATGATAAGTGTCACTGAGACCCCATCCCAGAAAGACAGATTCCTTTTGGAGCAAAATATGGGGTGAAAAGAAGAATTTCAACCAAGGTGCAGTGTGGCTAAGAGAAATCCGAAAGAACTATTGCTCCTACACTACAACAAAAACATACGAAATAAGTGAGGGTGCCCTTGCGACTGTGATAGGAAAACTCCAAGATAAGAAAACACCAGGAAGAGACATGATTGTCGGCTACTGGTACAAAAACTGATATTTATCGGAGGTATCTTACTGACCTCTACCAAGAAGTTCTTAAGGGAGATACATTTATACCAGAATGGTTGACATTAGCACAAACCCTACTGGTCCCCAAGAACAAAGACACCCACTTGGCAAAAAACTACCGACCCATTGCATGCCAGAACCTGATGTGTAAGATGTATACAGGCTGCCTGAACCAATTCCTCCAAGATCACTCTGAAAATAATTATTTCTACTTTTTGGCACAAGGCCAGTAATTATCTCAGTGCATTACTGGTACTTTATCGACCCCGTAAGGATGAAAGGAAAAGTTAACCTAAGCGGGATTTGAAATCAGACCATAAAAGGCCGTAACTCTTTGCTGCAAAGCATGGCGTCCGACCCTCTACCGATACTGCCAATCCACCCAACTTGCTCAAGTCGCAGACATTATTGTCAGAGCCATAGAGAGGCTGTCTTATTATTCATTTTGTCATTAAACCCCTTGGCCTTTCTGCTCACGAAATGTAAGAGATACATCATTGGCTCACAGGAGGACAGAAATACGAACCTAACCCATAATTTCTTTGTCGAGGATGATCTGAAACTCTATGCCAAGAACATGGATGGGATGAAGAAAAATCTTGACCTGGTTACAACGTTCTCAAAGGATATAGGAATGGAATTTGGCCAAGATAAATGCTCATACATGACTGTAAAGCGGAGAAAAGCACAACCTAATCTAGCAACATTGTCATCAATGACCTAACTGTTTCATCGATATCTGATGAGGACTGCTACAGATACCTGGGGATAGATGAGAACATATCCTATAATGATATCTGTAATAAAGAACGCGTAACCAGGGAATACTACACCCGATTAAGAAAGAATTTGTCATCGGAACTATCTGCGCAAAACAAAACAGTGGCTCACAATGTGTTTGCTGTGCCTGTCCTAACACCAACGATGGAATACTCAATTGGATGATATACGACATCCTAGCAGTTGATGTTGAAACTCGAAAAATACAACACCGGACACTTCCACATCAACAGTGACATAGACCGTCTTTATTTGAAACGTAAGCAGGGAGGCAAGGGCCTAACATCAGTCCAGACAGCATTTGAATGTCACATCATAGCTCTCCGACAACATCTACGAACCTCGAAGCGTAGGAGCCCGTCTCTCGAGCAAGTCTGTCTGTAGATAAGATCATGAGAGTTGGGAAGGAACTCCTCGAGAGATATTCCCTGTGTGATAATCAAAAACTCACACCCAGGGAAGTCGCTCAGCAGTATCGCAGTGAATCTATGGATGAAAAACTGCATGCTTATCAGCAAAAAATTATGCATGGATATGTTGCCAGGAAGCTCCAGAATGAGACTAATATAGATAAGGAAAGTAGTCTATCTTGGATCAACAACCGCTATATTAACGCCCACTTTGAAGGAAACGCTTTTGCAATCCAAGAACAGGAGATGAACACGAAATACCTGATTCACAAAAGAGATAGGGGTGCAGGAAAAACGCCTAGATGTGATAACAAGTGCAGACTCTGCAGAACTAACATCGAGGATATCACCCATGTCATCAGCAGCTGTCCAAAGATGTCATCGCGGTACTGTCTACCTATGAGGCATGATTTAGTGGCCAAAACACTGTACGATGCAGTTCGTAAAAAAGATAGCCCCGATAATAAACACATTAAAAGCTACAGCAATGTGGAAGACATCCATGTACATAATATGAAAGAGTACTGGTGGAATGTTCCAGTAAAAACCCCAATAAGATGCAGGCATAACAGACCAGATATTATGATATGGGACAGGGAGAAGAAAGCATGCACAGTAGTGGAAATTAGCTGCCCAGCAGATGCCAATATAATATCAAAGATTAGCGAAAAGGAGAATATTTATGCAGAACTGATGAGAAATCTGCAGATACTCCACCCTGATTACACCTTCAGATTTATGCCTGTGATTATTGGGGCACTGGGGTATGTTAGTAAATGCCTCAATACAAATCTTGAGAAGCTAGGCTTCACAGGAACAGAAAGAACACAACTAGTTAGGAAATTATAAGAATAATCCATTAATGGAACAGTAAAAATAGCTAAAACATTCCAAAAATGTTGCATCTAATAACTGCATATGCACATGTACAGATACAAAGCATATACACATGCACACATACAACTCAAAACATACACATCCATATCTACACATGCATACATAATCTACCTAGTTGATGTTGTGTAAATTTCAATGAGAGAGTATTGTGTCTATATTAGAAACCGACTCTCTCTCTATTGGGAAAAAATTGTGAAATTATAAAACTAGAAGAACATACATAATTGTTTCTACTTTTGGCAAAAGGCCAGCAATTACCCAGTGTATTACTGGTACTTTATTTTATCGACCCCATAAGGATGAAAGGCAAAGTTAACCTCGGCGGGATTTGAACTCAGAATTGCAAGGTCGTAACTCTATGCCGTAACTCTATGCGTCAAAGCATGGCGTCCGACCCTCTACCGATACTGCCAATCCACCGCCCAGAAGAACATACATAATGGCTGCAAATCAGTTTAGAGTAATGCCATCCCTTGATACGTAATCATGAGCATCACAGATATGGCTTTTTAGTCGTTTTAGAGACTTGCTTATGGCCAGCAATACTATGCATCATAAAAAATGTCACATATCAAGCGATGTCTGTGTTTGAAGCTTTTTAAGTGAGTAAAGGCTTTTCACGGGGCCAATCCCGCTTTGAACATCAAATGCTCCAACAGAAGAACTGCTCTACATCATTCGATGCAAACAAAGTCACAAGTTTTATAGCAGAGTGACATTCTCTAAGAGAGATGTCTTAATGAAAACTAGGAGTCTCTTGCGCCACAAAAAAAATACATACATACATACATAAATACATACAAAGTGCTTAATAACAGATTCAGGCGAAACCAAACATCAGTCGATAGAGATATCAAGGGCAAAATAATAAGTGTCACTGTGGCCCCATCCCAGAAAGACATAGATTCCTTTTTGGAGAAGAATATGGGGTGAAAAGAAGAATTACAACCAAGATGCAGTGTGGCTAAAAGAAATCCAAAAGAACTATTGCTCCTACACTACAACAAAAACATACGAAATAAATGAGGATACCCTTGAGACTTCGATAGGAAAACTCCAAGATAAGAAAACGCCAGCAAGAGACATGATTGTCGGCTACTGGTACACAAAACTGATATTCTATCGGAGTTATCTTATCGACCTCTACCAACAATTATTATCAAAGCCATAGAGAAGCAGTCTTCTTCTTTGACTACTATCCTAAAACAGAGAAGGAGGAATCTATTTCCACTGATAAAATAGAATATCAGAGGTATATTTGAAGGAAACAGTTTCTCTGTGATACTATTTATCCTGTCATTAAACTCCTTTTCCTTTCTGCTCAAGAAATGTGAAGGATACATCATTGGCTCACAGGAGGAGAGAAATACGAACTTAACCCATAATTTCTTTCTGGATGATCTGAAACTCTATGCCAAGAACATGGATGGGATGAAGAAAATCTTGACCTGGTTACAACGTTCTCAAAGGATATAGGAATGGAGTTTGGCCAAGATAAATGCTCATACATGACTGTGAAGCGGGGGAAAACAACAACCCAATCTAGCAACATTGTCATCAATGGCCTAACTGTTTCACCGATATCTGATGAGGACTGCTACAGATACCTGGGGATAGACGAGAACATATGCTATAATGGTATCTGTAATAAGGAACGCGTAACTAGGGAATACTACACCCGATTAAGAAAGATATGGTCAGCGAAACTCTCTGCGAACAATAAAACAGTGGCTCACAATGTGTTTGCTGTGCCTGTCCTAACACCAACGTTTGGAATACTCAATTGGACGAAAGACGAATTCCGAGCAATTGATGTTAAGACTCGAAAAATACTAAACAACACTGGAAACTTCCACATCAACAGTGACATAGACCGCCTCTACTTGAAACGTAAGCAGTGAGGCAGAGGCCTAACATCAGTCCAGACAGCTTTTGAATGTCGCATCATATCCCTCCGACACCATCTACGAACCTCGAAGCGTAGGATCCCGTCTCTCGAGCAAGTCTATCTGCATGAGACAGATAAGATCATGAGAGTTGGGAAGGAACTCATTGAAAAGCATGCTTATCAGCAAAGAATCATGCATGGATATGTTGCCAGGAAGCTCCAGAGTGAGAGTAATATAGATAAACAAACTAGTCTATATTGGACCAACAATCCTATATTGGCTCCCACTTTGAAGGATACGCTTTTACAATCCAAGAACAGGAGATCAACACGAAATACCTGATCCACAAAAAAGATAGGAAGTCAGGCTAAACACCTAGATGTGACAACAAGTGCAGACTCTGCAGAATTAATATCGAAGATGTCATAAGCAGCTGTCCAAAGATGTCATCGCGGTACTATTTACCTATGAGGCATGATGTAGTGGCCAAAACACTGTACAATATAATCCGTAGAAAAGGTAGCCCCGATAATAAACACATTAAAAGCTACAGCAATGTGCCTTCAATCATTAGAATGAATTTTATTTAAAATTCATTCTGATGATTGAAGGCAGACATAATAGGAAAGAGAACTGGTGAAATGCTCCAGTAAAAACCCAAATGAGATGCAGGCATTAAAGACCAGATATAAGGATATGGGACAGGGAAGAGAAGGCATGCTCAGTAGTTGAGGTTAACTGTCCAGCTGATGCCATTATAATATTAAAGATTAGCGAAAAGGAGAATATCTATGCCGATAAATCTGCAAATGATAAATCTGCAAATGCTCCACCCTGATTATACCTTCAGATTTATGCTGTGATTATTGGGGCACCGGGATATGTTAGTAACTGCCTCAGTACAACTCTTGTGAAGTGGGGCTTCACAGAAAGAGATAGAACACGACTAGTTAGGAAATTACAAGTACAATCCAATAATGGAACAGTAAAAGTATGTAAAACATTCCAAAAATTCTGCATCTAATAACTCCATGTACACAGATACAAAGCATATCCACATGAACACATACAACTCAAAACATACACATCAACATACAAGCACATCCATACCTGCACACACATGCATGCACGCTGGGCTTCACAAAACCAGAAAGAACACGACTATGCATTAATAGAACAGTAAAAATATGTAAACCATACCACAAATAATGCGTTTAATTATTGCATGTACACTGTATGTATACATGTATGCAGGGGCCTCGTTTGCCTTAAAAATGTGAGGGGGACAAACCAAGATTTTTTGTTTCTTAAAGGAGCATAAATTGTTTTATGGTGCCTTTCACAGAACCTATCACATAAGTAAAACTTTACGCTAATTAAATTGTATATATTCAAATGAAGTTCAGATATAAATAATAAGCTTAAAAAGAATTTATTATATCAAATAAACAAAAAATAAAATATAGACGTTTAAAAAAGTGGCACGGGACTTGTCCCCGGTACCCCTCTGAAACAAGGCCCTTGCATGTATGTTTGTATGGATGTGTGTACGCATGTGTATATGTATCTACGTATGTATGTATATATGTATGTATGCATACATGCATGTGTGTATGTAAGTTCTTCTGGTTTTATAATTTTCATGAATATAGATAGAGTCGGTTTCTAACATATACACAAGACACTTTCCTTGGAATTTAGACATATGTGTACACAGACAGACACACACACACATACACACATGCATACATATATATATATATAAGGAAAAGTAATCGAAAACGCAACTGCAGTCTTTTTAACAATATTTATTTATTTTACTTCTATTACTTTAACTTTTGTTTGTTTGTTTTTTAATAAAAAAAGACCCTCATTTATATATATATATATATATATATATATATATATATATATATATATATATATAAATGAAAGTATAGAAATTGTTGTGAGCGTGAAGCCAACAGTATTTCATAAATATATATATATATATATATATATATATATATATATATATATATTAGTTCCACTCTTGGCGAGAGAAGAATGGGTTACAGAGTCAACGTATCGGGCATGTTCTCTTCATCAGGAAAAACACAAACGGAAAAGTGGAAAGGAAAGGAAATATTAAAAAGGTTGTTGAAATAAAATTATAAATAAAAGATAAAAAGAGAGTGGTGGGTGGGTGAGTGGTCAGGCCTGTGGGTGTGGGGATCAGTGGGAGGGTTGCAGACGTACAGTGAGTAGTAGTGTGCAAATGGCCTACATATTGCGATGCATGTGTGCGTGTGTGGGTGTTAAATATGTTGTTGATGGAAGTGTGTGTTGTTAATGTGTGTACACATGCATCCACGAACGCATGTACGAACGCGCACTCAAACACACGCACGCACATGTGCACACACGCACACACCTGTGACTCTTTGCGCGCAGTCGCACATGTATGTGAGGGTGTATATGTTAGTATATGTGTTTCGAAGAGATGTGTGGTCGATGGTGCGTGTATATATATATATATATATATATATATATATATATATATATATATATATATACAGTATTTTCCGTAGTGTTGTAATATAAATATTACACACAGTAGATGGACAGCTCACGTAGAGTTTGCTCGACGGTTCAAGTTGTAGTTCCAAAAGTAATCCGGAGAAAAATAGAAGGATTTTAATGGATACAGTTTAGTTAAAAGGAATTTATTGACACGTGTTTCTATAACAGTTACATAACCTGAAAACAGCTGCTATCTACAAAGTATTAGTTATGCAGACATTCAATATTTCAATGTTATTATCAACTGTCATTTCATCGGAATAATTTTACTGAGGACCTGTTTGGTTTTTATAGAGAATATTAGGAGGGAGGGGTGAAGTTGTTAGAAGAATAGTTGAGGGAGTGGTTTTTTGATAGCAGTGAGAATTTTTGGTGGCAGTGAGTAATTAGATTCCCATCTGTTGTTTTGACATTTTTATAGAATATATTATTGGTTATTTTTCTAAATCTATAGAAGGATTAGAGATAGTATAGATATGCGTGGTTGGTTTTGTGTTTGCACTTAATTAACATTCAGACTTAAATTTTTCTTTCAAGTTTACGTATCCTTTCGCCCACGCATTCACACACAAACATATATGCACACCTCTACAAAATACATATACTCACATACACATACTTACATGCTCATATTTACATACATATACACATGCATACATATATATATACACATATATACATGTACATACATACGCGTTCATGTGTATACATTTTCATACTCAACTTATCTTTATATACACACGTATAGACACACACATATATACACACATACTCCAGTCTATGTGTATATATATATATATATATATATATATATATATATATATATATATATATATATATATATATATATATAAACACTTTAATACATGAATACACTTACATCTAACTATACACATCAAACATATATATATATTTACTTATTTATATACATTTTTCCCATATATATACATACTTATGGTCGCTTTTAGACACATTCATTATAGTATATTTGCACCTATTCTCATCAGCATATCTTTCCATTATTAGTGTGGTAATTTAAGGTTATTAATATACATATATATGTTGAGAAGAGATTATTTTTATATTTTACTAACTAGATTGAGGTTTATATAGTTGGGGGGATGTCCCTCTTTTATGTAATATTCAGCTTGTAGTGAGAAAAAAGGGTTTTAGTTCGGTGACGGCAGAATAATGTTCGTTCAATTCTGTTATTCAGCAATTTCCTCTTGTGTATGATTATGTAATAGATCTCAAGATTACACAATTTGCAGAAATTTTGGCTCCTGGAAAAGCTTTGGGTTTTAGCTAATTTCTCCCATTTTAGGGTAAACTTTTGATCGCTATCCCTGAGCGTCCAAGCTTTTTCTGCTAAAGTTGTTACATTTCTTTGGCTCTGGTGTTTTATTGAGTAAGAATGCCTATATAATCGAGATTTAAACGATGTTGCCGTTGATCTCACGTAATACCACTTGTTGCCTCCGGATTTAATGGTACACTTATAAATAATATTTTTTTCCAGGCAGTTATTACCGAGGGGGCAGTTGTCAGGATAGGTGCAGTTACAGTTGTGTACGTTGGGTTTTCTCTGGAGTAGTATTGCGGACGAACTTAGGTGTGGTTTATTTATGTTCTGTAGTGTATTGACTACTGTTTTTTTTGTGTTCTTTGTACTTAAGTTTTTAGTGTTTTCGTTTAACCTTCTAGTATTGATCTTTTTATGTGTTGTTCAAGGTTTAACGCTGTAGAGTATGACAGTCTTATAGTGGTAGGGTTTAGGATTTTGTGGTATTTGTGTGATGTAGGAAAATGTCTCTTAATTATTTTAAAGAAGAGTACTGGTAAATTTGTACTAATGGAACTATTGTATTCAGGGTTATACCATAAGTACTCTTTGCATCGCTTTCTATTAGTTTTGTTTGTTGGTTTACTGGTGTGTATACTATGGTAGTAAGTGTGGTTTGGTGTTGTGTTATTATATCTACCTATGTGGGATTTATTTTGGGTGTTTTGATTGTTCTCATCTATATACTCTATTTTGTTGAGGTAGCCTGCTTTACTAAGGGCGTTATCGTAGTACTCGGCGTGTTCCTTAAATACTTGTATGTTAGAAGATAGACCCGAGATTCTAAGGGAAATATTTTTAGGGATAGATTTAATTATAGAGATATAATTAATTATATATATATATATATATAATTAATTATATATATATATATATATATATATAATTAATTATATATATATATATATATATATATATATATATATATATATATATATATATATATATATATATATATATATATATATATATATATATATTGAACCACGTAAAGATTAGCCTCAAATTCTATATATATATTCATCATCTGTATTACTTTACAACTGAGCGTTTACATTATTGAATGAGGAGATCCGCCAGGATGGAAACATGCTCGTTCCTAGCCTTAATGTCTTCTGTTCTCTAAAGTTGTTTCCTTACTAGCGTTTCTTAAAACAAAAAGAACCCTTTCAGAAGGAATATTTCTCTTGACATTTTTTCCACTCAACTTTTCATATCATCTGTGAACGCCGGCATAGCAACTTGGGAAAGTGACTTTATCAAACACTGAAAACCATCATCGGATCTGACGGAGGATCTCTCTCTCTCTCTCTCTCTCTCTCTCTCTCTCTCTCTCTCTCTCTCTCTCTCTCTCTCTCTCTCTCTCTCTCTCTCTCTCTCTCTCTCTCTCTCTGAGAGATGAGACCTGTTATTTGTAAAGACATTTTTTTCAATTCCAACCCGCCCGTACCTTCAATCTATCTCATTTCTCATTCTTTCTTCTGATGAAGGACTAGCGTCCGAAATGTTAAGACCCTCTTCCTGCTATTTCAAGTGTTAACCTAACATATTCCTTCCATATACTGTACTGATTTTGTTGTTATTTCTGTTTACCTTTTACATACATATATATATATATATATATATATATTTAAAAGAATAGAGGTGTAACACACGAGTTGTGATATATTAGTAAAAGGAAAAGAAAATGCTGACAAATTGTTCCCAGTGAAAAATAGTTTAATTAGGAATAATTAAAAATTAGTAATAAGTATTGGTTAGTATTCAGTTTTAGTTTTAAGTGTTTACCGGTTGCGCATTTCTAATGCTTTTCAAAAATAATTTTGAGATAGAGCGCCCGTGATGTTTGCTCTAATCTAATCAGTTTTGGAAATTCTACCTGTTTTATGTGAAAAAAGTGGCTCCAGAGGTATTAAAATAAGTTTCGCGCCAATTTGTGTTGCAAAAATTCTTGTGGTCAAAACAATTTTGATTGGTCGGTAGAGGTCACGTGAATGTTAAAAATTGATTTTGCGCCAAATGTAGGTTTGTCGAAGAGTGTCCTTTTTCGCCTGATTGAGAAGTCACTGAAAAATAAGTCTTTTAAGACAAATATGTGTGTGTGTGTGTGTGTGTAGTAAAGAGGTTCATTGTTGTGATAATGGTCAGTAGGGATGTGTGTGTGAATTGCAGTCATGTTGAAAGGTCAACAGTTCAGGTGCCTATTAAGACAAATATATGTGTATGTGTGTGTGTGTGTGTGTGTGTGTGTGTGTGTGTGTGTGTGTGTGTGTGTGTGCGTGTGCGTGTGTGTGTGTGTGTGTGTGTGTGTGTGTGTGTGTGTGTGTGTGTGTGTGTGTGTGTGTGTGTGTGTGTGTGTGTGTGTGTGTGGCAGATTAATTTGTGGTAGAGACATCAGTCAGTAGGAATGTGTCTCTACGTTCGTGGGGATATTTTAACATGTTGAAAGATATTTTTCAGCTCTTGTCTTATACGGAGAAGTGTGTGTGTGTGTGTGTGTATATATATGTCTCTTTGTATGTTAGTGTACGCGTGTGTATGTGTGTGTGTATATGTGTGTATATATATATGTATTTGTGTGTGTGTAAACATTAACTTTTTACACTAACATATTCGAGATAACAAATCATACCATCTTAAAAACGGAAAGGCACAGTAGATAATCTTCTCCTAGATACACTGTCTGAATAAAATGTAGGATTTTCATAGCTATAACTTCGTTTCCATCCAAATCCCGTTTTAAACCTTTAGCATTTACATTACTCTATATTAACCATTGTATTTTGGGGGTAAAAGGTTTCACAATATCGAATCTATGAAATTTTGATATCATTTATTTTGAGAACAATACCTTAATGTCAGTATGAGTGGCCAGTTACAGCCAGTTTGAACAGAAAGAGGAAAGAAAATTCTGGCCAGATATGGCCGGTTTAAATGCTAAAGGATTAAACAGATAATGACGGGTACATCGAATATTGTAGCCGTTGGTCTACAAAAAGGCTTTCACAGCTGAAATAAGTTTGATCATATAACTGCTGGAATCAGGGCATACCTCGATTAAAACAACGTTGACAATAACATCAACGATAACAACAGTATATATATCAACAGTTTGACATAAACAACATCAACGAAAATATCAACAACAACGACAAAACCCACATTACCAGCGGAAACAACTGGTTATAAATGTTGTTAATGCTTTTTGTTATGTCTTCAAATATGCTGGATTGTTAACAAAAAAACTTACCCTTATTGAGAACGTCTAACAATATTATCTGTTTTGCATGTAAATGGACGAATAGATCACGTTCTTTGTGTTTGGAAATTAAATGTGTGACGTATTTTCTAACGTTCGGAGAACACCAATCAAATGTTGATGACTAAATACTATTTTTATCTTTACAAATACATTAGCTCATATATATTCTATTTTACGAAGTTCACATTTGTATAAATAACATTACAAGCTCACAATTCTTTCACGCTGAAAATATAAACACATATAACAAATACAATTAACCATTGTTAAGAACTTCACAAATCCACGCCCCAAAATATACGACGAGAGCGAGAGAATGATGAAGAAACAAAGGGCAACAAAAACAAAAACATCCATCAATTCACGTTCAAGTGCGACAATCAGCCACACATCACAAGGATCAACGATATATGTCGAGGCAAGCTAATACGATCGCAGCATTACCACGGGTGATGGTGAGGCTAAGCGGCTGAAACAACCAAGCACACCCACGGCACGGGCATCACCCGGCACCCCAATATGGCGAGCCGCCAGCGATGACAAGATCTTCGTCCATAGGCTGGAAAAGTAATTGCTAGATAGATCCCTTTATTTCCGGATTTTATTCCATTCGTCAACGGAAGTAGTGACCCTCATATTTACCGTGGCATCCATGATGTAGGAGGGAGCAAAGGAGACACTGAGGCGTCACATGTGATGCTGCCTGCTTTCGTCAATCGTGTGAAAGCAATCGTGTCCTAGCAAAGTAACCTAAACAAAGTAACAAGAAACTCCAGCTTCAAAGGAAATATAAAAATTATAGTTCACTAATAACTAGCTGTTGAAACGGCAAGAGCTCAGCCGTCCGGTCCCGACACTTTATAATATACCAATACTCTACTACCCCAAGTATCGAGTACTCTGTTGAGTAATGGTCTAACCAGTTTCAAACTTTATATATATATATATTACAATGTTTTCTATACCTTTCATTTATATATATATATATATATACAAATAACTATATGTATATATATGTGTCTGTGTGTGTGTGTAAAAGATAAACAGAAATAACAATACAATCAGTACAGTATCGACAGTCGGTCGACTTTTCGTCAAATCGGACCGAGGAAACAATGTTTCCGTTGGTCTTTCCAATTGCTCATACTATCTATCGGTTGTCGGAGGTGCAATGTGAAATAAAGTGTCATGCTCAAGGACAAAACGAATCGCCTGGTCCAGAAATCGAAATTACAACCTCACAATTGCGAATCCAATTCTCTAACCACTCTGCCACGTGCCTTCATTCAAGAAAGAATAAGAAATTAGAAAAATTGAAGGGGTGGACAGGGCGGAAAAAGATAGTTAAGGGCAGATTTCTAGCAGAGAAACCTAAAATAAGCCTGATCTACCATTAAGCTTGCCATTATTGCAGTTTCCACCGACAAGGCAATATTGTTCATTTTCTTATATAGGATGGACAATACCAAAGAATTTCAGTTTCATAAGGCAGCTTCTTTGAAAGTATAACTTGTATTTACCTGTTAGTAAACGGAAAACGTCTAATGCCTTTCGAGCATGGTGTAACATTTCAAGCATGCATAGATCAGGCATCTAAGTAAATATGTGTAGACCAAGACAGGGACGGGTATAAATGCCGTTAGATATAGCAGATATATATCACTTCTATCAACTCAACAATAATAGAGTAGCAAATAACAAACAGAAATTTATTTGTCACTGATATACAGAGAATCTTAATAAATGATAGCTAAGAAATATCACTCAGAGATTATATAAACATATATAGAGTAACATGTATGAAGTTAGCTAAAGGCAGATTCCTAGCAAAGTAACCTAAAATAAACCTTTTCTACTATTAATCTCGCCATTACTGCATCTCCACCGATAAGACAATGTTTGCAATTCTATTATTGGAAGCCTGATCTTGGCATGCGTGAAAATTCCAACTATGCTCGAACGACAGTGGATGTTTTCCGTTTACTAACAAGTAAATATTAATTTATAATTTCGAAGAAGCTATAATAGAATGGCCAATATTGTTTTATCAGTGGAACCTGCAGTAAGGGCGAGATAAATGGTAGGGCATGCTTATTGTATGTTACTTTGTTAGAAATCTGCCCATAGTTAACTTTGTAAAAGTTAGTATATATATGTATTATTTAGAAAGTGAGGTTATTTACAAAATGAGAAAAAACTGAGGTGTCCTAAACGAGTGAAAGTATAAGAAAAAAAGATGAAATCGAAAATGCAACTGGAGTCTTTTTTTTTTTTATATATTTATTTGGTTCCTTAACGGTTTCGCAGTTCTTCTGCTTTTCAAAAGTAGAATTGAGATGGAAAGTTTGTGGGTTTTCTCACATCTGTGATATATATATATATATATATATATATATATATATATATATATATATATATATATCACAGATGTGATATATATATACTAACTTTTACAAAGTTAACTATGGGCAGATTTCGAACAAAGTAACATACAGTGAGCATGTCCTACAATTTATCTCGCCATTACTGCAGGTTCCACTGGTAAAACAATATTATATATATATATATATATATATATATATATATATATATATAAGGCGGGTAAAATTCCCGAGATCCATGGACGAGTTCTCTCCAGCGGTCTCTGTCCTTCATCATCGCTGCCATACATATATATATAACATGTAGCGCAGTAAATAAATATATACATATACACTAGGTATATATATAATGTATAATAAACAATACAATATAATTACCTCATTACCATAGGTTTCCCGAATAAGACGAATACGAAAAACGTCCTCATTCGTTCATCGGACAAGGCAATTTAAAACATATGTTTTAAATTGCCTTGTCCGGTGAACGAATGAGGACGTTTTTCGTATTCGTCTTATTCGGGAAACCTCTGGTAATGAGGTAATTATATTGTATTGTTTATTATACATTATATATATACCTATATATATATTGTTATACATGAGGAGGCTCATATTTGTGTATAATAATATTGCCAGAATTAATAAGAGAACACACTCACTGTTTGGTTGGTTTTAGCTTCTCTGTCTTTTATATCGGTTAATTTAATTTATTCGGTCCTCAATGTTACAGTGAGTGTGTTCTGTTATTAATTCTGGCAATATTATTATACACAAATATGACCCTCCCCAAGTATACCAATATTTGTTTCGACACGCGATTTCATATCAAAAACCTCGCAAAACTAATTCATCGCCGTCATATATATACATATATATATATATATATATATATATATATATATATATATATATATATATATATATATATATATATATATATATATATATATATATATATATATATATATATATATATATATATATGTATATGTATATATATATGTATATATGTCTTCCTAAACGAACACTGAAATGTAAAACGTATACTGGTTTAAGTAAGTTTGTCATTTTTACCTATTACCGTTTTTCACCTCGTTTCATATTTTGCTTTTGTTTCCTTTACTGTTTTTGTTTTTGTTTCCTTTACTGTTTTTTGTTTATATCACATTCCTATGACAATACACAATTACAAAGACTACAACGCATTAAAACGAAATACGAAATACAAAGAATATATTAAGCAAAAACAAAAATTATCAGGGGAAGTAACTTAATGATAATCTTTTAAATTTATTTCCCTTGGAAAAAGCCAATTTTGATTTTAAATATTTTATGTAGTAATTATTTTAGCTTCAATTTTGATTTTATCTTACATTCACTTAAACATTTTTGCTGTCGTTTTTCTTGTTACCGTAGCTATTCTTGTTTTTGAACTGCAAACACGGAGATTATCATGCTACATTATTTATATATATATAAAGAGGGTCGGACCCCATGCTTTGCAGCAAAGAGTTACGTCCCTTTATGGTCTGAGTTCAAATCCCGCTGTGACTAACTTTGCCTTTCATCTTTACGGGGTCGATAAAATAAAGCACCAGTAATACACTGGGATAATTGCTGGCCTTGTGCCAAATGTAGAAACAATTATTTATATATATACAAAACTCCTCTGTGAAACCTGTGTATCATATAGATCAAGGTATCTAGTTGAACTGATTTCTACATGTCATGATATCCTCTGAGGTGGTGGTATGAACACGAACACATCACCAAGTAGATATCATATCATATTCTCACACGCTTTAATTTGAACATAGGTTTCATCCATGGCAAGGCTTATTTCTTAACACAAACCTTTATTATATGTGAGAACACACCACAGCTCTAACACTTCAAGGTCTTTGCTATAGATTTGTATCTGTTTCTGTGACACACCAGCTCACACATTCTTGACAAAGTTCAACTGTTGTTCAGAATTACTTGCAGGTGTGATGTCATCCACTCACGTGCCTGTTCAAAAGTTTCACTATCAACAAAGAATAACTTGATAGGTGCATTAGTCTCTAAAAGTGCCTTGACAAGGTCGTGTAACCTTGAATAACCAAAACATGTCATATTAGCACTTCATAGACGTGTTGGTCTCCGGAAAAGACTTGAGAAGAGCATGTGCATTGTGAATGTTCCGTCCATGATTAGTATAACACCTATCTCTTCAAGGAGGCACCGACACTATCTGGAAAGTCCTAGCCATGGTTAAACTAAAAACTTTTCCAAGTTTTCTCTTTGATGCTTGTTTTCTCTAGCTTAGTTCTACACAGGACAAAGAAGGGTCATTAAGGGTCATTATCAAAAGAGCGTATCACAGAATTTTCTTTCTATGTTGCCTGCATATAATCCAATACAGTACTGAAATGTTCCCATATGGCTGCTGGGTTTTTACTTTTGTGGGAATACTGTGCTGAAGGTAGTCGTTTTATGGTTGCCACCTACAGAAACTATCAATGTAAGTTTTCTCTCTTTTTTAGTAAAGGTTTGAGGCGTGATTTTTCTGTGTACACTTTCTAATAAAAAAAAAATTGCAGGTTTGAATGTGATGAGATTGTATGTCATGAGTTTTAAGTTTTCGATCAATAGTAGCCATATCTTTATAATCAGCTAATACATTATCATCAAGTGGTATTAAGGACACCATACGTTAAAGAAATTCCACACAATATTGAGAGATACCAGCAGCATCTTATCATCGTGGTAGATCAAGATCAGACTGCTGCATGCACTGGTACTCTCCCACTTCCTGCACGTATGCGAGAATGGTCTTTTACTAAAGATATATGAGAGGGGGCTGAAAAGTTCATAGGTTGACTAT
>OZ024740.1:347512321-347522321 GCA_964016885.1 Eledone cirrhosa
TCAAACACCTTGAAATAAGGACATGATACTAACATACTACTAATTCTGAATAAAATTATTATTGAATAAAATTATATTATTATTGCTTTTGAAAACAGCTGGTGATATGCATGTAAGTAAAAATTCTCTTTATCTGATATTTTGTAACTAACCTTACATAGATCAATAAAGGAGTATAACTACAATGTATTATCATCATCTAGAAACGATCGTAAAGCAGTGAAGTATATCTCTAATGACTTGATATTTTATTTCATTGTTTTAACTTATATATATATATATATATATATATATATATATATATATATATATATATATATATATATATACATGTAAAGTTATATTTAAAATTGTTGGGTTACAACTAGTAAATATTTATAACTGATATAAAAGCACTCGACAAATATTTGGAGTATATTTACAATATTAAATAAATGGAAAACTATATTTATAAAACCATATTTATTTCATTATATATATTTCGGGGATATCATATTAACAATATGCTATGCCTTCATCAGACAAAATACAATATAAACAGTTTTATAGATAAATAGATTCGACATACAGTGAAGTATATCTCTAATGACTTGATATTTTATTTCATTGTTTTAACTTATATATATATATATATAAATATATATATATATATATATATAAAGGTTATCATATACATAAAATGAAAGATATATATATGTTGCAGCTGTTCACTTTTAAGCTCTATGAAGAATTAATAAATTAAAATCAAAAAATCAGAGCATTATATCATAAATCATGTCTTTAGAATCATCAGATATTAAAGTATATACTATTTCTTCTTCTAATTAGCATAAGTAACCATATACAAAATCAAATCTAGCAAGCTTTAAGAATAAATTTTCTTATGGGGAAATCTCTGACAAACAATCGATCGTAGCCTCTTCGCGGCAGCCCCGTTCCATTATTTATCGAACATTTCGACAGCATGTAGACTCCGACTAAATATACCATCAATCACACACAATTAGTAGTAAAATTAAACTTAGAAGAAATGCGCACATACCGTAATTATATCTCTACCATGGTTTCTTCCTTATTTAGGACATCCAAATAATATGAATTTCCAGAGTTAGGAGATAAACTCAAAATCAGACATTTAGTTTTTCAATCCGATCCCGCCAAATTTAGATTCAAAAATGGCTAAAATTCGCTATGAAGCTGTGTTCCAGCCAGAGAGAAAGAGTGTGATTGGTTGCTTACGGCGGGATCGGATTGAAAAACTAAATGTCTGATTTTGAGTTTATCTCCTGATGAAACCTAACTCTGGAAAACGCAAACAACATATTATGTATTTATACAAGTATTTATGTTTATTTTTTTATGACTCATTCCGGGCCATACTTCTTAATTGCATCGACCAAAACGAAGCTTTTTCAGTTGCGCACCATTTTCTGATTTCTTTCCTCTATAACGATAAAAAAAAACACATTATGTATATACATGCATATACCCTAAGAGTCACAGAGGAGGGGTCTATATACTCCACATTTTACAGGGAGAATGCCTGCAGAGACATTTTTGGGTACCACTAAACTGCCCTTCATTACAGGGCCAGAATGGCTTATATACGAAATGAGATATCGCGGATACTCAACAGATTCAGCAGGTGTAGCGACAGAAATTACCAGCTCCGTGGAACTCCAAAGAGTTCTCACCAAACTCAGTAATGCCAGGGCAGCAACACGTAAAAGAACAGGGTGAACACGTACCCCTAACGATATTTGCTATCTAAAGCTGCCGCATTTCAATGAGAAGACGAAAGCTGCCATCAGACAAACCATCCATAAGAAGAGTTCCTCTGACAAGGGCAAGTTTCATCACTGTCAATTCAGTACCTGTCCGGATAGTAACCAGGGATCAATTATGGATATTTAACAAGATTTAATGGAGGGAGGGGGGGGGGGGGGCAATAACATCGATTCCACATTCGAACTAGATCTTGCTCCTTGGAAATTTCAATTCATGTGTGGGAAAGGACGACCACATCTGGAGTGTTTTAGGACTTCACGGCATGAACAAGATGAATGCCAATGATCTTCTCCTTTTGCAATTAATTATGCACGGAGTTTGAGCTGGTCGTGTCCAATAATTCTTTTCGGTAAAAAGAGATCCACTTGCCAACATGGATACACCCGAGATCCAAACATCGACTCATCTTGGAATATATCGCCACCAGGAAGAGAAACCTCCATGATATCTGCTCTTTAAGAGTAATGCGTGGTGTAGAATGTGATAAGGCCCATAAAATCGTACGTATCAAGATAAAAGTGCAGATCAGAGAAAACATGAGGGCAGCCGAGGTATAACTGCCAAAACGTATAGATGTGTCCAAACTGCAAAGTTTAAAATTAAGAGATGCTCTTGATAGAACTTGGGTATAATCGTTTGCAGATATTTGACACGGGATGGTTAAATGAAAAGCGCGTAGATAATTTTAAAATGTCTCAAAGTAAAGTTTTATCAAGTTTTCTAAATCTTTGGTAAGATCTTTTAATCATAAGCTATTGTTCTATACATTCTAGAAATGTGTGCTTGAATGCTGCAATATTATGATTTATCTTGGTATTTTTTTCTTGCATGCCAAATTTCGGAGCGTATCAATGTGGAGACTATATTCACTGAGTTCGCAATACGAGGTCTGAAACTTAAGTTATACTTTTGGGGAATAAATCTGAGTAATTTAGAGAACTTAATTATCTTATTATTACTTCGTTACAGAAACTATTTATTATTGTTAGCATTATGATGTTATTCAAGAATGGTCTTTAGATTCACTATTCCCTCAAATCCTAAACAAATATATATTAATAATATCTATGTGTCGAGGATTTGCTTATGGCAGCAGGTGAACTTAATAGTGTGGCGGTAAACATGTATGATATTAAATTGGGAATAGAAATCAATCTTTCAAACAGTATTACTAATTCCAATTTTTGTAATTAGAAATAGGTTTTCTATGCCAAGTATAACTCAGGAGGTTTGTGACAACAAGTTGCTTTTTAACCCCAAATCAGACCCACTTGATTGTAATGCATCTGATACTCTCTGTAGCTACACCATATAATTTATGTAGGACGTCATTATTTACTGCCTTTACTCTATTAAGATAATTGTATATGATTTGAAGTGTACTGTTTACTATTTCTCGCAGGTTGTGTGACTTCTACTGCTAGAGTTAAAAAATCTTAAAACTTTGAACTAAACGTATTGCCAATCTCAAATTTATTATTAGACATATTTTCCCAAAATCCATACATGCGTATCTGAGTCATCGCGTTCTTCTCTTAGTGATGTATTAATGTTCAAATGTAAGCCCAACAGGCTTTTACATCTACCGAAAAGAACGTTAGAATTGATTTTTCGTAACTTCTTAACAGAAGCATCATTCGTCAGGAAAGCTGTTCCTAGCAGTGTCTAACATTTTCTCATGAGTCAGTCAACTGGCAAATATATTTATTGTTTCGAGAAGCGAATTGTTATATTTACACCTTTGGGGGGCTCGTGAAATCCTATATGGAAAGAGACTTAATGTAAGAAGTCGTGGTTGTCAGTTTTATTGTTTCTACTGCGTTTGAGGTAATTTAACCAAACAACATTGCTGGTATTTGTAGTATGAGCCTTGGACGTATATATCGCAATTTAATCCTGATATCTCCTGAAATAACACCTAAAACTGAATTAATAAAACAAGTTCCTGTTAAAGTTTAATTCCACAATAATCTGATAGAATATCTAGATATTGCTGTTGATTTTGGTGTTGTTGTTGTTGGTGATGTTGTTGCTGCTATTGTTGTTGTTGTTGTTGTGGGTGGGTGGTTTTCGTCGTCGTTGTCGTGTTGTTGTGGTCAACAAAGCCATTTCAGTCGGCACCTTATCTTTTATTTCGATATGATATATCTAAGATTACATTCTGTACTGTATCATTTCTTTGTATTTCTTTAAAACAGTGATATTTCTAAAATAACAATTTCAGAAGGATTTCACTTGTTGAGTGACTCCCTCGAAGCCCCATCATTGGTTTGAGCTTGGGCAGTATATCATTGTGTGTAAGTAAAGTATATGTACACGTTTGTGTCAACTAAATTAAAAGAGGTTATTTGTAACTATTACTGAGTCAACAGAATCAACATCAATATAAATACTTACAGACATATTGCCCTCTCTAATTCACAGAAGTTTAAAAAAGTGACTCCATCAGTTCCACATGTTTCAAATATGATAAGCATCATGCAGTATCGACAATTTGGTTCCGTAGTCGGTGCCGCGCTATTGAGAACGACTCCTGGTTAGAGAAGGTAAAAAAATATTTATTTTATTTTGTCTTAAAAAAGAGAAAAATATACACATATCTCTTTCAGTTTCTATCGACATAGATAGAGCGTTTACACGTTTCGATACTTTCCAAGGTATCTTATTGGAAACATACTTCCCAGGGAGAGGAGTCAGGCTGCTAGTCTTATTTTTCTCAAAGGCATAAGAGTAACGTCACTTTCGATTCGATCCCCCTGATATGACAGTCTGGCGTAATCGACAGATTTGGTAGTAGAATATATATATATATATATATATGTATGTATATATATATATATATACTACCATGACTGAATCTTAACCATCTACTATGTCAGGGTATGTCATGCATCATCTTATTTTATCTGATGAGGACGTACTGTTGAAATTAACTCAGTACCTCTGAAATATGTATAATAAAATATACTTGATCACAAGAATATCTATTTTGTTAATATTTTAAATTAATATTAATAACTCCGGAAAATCAATTCTTTTGAGTGCTTCCAATCTATTGTAAAATTTATTCTTTGAGTTATTCATTGAACCTTGTTTAAGATTTAAATATATATATATATATATATATATATATATATATATATATATATATATATAATCATTTAACTCCTATTTCCCTGCTAGCAAGGTTTGAACGTGTCTTCACAGACCAAGTCAGTACCGAAGCTGGGCTACCGACGTCCCAGACAGGCCGAGGGGTCTGTATCCCGATTACGTCTGATCATATCAAGTGCAGAGGAGATTTTGTCTTTTCTTTTGACACAACACAAACTGAAGGATCCACCTAACCCATAGTTTGGCAACCTGTCTATGGCTGGATGCCCTTGCTAACACCAAACACTTTACACCGTGTACGCGGTGCGGGTATCGTGTAGATCAAAGGTTCTCAACGGGGGAATATGCACCCCCGGGGGGCGTTTCGGAACTCCAGGGGGGTGTTTGGGAGCAAGGTCGCGTTAGGGGGGCGTTTGGAGATTGGGGTCGCTGGAAGGCTCTTTACTTTGGTAAGTTTTATAAGCCATATTTGTATGTCTTTGAGACAGCCAGTGTGAATGCATTTGAATGAGCATGCAGACAGCATAATTATAGTCTGACCGCAGCTGTGAGCAGGTGTGCAGGCATGTCTAGACATTAACCGGCAATTGGGAACCTAAAAATGGAAAAACCCACAGTCAACTGGGTCAAGGACACTTTGAGCGCAGCCAGTTAGAATCTTATCTTTCCTTCACCGATAACAATGTATTTCATGTGTGAAATTATTGACTCAACCGTAACGAGTTGACACTATGTATATCTATTTTATTCCCTATTGTATAAATAATATTACAAATAAAAAAGAAAAGAAAAAACACAGAAGCGGGTCACACACACATCTAGGACCACATGCAACACGTAATCAGGTAATAGAAACATCTAGGACCACATACAACACACAGGCAGGTAATACATACCTCTAGGACCACATACAACACACAAGCAGGTAATACATACAGCTGGGACCACATGCAATACATAAGCAGGTAATACATACATCTAAGACTAGATACAACACACATTGTATCATGTGCTACGGACGACGCAAGAGCAATGGTCGGCCAACATAAGGGTTTCGTCACTCTTCTGAAGAGAGAAAATCTATCTGTATTTGCTGTTCATTGTGACATTCATCGACAACATTTGGCTGCGAAGAAACTCAGCAAGCTGCCAAGCAAGTCCTTGCAGGTGGCCATTGATGTCATCAATTTTATCTAACGGCATTCCCTCAATGAACGAATTTTCCGGCAACTGTGTCAAGATAATGATGAAGAATTCATCAAGCTGCTCCTTCATAATGAAGTGAGGTGGCTTTCAAAGGGCAAGTGCCTTACTCACTTCTTTGAACACTTCGACTCTCTCATTGAGTTTCTGCGAGGCCGCAACGCAGAACTGTACAAGAAAACCCCTACCTCACCGACATCTTCGACAAATGCAATAGCGTCATTTTGGCTTTGCAGGGAAAGAAGATCACCTTGCTTAAAGCAAGGAATGCTGTGAAAACATTCCTGGCCAAATTGAAAGTCATTGAAAGGAATCTTTGTTGACGGGAGTTCTATAATTTTCCTAGTGTCGCCAATGTTCAAAACATTGTAAACAATGACCAACTCCAGATTTATACCACTCACCTCCGTGCACTACAAGACAACATGAGAGAATGGTTTGTCAATCTTTTGCCGATGGACATTCCAATGTGGATAGCAGATCACTTCATAGCTAACGTCGACAATTTGGATGTTAAATTTCAGGAAGAATTCATTGAACTTCAATCAGATAATATGATCAAAATTAGATTTCCCAAAATAGGTGAACCCCTTTTTGGGATGCAAGAGGAAACTCAGCGTCGATTTCCACATCTACATGCAGAGGCTAAGAGATTTGCTCTGCCTTTTCCAGGCTCATACTTAGTCGAGAGGAGGTTTGATGCTGTTTCAAGACTGCAGAGTAAGTCTCTCAACCGCTACACGTGGAGATCTCTTGCTACATCTTAGGAAAATTCAGCCTCATGTCAAAGAGTTAGCTAGACTCCATGAAGCTCAAGGGTCCCATTGAAATGAGGTCAAAGTTAAAGTAAGTTGATTTATCCGAAAACTTGGATATGCTATTGTTACAAAGCAAACTAACAATTTTTTTATTTGTAGTTGCAGTCTGACTGGACTGGAAACCATCTACTACAATTCACTTACTCATTTGTTGTATATATTTTACCATTTACTAATAAATATACCCTCCCGCGTGGTCGTGAAAACCCTCTTCCGTGGTCTCTAAGCTCACAAAGCAGAGGGGACATCAATTTAGATATCAACATTTATTCTGTCCGTTTCATTAAAGGGGAAAATGGAAAGCTTTGAAATGATATAATTGCCACTTTCTTCCAGATAAGAGCACTCTTGGGATAGACAGAATTGCTCTTGTATAAATGTTCAAAATAGTTGGTAATGCCTGGTGGGAATATAACAAATTCAACTGGTCCTCATTCATAAAAAAGAACATTTATGTTCCTTTTTTTGAAATTTATATATTTCCTTTCAAGGAATGTATTTATACTCTCAGCTGCCTGCAATGGTATCTTTGGAATATTGTTAATTTTTCAGTAATCTACTGATATTAAAATCAGAAGTATATTGAAAAATGGAAAAATAGGGTAGGGGGCATTTCGTGATTTCAAGGGACAAAAGGGGGCGTTTGGCCTAAATGGGTTGAGAATCTGTGGTGTAGATCTTCAACACTAGAGGTTGTTATACTTTGGGAGTGTCATACTGACAATAGAAACACATAACAGTTAAATTTCATTTCTGTCTATTAGAAGATGAGTAACTAATCCAATCATCGGTTAGTTTATTAACCAGCTAGCTGCTTAATGGTTAATTGGCGAGACTTCAGGCATGCATCCAGTGACATTTACAATGTCAATTGTTGCTTCTCTTTGTCTTCTCTTTGTTCTCATCTTGTTCTATTTACTTCAAACAAGATGAAAGAAATAGAACAATATCAAAACAAAGAGGAACAGGAATAGTCATTGATGCCCGTCGAAAAAGATTTGACAATTTGTTTCAGATTTAATAATAGCTTCTACATTTGGCACAAGGCCAGCAACTTTGGCGGAGTGTAAAATCGATTAATTCGACCCCAGTGCGTTAATAGTGCATTAGTTATCGACCCCGCAGGGATGAAAGGCAAAGCTAACCTTGGCGGGATTTGAAATCAGAAGGCAAAGGGCCGTAATTCTATGCCATAAAGCATGTTGTCCGACGCTCTACCAATACTGCCAATCCAACCCCCTGTAATCGTCAATGGCTCCAATGACCAATTTTCAGAATATGACATGGAGCATCAAACTTATTACTCTAATTTAATTGACTGTTATAAAAAAAAAATTATTAATAAGGAAAATATGCATTTTATATCTCAAAACTGTTTTTTTTTTTGTTTTGTTTTTTGATAAAACATGATCAGAGGAAAAAGACATGTTCTTTCCCTGGGTGTTGAATTTCGTATTCGATAAAATGATAACCTGATAAGTATTGAGGTCAAGTCACTGTTGCCTTTCTAAATAATCAAGTATTTGAGTTCACGTGTTATTTTTGGCAATAACATTTGTTCATTTCTCAGTATATACTCTGTTATCGGTAATTATTTTTCATTGGTTAAAAACATTTTTGTCCGAATTACTTTTGGTACGACATCATGAAGAAGGTGATATAAATGGGAGATATCTCTGTATCAACCGATCAAAACAAGGTGCTTGTTCTATAATGTGTTGATGTGCCTCATGTACCGTATTCAGACTGTCGCAATAAGCCGATATAGATATGTGCGACGTACGTGCTAGGTATACTGAAAGATTTATAATATCAAACAAACAGATGAGTGTACGATAAAAAAAAAGTGGCAAAATAACATAAAATAACCACGAAACCTTTGACTGAAAATGTTGTTGGTGTTATAAGATTTAATGCTCATATTGCTAGTGCTTTGGAGTCCACACATCTATACCAGAACTGTGCACACATCCATACACTGGGAGTCGGAAATACAGAAATACGTAATATTACTGTTCAGACTTGTTTCTACAGCTCAAGTCATGGTTCTCTTACTTAATAATTTTTTCTGTGATCTGGGCGTTAACAAGATCTGTGTTTATATGTCATGTTTATTCTGATGTATAACCACCATTTCATCGATCCGAAAAAATTAATAAACAATATTGATTTTTTTAAAAATAGGTCGATTGTTGACTTGTGATTCGTTCTGTGATTTGGGATGGACCGTCGACAAGCAACAGGTTTCTTGTGTGTTGCTTTACTAGCTAGAAAAAGAGTACTGCCCTAGAGTATAACCATAAATTGTCATTCTTGAAAAGGATGTCAGACCTGCATAGACGGTATCAATAATCCATTTTCTAGTTTTATAGCTGTGAGTCAGTCAGTTAGGCAGTCAATCCCTCGTAACCAGGGACAGTTCCCAGTCTTTTCGATCGTTTGTGTATTCTTTTATATTTTCTGCCTCCCTTTCCCGAAAGGTTCTATACCATGTTGCTAATATGTTCCTGTCATTTCCTTGTCTTTGCACTGTTGCATCTCAACACACAATTTGTATGTCGCTTCGGATTTGTATGTTGCTGCGGATCCACCATGAATTGTTTCAGCCTCCACCCGCTTTCCTGTCGCTACAGTGCCGGCCGCCTTCCACGCCATGCCGCCATCAACGAGGTCATAAAACATGGCTTGGATGTTGCAGGCTTCCCCTCCCAGCTCGAGCCGGTGGAGCTGGACCGAAGGGACGGGAAAAGGCCAGACGGTATGACCATCTGCCCGTTCCACGGTGGCAAAACCCTCGTCTGGGATGCCACTTGCAGCAACACCTTATCCAGCCGCAACCTGGTGCAGTTTGCGATTAACCCATGTTCTGCTGCACTTCAGGCTAAGGAGGGCAAACTATCCAAGTATCGGTCGCTTTCCGACATGTTTGCGGTCGTGTCCTTAGCAATGGAGACTTCTGGTGTCCTTGGGCCTAGGGCTACCTCCTTACTACCATCGGCGCTGAGCTGGCCAGCCGCAGGTGTGAGCCGGAGCTGTGGGGCGGCCAGCACGTGGAACCCCATTTTCTCATAATACAG
>OZ024740.1:347532321-347534821 GCA_964016885.1 Eledone cirrhosa
GTCAGAGGAGAGAGAGATTGGATGGACTGAGGAGAGTGTGACGAGGAGGTACGGGCACTTCACCAATGCAGTGGCGGTGGCAAGTGAAACCCTGTTGCCGAGGAAAAAGAACAAAGGGAAGCACGTCAGCTCTGCAATCCCAAAAGTGTGTGCAGCCAGAGAACGCCTGAAAGCTGCCAAGGACCAATTCTATGCTGATCCTACGGAGGAAAGGATGGAGACTGTGGAGGTGATGAGGGAAGAACTCTGTACCGCTTACACTGAGGTCAGAGAGGAGGCACTGATAGAGAAGATCAGAAGTGTGGAGAGAGCGGTTGACAGATCTGGATGTAAGGAGAGCTGGATGATCATCAACGAGATCACAGGGAGGAAGAGAAGGTGTTCGAGTCAGATCCAGGGAACGGGGCCCGAGGATAGGAAGAGGAAATGGCTAGACCATTTTAGGACCCTACTAGAAGAGCCACCCCCCACAGCCCAGAGCACTGGGGAGATCAGGCAGATGTTTGAGGAACTGGATGTTGAGACAGAGCCCTTCACCAAAGAGGAGCTTCAGAGAGCCAAGAAGAGAATCAAGGAGGGCAAGGCTCATGGAGAAGATGGAGTGGCATCAGAGGTGATGAAGAGGTGTGATTTTGATGATATCATCCTGGGGTTCTGTAACGGGGCACTGGAGAAAGGAGTTGCCCCGAATCAGTGGAGGATCAGTAACATCGTCCCAGTGCCAAAGAAGGGAGATCTCTCTAACACCAAAACTACAGGGGGATCTCACTGACGTCACTTGTGGCAAAGACCCTCAACAGGATGATTTTTAACAGGATCCAGCCTGAGATGGAGAAGAAGCTCAGGGACAACCAGAACGGCTTCAGAGAGGGTAGATCAACCACCAGTCACATTCTGATGCTGAGGAGGATATTAGAAGGAGCTAGAGCAAAGTGCCTTCCTGCGGTCATGGTTTTCATTGACTTTAGGAAGGCCTTTGATTCTGTGGATCGTTACTGCCTGATGAAGATCTTACAGGCTTATGGAATCCCCAAGAAGATAGTGGACCTGATATCACTGCTCTACACCAACACCAAATCCCAAGTCATTACACCTGATGGGATGACAGAGTTCTTTGAGATACTGGCTGGAGTGCTCCAGGGAGATGCATTGGCTCCCTACCTTTTTATCATCGTAGTGGACTATTGTATGCGCATTGCACTGGAGAAACACCAGGACTCTGGCTTTTCTGTGGCACCGGCTCAGAGCAGGAGAGTTAGGGCGAAAAGGTATCGGATGCTGAATTTGCCGACGACATAGTTTTGGTGACAAATACAGTGAAGGAGGCAGAGGATTTGATGCGGGAGGTTGAGACTGTGTTGATGAGTGTGGGGCTGAGAATGAATGAGACTAAAACAAAATATCTGGTAGAGAATGTTTAGAAGCCAGAGGGGATAACTAATATAGGCGGGAATCCGCTAGAATTGGTTCAGGGCTTCCTGTATTTGGGAGCAAAGATTGGGAATACGGAAGATGATGTGGTTGAGAGGATGAGCAAATCCTGGGCGGCGTGCCACAGCTTGAGATCGGTGTGGAAGTCGGACCTTCGTAGAGACCTGAAAATCCGCCTCTTAATTGCTGTAGTGGAGTCTGTGCTGCTGTATGGATCTGAGACTTGGACACTGACCAAGAAACTCACTCAGATGGTGGATGGGTGCTACACGAGAATGCTGAGGATGGCTTTGATCATTAATCAGTATACACTGCAGATGAAAAACTCAGAGCTGTATGGGAACATCCAAAAAGTCAGCTTAAAAGTGACACAGAGGAGACTGAGGTTAGCTGGACATGCTCACCGACATCCAGAGTTGACATTGCACTCAGTGCTCCTTTGGGAGCCCCTACATGGACACACTAGAAGAGGAAGACCAAGGTTAACGTATGTTGATGCCCTAAGGACAGACACTGGTCTATTGGAGACGCAGGACACGGCAGCGATAATGAGGAACAGAGACCGCTGGAGAGAACTCGTCCATGGATCTCGGGAATTTTACCCACCTTAGAATAGTAATAATAATAAATTTGAAGACTAAAATTCAAAGAGCGCTCGATAAGGATAAATATATATCAAATATATAAGAACCGTAGAGCTAATTACCTCGACGTTACCCTCAATTTATCGAATGGCTTGTATTACCCGTATAGAAAGCCGAATGATACGCTTAATTACATAAGTAAGCATTCTAACCATCCTGCCAGCATAACCAAGAACCTGGTAAGAAACGTTTCTTTGAGGCTTTCCCGTCTATCTACTAACGAGCATATTTTCAACGACCATTCCACATATTACAATGAAGCTCTTGCTCGGAGTGGATTTGTCGATAAGGTAGCATATACAGAGTACGAGAATACACCTAGAAGAAATAGATCCCGGCGCATTATATGGTATAACCCACCATATAATATGGAGGTGGCCACACCATTAGCTAAGATCCTTCTATCCCTTATTACGAAGCATTTG
>OZ024740.1:347552321-347569821 GCA_964016885.1 Eledone cirrhosa
TATCAATTGTGGATATGCAGAATATTGTTAAGTTGCATATTTGTACAAATAGTGATGATAATAATAATAATAATAATAATAATAATAATAATAATAATAATAATAATAATAATAGGGAAGAAGACGCACGAGGTGACGGAGGTCATGAAATCGCTCCCGTAAGTTTTGAATTTTTAACATATTTAAACCATTTGTGAAATAACAACTCTTAGTACAAATGCTACGTAAAGCACCCGGCTTGAGCCCCAAAAAATTCGGACCCAAAATATATTGTTATAAGGCTCAAATATTCAAATATTCAACTTTGTATTGTACACTGTATATCCAAAAAAGAAAATGGCTATAAATGGAAGAAGAACCCCCCCCCCCCCTCCTCCTCTGTATACACTATATAGAACAGCCAAACTCACCAACACCAGAAACTAGATACACCACCCACCCTATCACCTGTGTACACTAAACCACCACCGATCACTACGGCCATCATTACAACCATTATCCCATCACCGCCGCCACCACCCCTTCACTCCTTCACTGCTGCCACCGCTACAGCACCATCGCTACAGTAATACGGTCACATCACCGCCACCACTGCCTCGGTATCGACATCACCACCACCACTGTCTCAGTATCGCTACCGCCGCCAGTCTCCCACTTCTTCTTTTAGCTGGCTGCTGCCACCACATTATAGAATCCCTACTGCTAAAAAAGAGGAAGGCATCAAAATATATAGATAGACTCAAAAGAAAAAAGAAAAAATAAACAACAAAAGCAGCACAGCAACAACAGTAAAAAACGAGAAAAACAGAGAAAAACAAAAACAAAAAAAGAAACCCCCAAAACGTAAAGAAAATAAGAATGAAGAGAGAGGCAGGCGGACGGACAGAGAAGAGGGGGGAAAAAGTAAAACTTAAAAAACAAAAACTAAGTCAGACATTCGAATACTACATTACAATGAAACTTATGCTTATTCATTTTTGGGGCCCTTTCTGCCCGTGTGTTTGTTTGTTTATGTGTGTCCGTATACAGCGTGGTGATAATGCCACACAAGGGCCAAGTGGGATGGCGGATCCACAGATGGCTATGTAAACATACATTCGCCAATCCTCGATAAGAGTGTTTAAATATCGAACATAAACAGTTCGAATAACGGTGAAATGGAGACTAGAACGTCATGTGACAGACTCTCACCCAACAGGTGCCCCCTGGCTCAGCAGCAGGAACCTGACTGTCAACGAAATACTGCTGATGTTGGAGGAAGAAGAAGAAGGAAAGGGGCCAGAACCAACTGGACGAAAGAATTGAATAGAACTGTTATGCAATGCTACCTGAAAAGTAACCCCAAGGAGAGGGGCTACAGGAGACGGATGCATAACATCTGGAACGAGATTGGTTTATTTAAATTAGATGAACAAAAATTGGCCGGGCAGGCTCGGGTAATAAGAACTAATGGGTGGATAAGCGAGCTGGAACTGGAGGAACTGAGCAGAGAGAATGGCTTGGAGATGGCGGGTGTAGTATGCCAGACAAGCGAGCCGGCGGGAAATGAAGGTGAGGAGGTCCTGAGAGCGGAGGAACCACCCGAAGCAGACAATGATCTGAATACTGAGATAAATAATACCTGGAACAGAGATACGGCCACTGAGGAGATGAATGCTGACGGGCTAGGACAAGATTCGGTTGACATCCTAAATTTAGTGGTAGATGAGTTGAACAATGATAGTGGGAGACCTATGAACCTAAGATTTGTAGACAGGAAAAAGTTAAAAGAAACAACAGCTAAGGTAAACAAAGTCATCCCATACCTTGAGGCGAGGAGTCTTCACCAGTGCAACAATATCCTCAAAGCAACAGCAAATACGGTGAGGAAACTACTTGGTATAAAAGCGAGAGGAAACAACAGACAAGAAAGAGCAGAGCCGTGGTGGAAGAAGCGACTGAGTGGGCAAATCGGGGAAATGAGAAATGACATAGGAAAGCTTGAGTCACTACTGAATGGGACACTAAAAAACATAGGCACTAAAAATAGACTGGAAATAAAATACAAAACTAGGAGTAAAAAGCTAAATATTATCATAGAGGAATTGAAGCAACGCATTGTAGCAAAGAGTGCCAAAATCAGGCGATACGAGAACAGAGTCAGTCAGTATAAACAGAACCGCATGTTCGACAACAACCAGAAGATGCTGTTTGGACAGCTTGAGGGGAAAGAAAGAGGCACCGACTTGATCCCTGGGGCGGAACAAGCTAAAACATTCTGGAGAGGAATATGGGAGCAGGATGTTAGACACAATGCCCAGGCAGGGTGGATTGAGACAGTACAGAGGGAGATCGGTGAGCAGGCACAGCAACAGACTGATTTGAGTATCACAGTTGAAACTCTTAAGGGGCAAGCCAAAAAACTAACCAACTGGAAATCACCAGGCCCAGATGGTGTGCAGGGGTATTGGATTAAACATTTAACATCCCTCCACCCGAAGCTGACGGCCATGTTCAATGACTGCTTGGTGTCGGGTGAGGTGCCAGAGTGGTTGACAAAAGGTACCACAGTTCTGATAATGAAAGACCGAATCAAGGGTAATGATGTTACCAACTATAGACCTATCACATGTCTGCCCGTAATGTGGAAACTGTTGACGAGCATTGTGTCTGAGGAAATCTACCATCACCTCCACACAAACAACTTGTTGCCGGACGAACAGAAAGGATGCCGAAAGAAGTCACGTGGTACAAAGGACCAGTTGCTTATTGATAAGATGGTAATGGGGAATTGCAGGAGGAGACACACTGATCTTGCCATGGGATGGATAGACTACAGAAAGGCATTTGACATGGTGCCTCATTCCTGGATCACCAAAAGCCTGGAGATCTTCAGGGTGGCAGATAACATCAGAGAGTTGCTGGGCAGGAGTATGGGGTCCTGGGAGACAGAGTTGACATCAACTGGAGTATCCTTGGGAAGCGTGAAGATCAAGAGAGGTATCTTCCAGGGAGATAGCCTGTCCCCTCTGTTGTTTGTCCTTGCCCTGATGCCCTTGACCATTATGCTGCGAAAAGTGAGAGCAGGATACAAGTTGGGAAGGGGAGAGCTTACCATCAATCACCTCCTCTTCATGGACGATCTTAAGCTCTTCGGGAAAAGTGAGAAGGAGTTGGATGTGCTTGTTGACACTGTCCGTATTTTCAGCAGTGATATATGTATGCAGTTTGGTATTGGTAAATGTGGAGTCATTGTGATGAGGAGGGGTAGGTTGAGCAGAAGTAACGGGATCCAGATACCAACAGGTGAGATGATAAAGGAAATTGACTCTGAGGAAGGATACAAGTATTTGGGCGTTCTGGAGGCTGATGGCATAAAGAACAAAAAAATGAAGGAATTGTTAAGAACTGAATACATTCGGAGAGTAAGGAGCGTATTGAAGTCACATCTGAACAGCAGAAATGCCATAAGCGCAGTAAATTCCCGAGCTGTGTCTATTATTAGGTACAGTGCGGGAATTCTGAGATGGAATGTTGCTGAACAAAAAGAAATGGATAGGAAGACTAGGAAGCTATTGACTATCTACAACATGTTCCACAAGAGGAGTGATGTCGATAGACTCTACCTAAGGAGATCTGAGGGTGGAAGAGGTCTTATCAGCATAGAGGACTGTGTTCAGATGGAGAAAAACAACCTATACAAATACGTGACCTATAGTAAGGAGCCAATGCTCAGAGCTGTACTGAAGGAGGGGAGAGTAGGCCAGGGGATACCCAAGGAGGAAATAACATCAAGGAGGAAGAGCAGCCTTAAGGGAAAATCCCTTCATAGTACCTTCTTTGAGAAAACTGAATTTAGAGATCCACAGACATGGAACTGGTTGAGAAGAGGAGACCTCAAAAAGGCTACAGAAGGAATGCTAATGGCTGCGCAGGAGCAGGCCCTCAAAACGAAGTGGTTGAAGCACCATATCTACAAGGAGGAGGCTAGCCCACTGTGCAGGATCTGTGGAGAGAGAGAGGAGACTGTGGCTCACATTGTGTCCGAGTGTAAACACCTAGCCCAGACCCACTATAAGGGCTGGAGACACGATGTGATGGGCAGGGTGATCCACTGGCACCTGTGCAAAGTAAACAATCTACCACATTCTGAGAAATGGTATGAGCATAGGCCAGAGGCGGTGATGGAGAACAGTCAGGTGAAGGTGCTGTGGGATTTTAGGATACAGACGGACAAAAAACTGGAACACAATAGACCTGACCTGGTGGTTGTGGACAAAGAAAAAAGATCGTGCCTGATTGTGGATGTGGCCTGCCCGTTCGACACGAGAGTGCAAGAGAAGGAGAGGGAGAAAATTAACCGATACCAGGACCTAAAGTGGGAGGTGAAAAGGATTTGGAACTGCCATGAAGTCAAAGTGATCCCGATTGTCATAGGCGCACTGGGGACTATCTCCAAAGGTTTCCAGGGATGGTTAAAGAAAATCGGCCCCTTCACGCTTTTTGGAACGCTTCAAAAGGCATGCTTGCTTGGAACGGCAAGAACCCTCCGATACGTCCTGAATATCTGAGGCTGCAGGTAGTGGCTTGATATTCAATCCAACGGACTTTCCAGTTAACCAACATCAATGACTGAGATTCAAGGAATAACAATAACAATAATAATAATAATAATAATAATTATAATAATAGGAAATAACATCAAGGAGGAAGAGCAGCCTTAAGGGAAAATCCCTTCATAGTACCTTCTTTGAGAAAACTGAATTTAGAGATCCACAGACATGGAACTGGTTGAGAAGAGGAGACCTCAAAAAGGCTACAGAAGGAATGCTAATGGCTGCGCAGGAGCAGGCCCTCAAAACGAAGTGGTTGAAGCACCATATTTACAAGGAGGAGGCTAGCCCACTGTGCAGGATCTGTGGAGAGAGAGAGGAGACTGTGGCTCACATTGTGTCCGAGTGTAAACACCTAGCCCAGACCCACTATAAGGGCTGGAGACACGATGTGATGGGCAGGGTGATCCACTGGCACCTGTGCAAAGTAAACAATTTACCACATTCTGAGAAATGGTATGAGCATAGGCCAGAGGCGGTGATGGAGAACAATCAGGTGAAAGTGTTGTGGGATTTTAGGATACAGACGGACAAAAAACTGGAACACAATAGACCTGACCTGGTGGTTGTGGATAAAGAAAAAAGATCGTGTCTGATTGTGGATGTGGCCTGCCCGTTCGACACGAGAGTGCAAGAGAAGGAGAGGGAGAAAATTAACCGATACCAGGACCTAAAGTGGGAGGTGAAAAGGATTTGGAACTGCCATGAAGTCAAAGTGATCCCGATTGTCATAGGCGCACTGTGGACTATCTCCAAAAGTTTCCAGGGATGGTTAAAGAAAATCGGCCCCTTCACGCTTTTTGGAACGCTTCAAAAGGCATGCTTGCTTGGAGCAGCAAGAAGCCTCCGATACGTCCTGAATATCTGAGGCTGCAGGTAGTGGCTTGATATTCAATCCAACGGACTTTCCAGTTAACCAACATCAATGACTGAGATTCAAGGAATGACAACAATAATAATAATAATAATAGTGATAATAATAATAAAAAGAAAAAGGGGAAGAAAAATTAATTTTCATGTACTTGTTCATTCAGAGAAGAGAGTTCATTACTCTGTCGATCCTTCTCTGCTTATAACTTTGTTGTGACTGGTAGTAGTAGAGGGTAGAAGAAGGAGGGGAGACGAGAAGAAGGAGAGGTGGAGGAGGCAAGGGTTAGTTGTGTTGGCAGACTGGTGTGAGAGACCTTTCAGGAGTTTCTGCTGAAGATAGAATGGGCATTCCAGTGGCAAAATTGTCTCCATTCCCCTAAATCTGAAATTTCTGCTAGGGATGGAATGAGTATTTCAATAACACTGAATCTTCTTTATGGCAAATAAACAAGGTCAATGTTGATGAATTCTTCCAACTAAAAATCCTTCTTTTACCCTCTCCTACTACCAGTTACAATCAAGCTATCAGCAGAAAAGGATGGAAAGAGAAATGAACTCTCTTCTCTGAATGAACATGAATGTTTTTATTTTTATTATTATTATTATCACCCAGAAATGGGCAGAGAGGAAGCTATCCCTGAAAGGTCGAGCGGAGGTGGCGAATATGTACATCGCATCCGTCATCTTCTACCGCCTGACCGTCGTGCCTTGTCCTAATCCTCGCCAGACTGCACTGAAGCGTTTGCTCTTTCGCTTTTTGTGGAAGGGACGCGCTCCGATGTTCAAGCGGTCCATCTGCTGTCAACACCCGCTACGTGAAGGGCTGGGCCTGTCGTGGCTGATGATGCGCAGACACGCGCTCAGGCTACAAAATCTCCACCTCTTCCTCGACGGTGATCAGGTGTGGTCGCCGTTTGCTAGACGCGTATTTCCCCAGCTCGTCTCCTTTACGGAGCTGCAGTCCTGGGTCAAGCGAAGACCGAGAGGGAGCGCTTGGAGACTGGAATGTCTTCAGGCGCTCACAGCCCTCGACCAGTCGGGCAATGTGATCGGTGGAAACTCCACCTTGGCGTTCTATAGAGGAATAGTGGAGGGGAAGAGCGACGACATACTTGGGGAAACTCTAGGCGTCGACGAAAATTAACTTGCCAATCCCTTCGGAAGAACTTTCGGGCCGGGGCCTATCGACAATTTCCAGAAATCCCTGGCCTGGCAGTGCTACTGAGGAGCTTTGCCAGTTCGGGATAAACTCTACATGCATGGAAGTGCCGTCAGCCGGGCATGTCCGAGATGCGCGCAGGGCGACGAAACCGTCTTGCATGCACTCGTCCAGTGTCCGAGCATTGCTGACTTGTGGGTTTATGTCAAACACCTACTGTCGCGTGTAGAACGGATCCGGCTATCAGCTGAGTCCATCGTAAGGATTGCCCCGCCCTCTTCCTTTAGCCGGGAAGGGGAGGCAGTTTTTATCTGTCTGGTGGCCATGGCGAAAGAGATAGTATGGTGGACGCGTCTGAAAGGGCTGAAGACGAGCGCTTACCTCTTCGGTGATGCCCTGATTAACTTTTTCAAATTTCATTTGAAAAGAAAAATCAGGGTAGAGAGGGAAGTGCTCTCTTCCCAGCTTTTTGTTGAAAGATGGGTGAGAGGCAAGAATGGCCCGAGTGAATGGGCCTACTCTGAGTATGTGCCTGTAAATTGAAGGTGGAAAACTTGCCCTGCTGACCAGGGTCACCGTGTCTTTTTTAATGGGCTTTCTCCACGATGGCCCTCGGAAGTCAACCCCTTATTGGGGAATTTTTCATTGTTCTTTTTTTTGTTACATCCTCTGTTTTTGTTTTTTTACACGCAGAAATGCCCATTCGTACCGTCCTGTATTGTCCTGTACTGTCCTTAATGTCTCACTTTGTGTAAACCCTTGTGGTTAATAAAGAAAGCATTATTATTATTATTGTCACTATTTGTACAAATATGCAACTTAACACTATTCTGCATATCCGCAATTGACATGCAACTTAACACTATTCTGCATATCCGCAATTGACATGCAACTTAACACTATTCTGCATATCCGCAATTGACATGCAACTTAACACTATTCTGCATATCCGCAATTGACATGCAACTTAACACTATTCTGCATATCCGCAATTGACATGAAACTTAACACTATTCTGCATATCCGCAATTGACATGCAACTTAACACTATTCTGCATATCCGCTATTGACATGCAACTTAACACTATTCTGCATATCCGCAATTGACATGCAACATAACACTATTCTGCATATCCGCAATTGACATGCAACTTAACACTATTCTGCATATCCGCAATTGACATGCAACATAACACTATTCTGCATATCCGCTATTGACATGCAACTTATCACTATTCTGCATATCCGCAATTGACATGCAACTTAACACTATTCTGCATATCCGCAATTGACATGCAACTTAACACTATTCTGCATATCCGCAATTGACATGCAACTTAACACTATTCTGCATATCCGCAATTGACATGCAACTTAAAACTATTCTGCATATCCGCAATTGACATGCAACTTAACACTATTCTGCATATCCGCAATTGACATGCAACATAACACTATTCTGCATATCCGCAATTGACATGCAACTTAACACTATTCTGCATATCCGCAATTGACATGCAACTTAACACTATTCTGCATATCCGCAATTGACATGCAACTTAACACTGTTCTGCATATCCGCAATTGACACGCAACTTAACACTGTTCTGCATATCCGCAATTGACATGCAACTTAACACTATTCTGCATATCCGCAATTGACATGCAACTTAACACTATTCTGCATATCCGCAATTGACATGCAACTTAACACTATTCTGCATATCCGCAATTGACATGCAACTTAACACTATTCTGCATATCCGCAATTGACATGCAACATAACACTATTCTGCATATCCGCAATTGACATGCAACTTAACACTATTCTGCATATCCGCAATTGACATGCAACTTAACACTATTCTGCATATCCGCAATTGACATGCAACTTAACACTATTCTGCATATCCGCAATTGACATGCAACATAACACTATTCTGCATATCCGCAATTGACATGCAACTTAACACTATTCTGCATATCCGCAATTGACATGCAACTTAACACTATTCTGCATATCCGCAATTGACATGCAACTTAACACTATTCTGCATATCCGCAATTGACATGCAACTTAACACTATTCTGCATATCCGCAATTGACATGCAACTTAACACTATTCTGCATATCCGCAATTGACATGCAACTTAACACTATTCTGCATATCCGCAATTGACATGCAACTTAACACTATTCTGCATATCCGCAATTGACATGCAACTTAACACTATTCTGCATATCCGCAATTGTCATGCAACTTAACACTATTCTGCATATCCGCAATTGACATGCAACTTAACACTATTCTGCATATCCGCTATTGACATGCAACTTAACACTATTCTGCATATCCGCAATTGACATGCAACTTAACACTATTCTGCATATCCGCAATTGACATGCAACTTAACACTATTCTGCATATCCGCAATTGACATGCAACATAACACTATTCTGCATATCCGCTATTGACATGCAACTTAACACTATTCTGCATATCCGCAATTGACATGCAACTTAACACTATTCTGCATATCCGCAATTGACATGCAACTTAACACTATTCTGCATATCCGCAATTGACATGCAACTTAACACTATTCTGCATATCCGCAATTGACATGTTACATAACACTATTCTGCATATCCGCAATTGACATGCAACTTAACACTATTCTGCATATCCGCAATTGACATGCAACTTAACACTATTCTGCATATCCGCAATTGACATGCAACTTAACACTATTCTGCACATCCGCAATTGACATGCAACTTAACACTATTCTACATATCCGCAATTGACATGCAACTTAACACTATTCTGCATATCCGCAATTGACATGCAACTTAACACTATTCTGCATATCCGCAATTGACATGCAACATAACACTATTCTGCATATCCGCTATTGACATGCAACTTAACACTATTCTGCATATCCGCAATTGACATGCAACTTAACACTATTCTGCATATCCGCAATTGACATGCAACTTAACACTATTCTGCATATCCGCAATTGACATGCAACTTAACACTATTCTGAATATCCGCAATTGACATGCAACATAACACTATTCTGCATATCCGCAATTGACATGCAACTTAACACTATTCTGAATATCCGCAATTGACATGCAACATAACACTAACGCCTGAGCTCTTGCCGTTTAAGACTGAACTGGAATTAGGTGTTGAAACGGCAAGAGCTCCCCCGTTGGGTCCCGACACTTTACAATGTAATCATAAACTACTACACTAAGTACCGAGTAATCTGTTAAGTAATGGTCTAACCAGTTTCATATTGGATCCAACCTGATATCTATCTATCTATCTATATATCTATCTATCTATATATATATATATATATATATATATATATATATATATATATATATATATATATATATATATATATATATATATATATATATATACATACATATATATATATATATATATATATATAGGTGTCTTACGGTATTCGTGGGGTTTACGTTCTTGGAGCACCCAGAAAGAATGAAAAACACCGAATATTGGACGCGGTCCATAAAATGCCTATAAACATCACAATATAACGTATAATTAAAAAGAATGTGGTGGCGTCTTATGCAAAGGGGCGGCCAATAGACCGGTATATTGTTATTAATAATTGAGCGGTAATATATATATATATTGCCACGAAAATAAACATTAAAAAATTGCGGAGGATATTTATGGCTCCACGAAAAACCGGGACCGCGATTGCCAGATGTACGCAGTATATATATATGTATATATTATATACACACACACACACACATATATATAATTTTATATATATATATATATATATATATATATATATATATATATATATTATATTACTTTGATTATTTTACTATCTAACTATCATGAAATAGTAAATTAATAGTTACTTTTATATTTTTCAAAAATATTTATTTTGTATGTGTGTGAGTGTTTGTGGTCGCTTGTGTGTGACCATGGGCATGTAATCATGTTACCGTTTGTTGCTTTTTTTTATTACAGTGGCAGAACACCGACGAATGTAGTAAAGAAACATGATGGTCGTTGCTAGATGTAAGGCCTGCCAATATCTGTGAACACTTTCGAAGTTGAGATATATAAATAAAAAGAATGATTAAATAAACTGCTTTTGTTCTTTCTAAATCTAAGTAAAATTTATCTATTTGCAAATTGCGTTTAAAATATCATAAAGAAATGCGTTAAAGGACAAATAAAAAGGAAGATAGAAATATGGGATGGGAAAGCTCTACGTTCTTGGACAAGTTGACAAAAGCGTTGCTTTGGAGAAAATTTAAGAGAACCAACTTCATCAGCTATTTCACCTCAGGAGGCTCCTTACTCAGTTATGGTGCACTCGTTCCAATATTGCGGAGAAAACAACTGTCCGGGAACATCAAAGAGATCAATGGCGGCTTGCACAAAAATGAAATGGTCAGTTAATGCCTAATATTTATTGAGCCCCCCCCCCCCCGCGTCTTTGTTGTGAACTCTAAATTTGGGGCCGAAGTGATTAGAGTTGCATTGAAGAGATGGGACATTCTAGGTGAGAGATTTACCTCCCTGAAACGGGAAAATGGTAGTCTCATTAAGCCAACAAGACACACGGTAACTCGGATATGAGTTTACTCAACGGGAAATATGTGAAGTAAACTGGAAAGTGGTATCTGAGATATTCAGAGTATTCTGACAAGAGAAATACAGCAAAGTTAAAGTAAAATTCAGGTTCCATAATAGGAGACATTATAACACCAAATAAAGACAGCGTCGTATTATAACAAGGAATAGATGTAACAAAACAAAAAAAAGAATCAGTGGGGTTAATTGAAATTACGAATCCTTTTGTGTCGTTGATGATAGAATGTGTACATAATCAGGCAACATACAGACATACACGATGGCTGCAAACTCTGCTAAGAGTATTGCAATCGCATGTCAGATTACAGAGTTCATTGCACTTTTAGGCTACGGCCAGCCATACGAGCCCGTAACAGATCCTCAACAAGTCAAGCCTGTGCTTTGAAGGTTTTTTTAAAGTAAGTAAAGGCTTTCACTCGACCAATCCCACTCTCTGAGCATCGAAAAAACTACCCGAAAAGGAGAACTGGTCAACATCATCAGTTGCTTCCGAAGCTGCAGATTTTTTTCAGAGTTTCCCTCTCTTAAAAAGGTGTTGTGACAACAACTGGGGATGTTACACTCCCACGAGAAAAAAAAGTACTAGTTGGATGGCCGTTGACACCAAATATCCTCCTGCTCATCAAATAAGCTTGGTGAGGTTGCCGTATTAGTCGCCGACGTCCCAACCATGAGACAGGTAGTACTGGGTTACATGTTACTAGTAGCACTCGAGAGAGACCTGATATACATACACACACTCACACACACACACACACACACACACATACAATGGGAGATTAATTCTGGTATAAATTTGATACTTGAAAAGAGAAAAGAACATGACAATATTAAACAAAAACCAAAGAAAGAAACTCTGCTAACGAGGATATCGTTGGAGACGTCTACGACCAATTAAAAACCCTATATTTTGTGTAAACAAGAACAAAACAACTACCCTCCACATCAACAAAGAGAGAGAGAGAGAGAGAGAGATAGAGATAGAGAGAGAGAGAGAGAGAGAGAGAGAGAGAGAGAGAGAGAAAAAGAGAGAGAGAGAGAGAAATAAAATAGAAATGTAACACTTAGGATGTCACAGATGTGACGAAAGAACTCTGAGAGACTATATTTATATCGATATTTACTCAGTTAATGATAAACATTGATTGCTAGCTGAATTAACCATAGAGATATTAAATATACTGAAACGAAACCCAGCCCAAACCAAACAGTAAGTGTGTTTCAATATATATTTCTTGCAATATTATAACAACATCACCCTCCCCAAATATAACAATATTTGTTTCAATATTTGTTTCAACGATTTCATATCAAAAACCTTGCAAAACAAATTCATCGCCGATATTTGGAGAGAGTGCAAGTAAAACTCTTCAATACAAGTTGATCACCCTGACAGAAGAATTGAGAGTTGCCAGCGAGAAACTCCGATATCAGAACAGAGGTATTGGAAGGAAATCAGTCTATAGATCTGAGATGCAAATCAATAAATCTCAACGAGACATCGTACCAAGAAAATAGATTCATTCTAGAGGAAATATGGGGTGAGAAAAATAATGTCAACCAAGATGCAATGTGGTTAAAAGATATCCGAACGAACTATTAGCCCTGGATTATACCAAACATTTACAGCATCATGATACACTTGGGTCTGTGTCTGAAAATCTTCAAGATAACAAAGCACCTGGAAGAGATTTGCTTGTCGGCTATTGGTACGAAATGTGACTTTCTATCGGGTGTATCTTATCAACCTCTACCAATAAACTATCTATGTTTGATATTTGCAGTGATGAGATTGATTCCCCAAAATAAAAATACCGACTTAGCAACTCGACTCGTGACCACATACATTGTGAAGAAATTATAATAAGGATATAGGCAGGCCAAAGGGATTGCTAGAAATAGCAGCTCGTTTGGTCTAAAATAAAGCAGTTGTACTAAAATATAATGCTAGTAGCAGAAGTACTTAAGATTTTGATTAATAAACATGGACGTTTTTTACACTTGAATTAGTGTATATATATATATGTGTGTGAGTGTGTATGTGTGCATATATATATGTGTGTGTACGTATATATATATATGTATATATATATATATATATATATATATATATATATATATATATATATATATATATATATATATATATATATATATATATATATATATATGAAAAAGTGAGTCCTTCATCAGTGACCCTCCAACCGTCCTAGGCATTTCATCGCTTTAAGGGCCATATACCTCAGGTTGGTGCGAACAACGGCTAAAAAAAGTCGTTGGGACACGTCCAACGACTTTTTTAGCCGTTGTTCGCACCAACCTGAGGTATATGGCCCTTAAAGCGATGAAATGGTTAGGACGGTTGGAAGGTCACTGATGAAGCACTCACTTTTTCATATGTAACCCATTTGCAACGCCGCAGCTCCATTATTATCATATATATATATATATATATATATATATATATATATATATATATATATATATATATATATATATATAACAAAGGAATTGTGGTAATGAACCAGATGGACCACAGCACACCAGAGTACTCAATACTTAGGGTAGTAGAGTGAGAAATAGGAAAAAGTATGACCCCGACGGCAGAGCTCAAGCTGGTTCGACGGCTATTTCTGGACTCAAATAGTCCATAAATAGCCGTCGAAACGGCTATTATTGGAATAGGCAGAACAAATCGACGTTGAATTTCCTCTTGCATCCAAAAAAGGGGTTCACCTATTTTGGGAAATCTAATTTTGATCATATCTGTATAGTATATTTAATAAAATACTATGTTTATTTAAACATATTTTGAAGAGCATTCGCTATGTGTTTTTAAGTAGTGACTATCCCACTTACATAGTCTTGGCGAAAACAAATATATATATATATATGTATAGTAATAATAATAAAATTGAAGACTAAAATCCAAAGAGGGCTCGATAAGGATAAATATATATCAAATATATAAGAACCGTAGAGCAAATATTTATTAAATAACAGATTAAAGTTTAATAATAAAAATCTGCTTTCACCCTTAACGGGATCTTCTGAAACTAACAAAGTCAATCTGTAAACGGAGAACTGGATATTTCAAAAAACGTTGCAACCGGAGGAAGACAGGAAGACGTTACTTTGGTTCGTGGAAACGTTCGCTGGCAAAGAACGGGAAAAAACGAATAATACGTCATTAATAGGAGCGGTGAAAAACAATTACGCGCAAAGACAGAACCACGTTTATGGTATAAAAGAGGTCGTAGACTAATGTTCTCTTAGGTGGTGCATAGAGACGTTCTCTAGCAATGAACGAAAAAACGAAGATAATACGTCATATGTGTAGCGTGGAGAACAATAGCACACAAAGACAAAACCACGTAAATGGTATAGCAGAAGTCGTAGACTAAAATTCTAACTAGGAGACCAAAAGGTATAAAACAAAAGCAAGCTATTTCAAATTATATATTTTTGAAAAATAGACGTGAATGTTCTCAAAGATTTGATCTCAGTCGAAAAAGCTTTTTTTTTTTTAATTCTATATTTCACTGTTAGCTGTTGTAATATTTTGAGTGGATAGACAATTCTACAATTCAAACTGTAAAGTCAAAATACGAAAGATGCAAAATATGAAGAATTTCTTACCTTTCTCTGGAATCACAAACTCAAGGGAAAAATAGTACCTGAGGAAATAGAGTACCTCGATCACAAACTTAGTTGCAACGAATGAATTGAGATGCTTAGTGACAGTGAGCAAACAATATCTGTATTCCTTTTATATGTATATATATATATACATAGATAGATACACACACACACACACACACATACGTGCAAGCGCGCGCGTGCACACACACAGACTTGTGTGTGTGTGCATTCTTTATAGTACAGAAAGAATTTTCTCTCCAGTTTTTATTGCCGAGTCAAAGGCCACTGCGCTTTTCAACAACGTCAAATAACAACGCCAAATATATAGAGAAATATATAAAGAGAGAAAGAGAGAGAGAGAGAGAGAGAGAGAGAGAGAGAGAGAGAGAGAGAGAGAGAGAGAGAGAGAGAGAGAGAGAGAGACAAGAAGACAAACTGAGAGAGTAAGAAATGTGTGTGGGTGTTTTTGGTACACGTCTATCTATCTTTACATCTATCTCTCTAACAGGCGGCTCAAACATGCGGCCCGCGAACTACTTTTCTATGGCATGTGGTAGAACCAATATTTCAGATTCCATTATAACTGGCGAAAATAAGGCGGTGAGCTGGTGGAATCGTTAGCACATCTGGCGAAATGCTTAGCGGTACTTCTTCCGTTTTTACGTTCCGAGTTCAAATTCCGCCGATCTCAACTTTGCCTTTCATCCTTTTGGAGTCGATAAATTAAGTACCAGTGGTGAACTGAGATTCATGTAATCGACGGGACCCTAAACCTCAAATTCCATGCCTTGTGTCTATAGTAGAAATAATTATAACTGGTAAAAATCATCACCCACCACCACGTTTGGCCCACTGTGCCTCTCATCCAGGACGTAATGGCCCTTTTATGTCCTTGAATTTGAGACCCCTCTTCTACACACACAGACACACATATCTATATACATTTTACTTTTTTTCTGTTTCTGGACTACGCCCCTGCTGGAGCATCACCTTGGTAAGTTATGGGGACGTCAACAAACCAACAAGTATTGGTGGGAGTGCAAACACAAACGCAAAGACACACACCGACATGTATACATATATACGACGCGCTTCTTTTTGTTTCGGTCTATCAAATCCACTCACAGGGCTTTGGTCGGCCCGATCAGTGGGACTGAACCCGGAAACATGTGGTTGGGAAGCAAGCTTCTTGTCACACTGCGCATGTATATATATATATATATATATGTGTGTGTGTGTGTGTGTGTGTGTGTTTGTGTCTGTGTGTGTGTGTGTGTGTGTGCGCGCGCGTCAGGGGCGAAGGGTGCATGCAAGCAACGCATGCAGTGCATGGGTTATAGAATCTTGAGTTGATAAATTGCGTCGGTTGAAGCAAGCAGTATTTTGGCTCCTTGCTAAATCGTAGACACATATAAAGATAACACACACACACACATACACACACACATACACACACTAGATAACACTACATGTGGCTTTGACCGGGAGGGGGATTTAGAGGGTATTGAGGGGGGTGTAAGGCTTTTCCGCCATGGTGATCGGACTGCATGCCCTGCTTTCCATGTTACCCTTCGCCACTGGTGTATTGGGGTATGTGTGTGTGTGTATTATCAAATTGACAATGAAAATAAAAAGAACAAAGTCAAGTTACTTTATAACTTTGTTTTTATTTTGTTGTTTTTTTATTTTTATTGTTAATTTAATACCTAATATCTGACTCTGTATCTAAAGAATTAATTCAGCGAAACACAGAACTTCTCTATGGATTTTACAAAATTACATTGCGTTCTTCTACGGTACCGACCCTACCACCAGAGGTAGACCAGACTGAAAAAAGAAAAAATATATATATGTATGTGTGTCTGTGTGTGTATAATATATATTTATATATATATATCTACATACATATATACATACATACTTTACGTATGTATATAGCTATGCATTTATATATCTGTATATAAACATGCATTTATATATGTGTGTAAGGATATTGACATGATTTTTTTTTTCTTTTCTGGAAAGGAGAGAATTTTGGCTCCAGATTTTATTACCTAGGGAGATTAAATACCATAGCATTTCAACCTCATCAAACACCAACGTTGGCCTATGTGTGTGTATGTATGTATGTATGTATGTATGTGTGTATGTATGTATGTATGTATGTATGTATGTATGTATGTATGTATGTATGTATGTATGTATGTATATACACATGTACATATGTATGTATATGTGTATATACATGGGTGTGCTTATGTATGTATGTGCGGGGACATAGAAAAAGTCGGACTGGACACGCGAACGTGAGGTTAAACCACTGGGAGTGAAGGACCCCCTAGCTTTTGTCAGGGTATTCTTCTAGGAGAAGGCAACTCGGGAATCTGGGATAACTCCGATATAAAACCTGCGACACAGTAGTTACCGATGATGTTGATCTTTTCTTCTTTTCGTGTTATAGTTACTGACGATCAGAGAGTGAGATTGGCTCAGTGCACAGTCTTTCTTCACTTTAAAAAATATCTTCACGAACAGGCATTGCACGATAGTATTAATTAATAATTATT
>OZ024740.1:347574821-347622321 GCA_964016885.1 Eledone cirrhosa
TACATATGTTTAAATGGTCATATGGTGTGTGTTCAGATAAGCGGTTTCCTGATACCTGATATTGTGAGTTGGTAATCTTACTCATTTTTTCGCAATTTCTTCGTGTATTATTGTTGCTATTATTATTATTGTTGTATTGTAAAAACGTTTAAGAAATTTAAATAAATGGGGTATAAACTTGTGAAACAACCCTTGAAATACTAGATAGGCTGTCTTTTCTTTTTTTTATTTTTAGAGTTTCATTTGTTTTCTTAGTTTAATATAGTACAGTACATTATTGTTCGTGAATATTTATGTGTGGGATACGGGATTGTGCCAAGGGCATATGACCGAACGCCTAAGAGATTCACTTCTTATTTCCATGCTTCCATGTTCAGATCGGCCTAAGACACTTGAAACTATATAGCCGGTAACTCTATATTGTGGAAGCCCATTGTGTGGATTCTGCTACATAGAGATACGCTTCATCTGTTTGAATATTACATTTAGATTATACATAGACACAGAGAATGCTCAGTCGTATGCCCCATTTTACAATGACTACATAATATAGGTAGATATAATTCATTATCATAATGTAATGGTTATGTTACTATTGTTTAATCATAAGTTAGTCCCATTGAATCAGAACTTCGATCAAAATCATTGCAGCCGTGATCGCCCCATCATTTTGTCCGACACGTAGAGTAATGCCACTATTAATTGTGATGCCACTATTGATTTTGATACCACTGTTGATTGTAACTGAGTCTCGTTTGGGTACTTTTTTAAGCTGTCTCCGGCTGATACTGATCCACATAACTTTTATGTTGTGGGTCACAGGTGTTGCACGGGTGTGGCTCAAAAATCTTGTAAATTCATGTGGGAATTCTCTAACTTTATCACATGCTAGTCTTTGCAAAATCTTATTTTGACTGCTTTCAAATATTCTGTCTGACTGGCGAAAATCTTTGTTTATTTTGTTGGAATTTACACTATGTAAATGTAAACTATTATTTATTATTTAGAGCGGTGAATTGGCAGTATCGGTAGAAGGTTGGACGCCATGTTTTCTAGCATAGTTACGTACCTTTACAGTCTGAGTTCAAATCCCGCCGAGGTTAACTTTGCCTTTCCTCCTTACGGGGTCGATAAAATAAAGTACCAGTAATGTACTGGTTTATTGCTGGCCTTGTGCCTAAAGTAGAAACAATTATTTATATGTATTTTAGAGATTTTCACTTTTAGCACTAATCATCATCAACATCATCATCATCATCATCACATACACCACAACCATCATCATCACCACCATCATCATCATCACTACCACTATAATCATCATCACCGCCATCTTCACAATCATCATCACCATCATCATCACCATCATTATCACCATCATTATCACCATCATCATCACCATCATCATGATATTCATCATTCCATAATCATCATTATTATTATTTTGGCAGTATCGGTAGAGGGTCGGACGCCATGCTTTGCAGCAAAGAGTTACGGCCCTTTATGGTCTGAGTTCAAATCCCGCTGAGGTTAACTTTGCCTTTCATCCTTATGGAATGATGAATATCATGATGATGGTGATGATGATGGTGATAATGATGGTGATAATGATGGTGATTATGATGGTGATGATGATTGTGAAGATGGCGGTGATGATGATTATAGTGGTAGTGGTGGTGATGATGATGATGATGATGGTGGTGATGATGATGGTTGTGGTGTATGTGATGATGATGATGATGATGATGATGATGATGATGATGATGATGATGTTGATGATAATGATGATGTTGATTAGTGCTAAAAGTACCAGTAATACACTGGGTTATTGCTGGCCTTGTGCCAAAAGTAGAAACAATTATTATTATTGCAATACAAATTATAAGAATGAGAAAGCGGACGATTTTATTTTCAAAAAGGTTACTTATAATGTATGGTTTCGTCCATGAACAGGAGCTGTCTTGATCACTGCTACAACACAAAAACTTCCTAGATGTGAGGTATGGTGTTTAGATATTTGTGAACCGATATGTGGCACTGACGGCATCACTTATCTAAACGCCTGCATGTTGGAAAAGAATATTTGCTTGTAAGTATAGGATCTTCATATGTAGACGCAAACACATTTATGTGGGAGGTGTAGAGGAAAGGTGCCTTTCGATTCACATAAGTAGACAGAAGTTGCAGAATATATATATATATATATATATATATATATATATATATATATATATATATATATATATATATATATATATATTTATATGCATGTATCTATATATATACTTACTACTGTACGTCTGTATACATATATGTATGTACGTATAGATACTTCTATTTAAGTATCAGCTGTACTAAGAATGAGAAATGAAATTTCGTTTCATTCTTTTCTATTTATCGTTTTCGGTACGCCCGGCCGACTAACTCACTCGATATGCAAATTAGGCAACTCGGGCGTTAATATGCATAAGGAAAGTAGATACTTTCAAAGGTTCAATCAACTGACAGGAAGGTATACGATGCTTACGATAGCTAATAAGCTTGAAACTAGTTCATCGTTTCTTTGTCAGTGTTGAACGATGGTTGCCAAACACTGTACGGCTTAATTTGGGTTGTTTGTTTACAAACAAACCGAACATTATAATAAATATTCGGTAAACCCATACGTACATATATATATGTGTGCATGTATGTATATATATACATACTACTGTACGTCTGTATACATATATGTATGTACGTATAAATACCTATATTTAAGTATCAGCCGTACTAAGAGTCAGAAATGAAATTTCGTTTCATTCTTTTCCATATATATATATATATATATATATATATATATATATATATATATATATATATATATATATATATATATATATATATATATATATATATATATATATATATATAAATATTACTTTAATTATTTTACTTACATTCGAGGTTAACTTTGCCTTTCATCCTTACGGGGTCGATAAAATAAAGTACCAGTAATGCACTGGATAATTGCTGGCCTTGTGCCAAACGTAGAAACAATTATTTTACTATCTAATTGTGATGAAATAGTAAATTAATAGTTACTTATATATTTTTCAAAAATATTTATTTTGTATGTGTTTGAGTGTGTGTGTTTGTGGCCGTTTGTGTGTGACCATGGGCATCTAATCATGTTACCGTTTGTTGCTTTTTTTTTAATTACAGAGAAACAACATTGCCGAATGTCGTAAAGAAACATGATGGTATTTGCAACGGTAGCGACTTCCGATGTCCGTGAACATTTTCGAAGTTATGATATATAAATAAAAAGAATGAATAAATAAACTGCTTTTGTTCTTTATAAATCTAAGTAAAATTTATCTATTTGCAAATTGCGTTTAAAATATCATAAAGTAATACGTTAAAGGACAAATAAAAAGGAAGATAGAAATATGGGATGGGAAAGCTCTACGTTCTTGGAGAATTTGACAAAAGCGTTTCCTTGGAAAAGATTTAAGAGAACCAACTTCATCAGCTATTTCACCTCAGGAGGCTCCTTACTCAGTTATGGTGCACTCGTTCCAATATTGCGGGGTAAACAACTGTCCGGGAACATGGAAGAGCTCAATGGCGGCTTGCATGTGAACGGTGGACCCTAAATTTCGGGCCGAAGTGATTAGGGTTGCATTGAAGAGATGGGACGTTCTAGGTGAGGGATTTACCTCCCTGAAACGGGAAAATGGTAGTCTCATTAAGCCAAGACACACGGTAACTCGGATATGAGTTTACTCAACGTGAAATATGTGAAGTAAACTGGAAAGTGGTATCTGAGATATTCAGAGTATTCTGACAAGAGAAATACAGCAAAGTTAAGTAAAATTCAGGTTCCATAATAGGAGACATTATAACACCAAATAAAGACAGCGTCGTATTATAACAAGGAATAGATGTAACAAAACAAAAAAAAGTATCAGTGGGGTTAATTGAAATTACGAATCCTTTTGTGTCGTTGATGATAGAATGTGTACATAATCAGGCAACATACAGACATACACGATGGCTGCAAACTCTGCTAAGAGTATTACAATCGCATGTCAGATTACAGAGTTCATTGCACTTTTAGGCTACGGCCAGCCATACGAACCCGTAACAGATTCTCCACAAGTGAAGCCTACGCTTTGAAGGTTTTTTTAAAGTAGGTAAAGGCTTGCACTCGACCAATCCCACTCTCTGAGCATCGAAAAAACTACCCGATAAGGAGAACTGGTCAACATCATCAGATGCTTCCGAAGCTGCAGATTTGTTTTCAGAGTTTCCCTCTCTTAAAAAGGTATTGTGACAACAACTGGGGGTGTTACACACCCACGAGAAAAAAAAGTATTAGTTGCATGGCCGTTGACACCAAATATCCCCCTGCTCACCAAGCAAGCGTGCTGAGGTTGCCGGATTAGTCGCAGACGTCCCAACCCTGAGACAAGTAGTACTGGGTTACAGGTTACTTGTAGCACTCGAGAGAGACCTAATATACATACACACACAGACACACACACACACACACACATACAATGGGAGATTAATTCAGGTATAAATTTGATACTTGAAAAGAGAAAAAACATGACAATATTAAACAAAAACCAAAGAAAGAAACTCTGCTAACGAGGATATCGTTGGAGACGTCTACGACCAATTAAAACCCTATATTTTGTGTAAACAAGAACAAAACAACTACACTCCTCATCAACAGAGAGAGAGAGAGAGAGAGAGAGAGAGAGAGAGAGAGAGAGAGAGAGAGAGAGAGAGAGAGAGAGAGAGAGAGAGAGAGGGAGAGAGAAATAAAATAGAAATGTATCACTTATGATGTCACAGATGTTTACGAAAGAACTCTGAGAGACTATATTTATATCGATATTTACTCATTTAATGATAAACATTGATTGCTAGCTGAATTAACCATAGAGATATTAAATATACTGAATCGAAACCCAGCCCAAACCAAACAGTAAGTGTGTTTCAATATATATTTCTGGCAATATTATAACAACATCACCCTCCCCAAATATAACAATATTTGTTTCAATATATTTGTTTCAACGATTTCATATCAAAAACCTTGCAAAACAAATTCATCGCCGATATTTGGAGAGAGTGCAAGTAAAACTCTTCAGTACAGGTTGATCACCCTGACAGAAGAATTGAGAGTTGTCAGCGAGAAACTCCGATATCAGAACAGAGTTATTGGAAGGAAATCAGTCTATAGATCTGAGATGCAAATCAATAAATCTCAACGAGACATCGTACCAAGGAAATAGATTCATTCTAGAGGAAAAATGGGATGAGAAAAATAATGTCAACCAAGATGCAATGTGGTTAAAAGATATCCGAACGAACTATTAGCCCTGGATTATACCAAACATTTACAGCATCATGATACACTTGGGTCTGTGTCTGAAAATCTTCAAGGTAACAAAGCACCAGGAAGAGATTTGCTTGTCGGCTAATGGTACGAAATGTGACTTTCTATCGGGTGTATCTTATCAACCTCTACCAATAAACTTTCTGTTTGATATTAGCAGAGATGAGATTGATTCCCCAAAATAAAAATACCTACTTAGCAACTCGACTCGTGACAACGTACATCGTGAAGAGGTTATAATAAGGATACTGGCAGGCCAAAGGGATTGGTAGAAATAGCAGCTCGTTTGGTCTAAAATAAAGCAGTTGTACTAAAATATAATGCTAGTAGCAGAAGTACTTAAGATTTTGATTAATATATATTGACGTTTTTTTACACTTGAATTAGTGTATATGTGTATATATGTGTGTGTGTGTGTGTGTGTGTCTGTGTGCATATATATATATATATATATATATGTGTGTATATATATATATATATGTATCCTCGATATAAATACCCCCTCCGGCTCCGTGGTATTTTTTTCAGGGTTATAAGGGGCTTAGCTCTGTTTCTTGACCGTTGTATCACGTGACTGACTCCCCCTCTGCCTTTTGGGATTCTATCTCACATCTTATAGACGTGTTCTTGAGGCTAGTAAAATGAGGTATCCTCTTGATAAGTCGGCAGACCTCACAAAGGCTCTATATATCTATGATGTATTGTTTTTGATTATGCCACGAAACTACGTAGTCGAGGAATCTAGAGGCAGTTTAGGTATGATACATCTTATTACTAATTATATCTAAATGTTTCTTCTCTCTTCATAATATATATATATATATATATATATATATATATATATATATATATATACACTCACACGCACACTTGTATACATATATATATACACACACACACATGTATATATATATATATATATATATATATATATACACTCACACGCACACATGTATACATATATATATATATATATATATATTAGTATCAGTTCTGTGAAATACCGATGTCTGTATAGTATATTTTATAATATACTGTATGTTTATTTAAACATATTTTGAAGAGCATTCGCTATAAGTTTTTAAGTAAGTGACTACGTCACTTACTTAGTCTTGGCAAAGACAAATATATATATATATATATATATATATATATATATATATATATATGTATATATATATATATATATTTATATTTATATATATATATATATATAAGGAAGCAACCTTAGATAACCCTGACACACGGTACTAGAGCCAGCTTCCGGCCTTATGTTTAGATTGATCCTATTTAACTCTGATTTCGCCACATTCGCCGAAATGAGCGAAAGGAGGATTGTTTAGAACAAAGGTTCTCAACCCTTTTCTGCCAAACGCCCCCTTTCGCCCCTTGAAATCACGAAAGGCCTATTTTTTCATTTTTCAATATACTACTGATTTTGATATCAGTAGCTTACTGGGCCAAATCAAGTTATGTTAGAATCTTTAAAAAAATCTTTATAAAATACTCGTACGAATTAAATTCAAAAAGGTTTCAGTCTAAAACAAAAGCAAGCTATTTCAAATTATATATTTTTGAAAAATAGACGTGAATGTTCTCAAAGATTTGATCTCAGTCGAAAAAGCTTGTTTTTTTTAAATTCTATATTTCACTGTTAGCTGTTGTAACATTTTAAGTGGATAGACAATTCTACAATTCAAACTGTAAAGTCAAAATACGAAAGATGCAAAACATGAAGAATTTCTTACCTTTCTCTGGAATCACAAACTCAAGGGAAAAATAGTACCTTGGGAAATAAAGTACCTCGATCACAAACTTAGTTGCAACGAATGAATTGAGATGCTTAGTGACAGTGAGCTAACAATATCTGTATCCCTTTTATATGTATATATATATATACATAGATAGATACGCACACACATACGTGCAAGCAAGCAAGCGCACAAACACTGACTTGTGTGTGTGTGTGTGTGTGTGTGTGTGTGTGTGTGTGTGTGTGTGTGTGTGTGTGTGTGTGTGTGTGTGTGTGCGTTCTTTATAGTACAAAAAGAATTTTCTCTCCAGTTTTTATTGCCGAGTCAAAGGCCACTGCGCTTTTCAACAACGTCAAATAACAACGCCAAAAAATATATAGAGAAATATATAAAGAGAGAAAGAGAGAGAGAGAGAGAGAGAGCGAGAGAGAGAGAGAGGGGGAGAGAGAGAGAGAGAGAGAGAGAGAGAGAGAGAGAGAGAGAGAGAGAGAGAGAGAGAGAGAGAGGGAGAGAGAGAGAGACAAAAAGAGAAACTGAGAGAGTAAGAAATGTGTGTGTGTGTGTATTTGGTACACGTCTATCTATCTTTCCATCTATCTCTCCAGCAGGCGGCTCAAACATGCGGCCCGCGAACTACTTTTCTATGGCCCGTGGTAGAACGAATATTTCAGATTCCATTATAACTGGTGGATTGGCAGTATCGGTAGAGAGTCGGACACCATGCTTCCCAGCATAGTTACGTCACTTTAAGGTCTGAGTTCAAATCCCGCCGAGGTTTACTTTGCCTTTCATCCTTACGGGGTCGATAAAATAAAGTACCAGTAATACACTGGGTAATTGTTGGCCTTGTGCCTAAAGTAGAAACAATTATAACTGGCGAAAATAAGGCGGTGAGCTGGTGGAGTCGTTAGCACATCTGGCGAAATGCTTAGCGGTACTTCTTCCGTTTTTACGTTCCGAGTTCAAATTCCGCCGATCTCAACTTTGCCTTTCATCCTTTTGGAGTCGATAAATAAAGTACCAGTTGTGAACTGGTATCAATGTAATCGACGAGACCCTAAACCTCAAATTCCAAGCCTTGTGTCTATAGTAGAAATAATTATACCTGGTAAAAATCATCACCCACCACCACGTTTGGCCCACTGTGCCTCTCATCCAGGACGTAATGGCCCTTTTATGTCTTTGAATTTGAGACCCCTCTTCTACACACACACACACACACACACACACACACACACATACATGTATATATATATACACTTTACTTTTTTTCGGTTTCTGGACTGCGCCCATGCTGGAGCATCACCTTGGTAAGTTATGGGGACGTCAACAAACCAACAAGTATTGGTGGGAATGCAAACACAAACGCAAAGACACACACCGACATATATACATATATACGACGCGCTTCTTTTTGTTTCGGTCTATCAAATCCACTCACTGGGCTTTGGTCGGCCCGGGCAGTGGGACTGAACCCGGAAACATGTGGTTGGGAAGCAAGCTTCTTGTCACACAGTGTGTGTGTGTGTGTGTGTGTGTGTGCGTGTGCGTCAGGGGCGAATGCGTGCATGCAACGCGTACAGTGCATGGGTTATAGAATCTTGAGTTGATCAATTGCGTCGTTTGAAGCAAGCAGGATTTTAACTGCTTACTAAATCGTAGAAACATAAATAGATAACACACACACACACACATATATATGTATATATATATATATATATATATATATATATATATATATATACACACAAACACACGACAGCGTCGTTTGAAGCAAGCAGAATTTTGGCTACTCACTTGATCGTAGATACATAAAAAGATAACTCACACACACACACACACACACACACATACACACACTAGATAACACTACATGCGGCTTTGACCGGGGAGGGTCATTTAGAGGGTATGAGGGGGGGGGGGGGGTAAGGCTGCACAGCCCCACTTTCCGCATGCCCTGCTTTCCATGTTACCCTTCGCCACTGGTGTATTGGTGTATGTGTGTGTGTGTGTGTATTATCAAATTGACAATGAAAATAAAAAGAACAAAGTCAAGTTACTTTATAACTTTGTTTTTATTTTGTTGTTTTTTTATTTTTATTGTTAATTTAATACCTAATATCTGACTCTGTATCTAAAGAATTAATTCAGCGAAACACAGAACCTCTCTATGGATTTTAAAAAATTACATTGCGTTCTTCTACGGTACCGACCCTACCACCAGAGGTAGACCAGACTGAAAAAAGAAAAAAATATATATATGTATGTGTGTCTGTGTGTGTATAATATATATATATATATAAATCTATATACATACATATATACATACATACATTTACGTATGTATATAGCTATGCATTTATACATCTGTATAAATACATGCATTCATATATGTGTAAGGATATTGACGTGATTTTTTTTTTTTTTGTAAGTAGAGAATTTTGCCTCCAGATTTTATTACCTAGGGAGATTAAATACCATAGCATTTCAACCTCATCAAAGACCAACGCTGGCCTATGTGTGTGTATATGTATGTATGTTCTTCTGGTTATATAATTTCACAAAGTTTTACCAATAGAGAGAGAGTCGGTTTCTAACATAGACACAAGACTCTCTCATTGGAATTTACACATCAACTAGGTAGATATGTATGTATGCATGCATGTGTAGATATGGATGTTATTGTATGTGTGGATGTGGATGTGTTGAGTTGTATGTGTGCATGTGTATGTGCTTTGTATCTGTACATGTGTATATGCAGTTATTAGATGCAACATTTTTGGAATGTTTTACATATTTTTATTGTTCCATTAATGGATTGTACTTGTAGTTTCCTAACTAGTTGTGTTCTTTCTGTTCCTGTGAAGCCTAGCTTCTCAAGATTTGTATTGAAGCAGTTACTAAGATATCCCTGTTCCCTAGCAATCACAGGCATAAATCTGAAGGTGTAATCAGGGTGGAGTATCTGCAGATTTCTCATCAGTTCTGCATAAATATTCTCCTTTTCACTAATCTTTGATATTATTTTGGCATCTGCTGGGCAGCTAATTTCCACTCCTGTGCATGTTTTCTTCTCCCTGTCCAATATCATAATATCTGGTCTGTTATGTCTGCATTTTATTGGGGTTTTTACTGGAACATTCCACCACTACTCTTTCATATTATGTACATGGGTGTCTTCCACATTGTTGTAGCTTTTAATGTGTTTATTATCGGGGCTATTTTTTTTACGAACTGCATTGTACAGTGTTTTGGCCATAACATCATGCCTTATAGGTAGATAATACCGCGATGACATCTTTGGACAGCTGCTGATGACATGGGTGATATCCTCGATGTTAGTTCTGCAGAGTCTGTATTTGTTATCACATCTAGATGTTTTTCCTGCATCCCTATCTCTTTTGTGAATCAGGTATTTCGTGGTAATCTGTTCTTGGATTGCAAAAGCGTATCCTTCAAAGTGGGAGCCAATATAGCGGTTGTTGGTCCAAGATAGACTACTTTCCTTATCTATATTACTCTCACACTGGAGCTTCCTGGCAACATATCCATGCATGACTTTTTGCTGATAGGCTTGCAGTTTTTCATCCATGGATTCACTGCGATACTGATGAACGACATCTCTCTGTATGAGTTTTTGATTATCACTCAGGGAATATCTCTCAAGGAATTCCTTCCCAGCTCTCATGATCTTATCTGTGTCATGCAGATAGACTTGCTCGAGAAGCGGGCTCCTACGCTTCGAGGTTCGTAGATGTTGTCGGATAGATATGATGCGACATTCAAATGTTGTCTGGACTGATGTTAGGCCTCTGCCTCCCTGTTTACGTTTCGAGTAAAGGCGGTCTATGTCACTGTTGATGTGAAAGTTTCCGGTGTTGTTCAGTATTTTTCGAGTTCCAACATCAACTGCTCGGATTTCGTATGTATGTATATACACATGTACATATGAATGTATATGTCAATATACATGGGTGTATGTATATGCGCGGGGACATAGAACAAGTCGGGCTGGACACCCGATTGCGCGGTTAAACCACTGGGAGTGAAGGACCCCCTAGCATTTGTCAGGGCATTCTCCTAGGAGAAGGCAATTCAGGAAACTGGGAAAACTCCGATGTATGTATGTATGTATGTATGTACGTTTATGTCAGGTCACCACTTGGTGCTACTGGTAACATGTATCCCAGTACAACCTGTCTCATGGTCGGGTCGTTGGCGACTAAACTGGCAACCCCACCAAGGTTTCTTGGTGATGAGGGTGACTTTGGATATCCTGCAGGACTAAAAACAAAACGTGTCAAAGGGCAGAGGAACTCATAAGTGTCAATGGCCATACAAAATCACCGGGAGAGATGACCACTTAGCCTTTATCAAGGCAGAATTCTAGGAGAAGTAAAAGTCTGATATAACACTTGCAACCCTGATGGTATCCAATAATGTTGACTTCTTCTTCTTTTTGGTAAATATCATCTTGGTTAAGAGAGTGGGATTGGCTTTGTGCAGTGCCTTTGCTCACTATAAAAGCTTCACAGCACAGGCATTGCTTTGTATCTGGAGATCTCTCTGCACTTGTCGTCACATGGTACCATGTACACTATGTGTCAATAATTGTCACAAGTGTAGTGTTTGTGCCAGAGTTTTCAAGTCGCTGGCTGGACTAAAAAGTCACACTCGTTCAACGCATCGGTAGGGGTTCTCCTACATGGATATAAAGTAGTGGCCGTACTCGAAAACGAGTTGGCAGCCACCATGTGTGTACGTATGCATGTGTGTGTATGATTGTATGTATGATTGCATGTATGTATATGTGTTCACCCACACCTTTCATAACCATTGCTTCATTTTCTTGTCGTTTCTGTTGTTCTTGTAACTGTTGTCATAGTTGAACTTGTCCTTATTTTCATTTTCTTTGATTTCTTTCGTTTTTCTTTTATCTCTATAGTGATTTCGTTGACAAGCTTTTTTCATTCATTTTCTTCGTTTTCTTCATTCAAATGCATTCACACTGGCAGTCTCAGAGACGTACAAATATGGCTTATAAAACTTACCTGAGTAAAGAGCCTTCAGCGCCCCTCTAGCGCCTCCCCCAATCTTCAAGCGCTCCCTAACGTCCCCTTGCTCTAAAACCTTTGTTCTAGAACATCATGCATCGTGCGAGAAATAGCAACCAAATCAACCTCAAATTACACTTGAACCTCTCAGGAAAAGAAAGAAGAGAATGGTTAATATGTCCTTAAAATACTTTGATAATTTGGGCAATCAGTGTTTATCTGCGACAAAACAATTACAAAATGACCTAAAATATACTGGAGGATAGCACTTCGCCCTCTATCCTCGTGTTAGTTTATGAAATTCAAAGGGTTTCATCTAAGTGGGAAAGCAATTTTCAAAACTTACCAACGTGCCAGTCATGCCACTTTCATTAACGTAGTCAACAAGCAGAAAGGAGAGCAAGATTATCCACATCTCCTTAAGAAATGATGGTGGGAGTAGATGTTGACGATAGAATATACTGATTACAAGTCCCGTCTTGCACGTAATAATTGTTAGAAATAATGCCACAATGAAGCAATGCCCAGATAGTGGACGTGTATGTGATGGACGGTTTCATCACCTCACACATCTCGAACAGGATCGGTTACTAACAATTGCTGACGATTCCAGTACTGCAATAGCAATACAGTTTATGCTAAATCCCCACTTTTCTAGAATTACTAAATCAATGGCTTTTGCAAGTTCACAATACTCCACGACCACTTTGACAATATCGTTGAGCGACTCGTAAGCCTAACAACATTTAAGAAGCCAAACATCCAAACTCATTCTCCGATTTCCATGTCTGTTGCATTGTCAAAGAGACTAAATATGCGAAATATGACGCACAAAAGGCGAACAAGTCTGTTCATCAATATTGTTGTCCACCCCTGCAAATATTTCACTTTCAACCCCTATCTGCCTATCATCTCCGACAGCAGATTGGGACTCCCGTGGGGGAGGTTTCGAGAAGCCGTTGTCCAGAAAGCTGTTTCTTACTTTTATATCCAGCGATACTGAAACTGCAATGTCCCGATACGTGAAGGAGATGTAGATTTTATAATTGGACAGAAAGACAGCAAGTGATTGAGTCGTAGAAATTCGGATCTTACTGATGGCTAGCAGATACAGACTTGATGTACTGATTGTCTGAAGTCAACGGATGTACCTGCTTCGACGCCAACGCAAGCCTATGTGAATTTAGAAAACACAGGCCTAATTGAAACCTGCTGGCTATCAAAAGAGTGAGAAAAGTCATCTACCTTATCTATAGATAATCGGGCATACTATGTTTGTTTGTCCTAGGAGGGCTCATTAAGATCCATTGCGATTATTTTAAAATTCTGCCATGTCACGTATGAATCTTCGATTAGAGTAATCGAATTGTCTGTATCAGAAGTCTGTCTGTTTTTGTCTATGGAGTAAATTCATTTATTTGAGCACTATCTGTTGTGTCTATGATTTCGGATGAAGATCAGATTTTGCTAGGCAATAGTAAAATTGTAATGTGATTGTTGCTGACGCTATTGTTATGGATTTTGCTATTGTTATTATTGCTGTATCACTTCTTTGCGTATCTTCTGTTATTCTATGTATTTTTATTTTTGTTGTTATTGATGATGAGGGTGGTCGTTGGCGGATGTTCATGTTGGAGTTTGTGGTGGTCCTGCTGGTGTTACTGGTACTGGTAGCGATAGTGTTGGTAGTTCGTTCTGATGATAGTGGTACAGGTGGTGATGGCGCTGGTGTTGTGCCAGTGATGGTGTATGTGGAGGTCGGAGTGGTGTTGTGATAGTTGTAGTGTTGCTGGTAGTTACTGTTATTTCTTTTTTGTTTGAATATTTCACCACGCAGTTTAGTTTTTTTGTAAATATTTCCGATTTCTAAAGATTTGGGCTTTTATGAAATGTCAGGTGATTTCTCCTACCTCAAATATCTTCACCTTTATCGAGCTCTATTTCTGTTATTTTACTGATGCTGCCTTCTCACCTTTTTAATCTTCTTCACTTGAGAAATCAGACAGTGTAAACATTGTCTCCGAATATGTCTGAACTTGTTCTTGCGTGTTTCTACGAATGTTGTTGTGTTCAGGAGGGCACTTTACCGTGAAATCCTTGAAATTTTTTAATGTTCCCTAAATATCTTTAAAACTTCACATAAGTTGTTTTACACACATACACTTACACGTGCAGACGGCACACTCACATACTTACACAAGCACACACATAACAGCCGCACACAAATACTCACTGATTTCCATGATTTCCCTTTTTAGAGAGTTAATATGCAGGGGGAAGCAATTCTTGCTGGGTGATATTTAATTAATTTAAGAAAAAGGATTAGGTAGGGTGTGAGGGAGGTAACACTTGTAAATATTTGATGGTTTGTTGCAGTTTTAGAAAGGTGCGAATTTCAGGGCATTGAGTACTGGTTGAAATTTATTAATGAAATGTGTTGCCTTATTGGTGCGTTGGATGAAAGTAGCGTTGTCTATGAATTTATAAATGGAGAAAATTTTAAAGTTTGGGTGTTGGTTGAGAGCACAATTGGCGATATGTTCACTAAATGCAATCTTTCTGTATTCCTGTATTTTAATTTGTGATTTATGGACGGTCATACGTTGACGGAGGCTGTTTTTTATCTGTCCTATATAGTGCTCTAGACAACCTGAGCAAGTCAAAACATAGATAAGGTTTTCATATGCACATGTAAAGTTGTGTTTAACTGTGAAATGTTGTCCTTGTTTAAAATGGAATTCTATTAGATTTATGCATATGCCACAGTTGGGCCTTCCGCATTTTGTTACTGTAGGGTTTATTGTGGAGGTTTGTTGGATTTTGGCTTGTGTGGGATGTTTTTTATGGATTTGGGTTGTCTTTTGCTCTTTATGATGTTGTGTGTTTGGAGGATATTATTCATTCTTGGGTTTCTTTTTAGTAAGGGAATGTTCTGGAGGATGGTATCGAATGTCTCATTGTTGAGGGGGTTGTGTGTGGAGATGTATGGTAGAGTTTTTTTGTTGCAGTTCACTCATGGGTTTTGGGTGTCTGAGTTTCTAGATGTCTAGTTTTAGGGCACGTTGGAATCCATTGGTGGGTAGTTTCTGCTGATAAGTGTGTTTTTTAATTCTTCTAGTCGTGTGTAGCATGTGTTTTTATCTGAAACTATTGTGCAGAACCGTCTGGCTTGGTTATAAGGAATTGCCATTTCGGTGTGTCTAGGGTGGCACAAGTTGAATGGAAGGTATTGTTTGGAGTCTGTGGGTTTATAGTATATGTCTGTTTCTATTTTGTTGCTTATTTTCTTGATGAGGATGTCGAGGAAAGGGAGCTGTTCATGGGTGTAATCCATTGTGAATTGTAAGTTAGTGTTGAGCTCATTCAGAAGGGTTTTGAACTCAAACAGTCTATCTATACTTTCATGCCAGAGGGTGAAGCAGTCGTCCAGATATCTCTTCCAGTTCTTTTCTATGTGTTAGTAGAAGTGGTTTCCGTATTCGTCTAGAGCTTTGCGGTAGAGAATGGTTTCCAAATATCCCGTGACAAAGTTGGCGTATGAGGGACCACTTTCGTGCCCATCGCAGTCCCAGATGTCTGTTTAACATGTGCGACACCACACTAATACATTTCACAATCATTTGATAATGCATTTAAATGCAGAAACCGGTAATAGACAATAATTAAATAGATAAATAGATAAATAAATGCCATTGTTAAATAATAAATAAATCAACTAATACCTTAACACTTCACACAAAGTAAAACATTTCGTTTTAATCATTTTCTAACCCAGAAAAAAGAGAGAGAGAGACAAAAAAAAGGAAAAAAAATATATTTTTCTTCCTCATAATCGTCTCTTTCTCTCTGTTTTCATATATATATATATATATATATACTAGCAGCTGAGCCCGGTTGCACCCGGGGCCACTTTTTATTAAGTTAATAATTTGAAAAATATTATTGAAAGTTTATTATAAAGAAGCAGTTTCAGGGAAAAAAATAGAAATATGCATTTGGGGCTGGACGGCGTACAATGAAAAGTGGGGCGACGTGAAAAGCGTTGTTTATTAACAGCGAAATAGCAATGTCGATGATATGCAATTTGAAAAATACTACTTACTGTTAGTGGTGGTTAACATGTATTAGAATTAAAATAAAAACATGCGTCCCTTCTTCGCAATTTCGCCACTTGGTTTTAGTGTCCTTAATTATCATCAGTCACATTCAATTATTAGCTCCACCCACTAAACGATACGTCACGACACGTCATCAGCTGCTGCTTGATTTTTACATGTCCATTTTCTTACATGCTTCATTTTTACACGAAAAAACATTGAATTTTTAGAATAAATATTTTTATTAAAATATTAACAGAGAAAATTAGATTTTTGATATATTTTTTGAACAAAATAAATATTTATTTACAGTTTTTCACAGAAAAACTATGCTTCATTTTTACATGAATATTTATTTATAGTTTTTAACAGAAAAAAATTGCTGCGAAATACATTTTCTTTTTAACACACGATACGTCACGAAGGTAAATGTTTCGAAAAAATGTTAAACTGTATATCGCAACAATATTTTGTTTAAAGACATTTTTTTTCTGTTGTTTAAAACTGTAAATCTGTTAAAAAAAATGTATTTAACCGAAACACTATGCTTCATTTTTACATGAATATTTATTTACAGGTTTTAACAGAAAAAAAATTGCTGCGAAATACATTTTTTTTTTTAACAGATTTACATTTTTTAACAACAGAAAAAAAAACTTTCTTTAAACAAAATATTGTTGCGATATACAGTTTAAAATTTTTTCGAAACATTTACCTTCGTGACGTTTCATGTAGTGGGTGGAACTAATAATTGAATGTCGATGATGATAATTTAGGACACTAAAACCAAGTATCGCCAAGGGTTTTATTTCTTTTGATGGAAAACAGTGACCGTGCAGCAGAATCGATTTCATAAAACGGTACCGTATGATCGTTAAATGTAGAAGGATGATAGTTTATTAACAGCGAAATAGCAATGTCGATGATTATGAAATTGTAAATAAGACAAGTATTAGAACAGGGGGAAATAACTCACCGAACGCGATAGTTTTGGGGCCCCGGGAACCACATTTTTCAAGTTAGAGATTTGAAACCTCATCTATTTGCTTCCTTGACACTTTCTAGATAGGTGTGTAAATGTTCATGTCAATCCGACCACGTCTATTACCATTTAACCGTGCACATTTGAATTTCAACTACCGCCCATTTCTCGGTATTCATATGGACTGAGTCCATATGAATACCGAGAAAAATAGTTTCACCTTATGCGGATCTTCAGCTCGGACTGATAATGGTTATACGGAACAGGAAAAGGGGTAACAACCATATGAATGCGCATGCGCTGAAACGTTGACTTACCCCATGCGATAAAAATCCACGGTCGAAATGTGTAAGGGATATAACATCAACTTTCTCGCCAGTTCGTGTTTGAGGGTTCTTTATCGTCATTTTCACTTTAAAAAGTGGCTCAAAAATTTTGTTTTTTCATAAATGTAATTTGATTGCTTGTGACTGTCACAATGACTTACATTTATAGAAAAACAACATTTTTGAGCCACTTTTTCTGCTTGTTCACGTGACTGAATTGACCAAGCAAATTTCACTCATATATGAAAAAACAATCTGAGCGCCTTTTTTTCAAAAAGCAAATACAATAAGAGTTTTGTAACGCGAACTGGCGCGAAATTTATTATACTTATTCACGTGAGAGTAATCAACCAACCAAATTACTTTTCTGAAAAACCTAGCATTTCGAGCCATTTTTTTCCACATAAAACAGAAGTAACATTCCAACACCAACCAGAAAAACTGTGAAACACGTGATGGACACAAATAAATATTCTTAAAAAGACTCCAGTTACATTTTCGATTTCATCTTTTCTCCTTATATATATTATCAGTGGTACCCGGCGTTGCACGGGATAAGGTATTTTGGAACGCCGGCCGCCAACAGACCTAATCGTGGAAAAACTTCATGCCTGGACAATATGTAAAGAAAATAAACCGAATACTCTGATGGCTGGATAATCTTTAAGATTTTCTTCGATGAAGCACGAAAAATGCAGGTTTTCACCTAATGCGGGTCCTAGGGGATCAAGAAAATGAATTTTTTTTATGTGCATAATATGCCTTGAAATTTCGGGTAATTCGGCTAGACGTAACGCCTCAAAAGGAGCCCTAAAAAGCTGAAAAAATGAAGTTTTTCACCTAATGCGGGCCCTAGGCCATCAAAAGTTGGATTTTCTTTGTTCACGGTATGAAGATGAGACTGCCTAATACATAGTTACAATTTGAAGGAAATCGGTCTGATGTAATGTCTCAAAACACTCCTAAAAAGCTGAAAAAACGCAGTTTGTTACCTAATGTGGGCCCTAGGGGATCAAAAAGTAGAATGTGTTTATGTGCACAACATCCCTAAAACATAATACACATGTAAAGTTTGAAAAAAGTCGGTTGGGTACTTCTCGAGTTTTAGGGATTCAAACTCACAGACAGACAGACACACACACACACACACACACACACACACACACACACACACACACAGACATCCTCATTGAAGTGACGTAATACAAACAGCCAGACATACAGAGAGATATTATAAGGGTGCGACGTTATATGTATGTATCTAAAAGGAGAAAGACTAAGAATCATAGAGAGATCACTAAACTGTCTAATGGGGTCCCTAGGACATTGAAAATTTGAAATTTGTCGTGCTCAAAACAGGCCCCGAAACATAAGTATTACATGTGTAAAGTTTGAAAAGAGTCGGTTGGGTGTTTCTTGAGTTTTACAGATTCAGACTCTCACACACACAGACAGACATCCTCAGTTTTATATATATATATATATATATATATATATATATATATATATATGTATATATATATATAAATATATATATATATATATATATATATATATATATATATATATATATATATATATATATATATATATATATATATATATATATATATATATATATATATATATATATATATATATATATATATATATGTATATATATATAGTAACTAGAAATTGATTAACATATAAATATACATGAATAATCTCAGGAGAGAATTTTTGCTCGCGTGTAACCACGCATAGCTAGTATAGGTAATATTTACCTTTAAGAGTGATTAACCTTCCTTGTATATATCCCATTAAAGAAATATATTTAATCTCCTGTGATTATTCATGTATATTTATATGTTAATCAATTTCTAGTTATTATAATATGCTCGGATTTATCTTTGAGCATAATTTCCAGGATATATGGCGCATGCATTATGACATGACACCCATAATTTCGATTTAGATTAAATTAATTTAATTTATATATATATATATATATTTATGTATGTATATATATATATATATATACATATATATATATCATACTGCTAAATACATAATTATGAACCACCCATTCATACATATGTTTAATTGGTCATATGGTGTGTGTTCAGATAAGCGGTTTCCTGATACCTGAAATTGTGAGTCGGTAATCTTACTCATTTTTTCGCATTTTCTACGTGTTTTATTGTTGCTATTATTATTATTGTTGTATTGTAAAAACGTTTAGGACATTTAAATAAATGGGGTATAAACTTGTGAAACAACCCTTGAAATACTAGATAGGCTGTCTTTTCTTCTTTTCTTTTTAAAGAGTTTCATTTGTTTTCTAGGCTTAATATAGTACAGTACATTATTGTTCGTGAATATTTATGTGTGGGATACGGGATTGTGTAAAGAGCATATGACCGAACGCGTAAGAGATTCACTTCTTATTTCCATGCTTCCATGTTCGGATCGGCCTCAGACACTTGAAACTATATAGCCGGTAACTATATTGTGGAAGCCCAATAAGGGGATTCTGCTACATAGAGATACGCTACATCTGTTTGAATATTATATTTAGATTATACATAGACATAGAGAATGCTCAGTCGTATGCCCCATATTACAATTACTACATAATATAGGTAGATATAATTCATTATCATAATGTAATGGTTATGTTACTATTGTTTAATCATAAGTTAGACCCATTGAATCAGAACTTCGATCAAAATCATTGCAGCCGTGATCGCCCCATCATTTTGTCCCACACGTAGAGTAATGCCACTATTAATTGTAATGCCACTGTTTATTCTGATACCACTGTTGATTGTAACTGAGTCTCGTTTGGGTACTTTTTTAAGCTGTCTCCGGCTGATATTGATCCGCATAACGTTTATGTTGTGGGTCACAGCTGTTGCACGGGTGTGGCTCAAAAATCTTGTAGATTCATGTGGGAATTCTCTAACTTTATCACATGCTAGTCTTTGCAAAATCTTATTTTGACTGCTTTCAAATATTCTGTCTGACTTGAGACAATCTTTGTTTATTTTGTTGGAATTTACACTATGTAATTATTTATATGTATTTTAGAGATGTTCACGTTTAGCTCTCATCATACTGACCATCATCATTACCATCATCATCACCACTACCTCTATCATCTTTATCAGCATCATCACCACCATCATTACTATCATCTTCACCGTCATCATCATCATCATCATCATCATCATCATCATCTTCATCATTACCATAATCATTATTATTAATATTATTGCAATAAAAATGATAAGAATGAGAATGCTGACTATTTTATTTTCAAATTAAAAATGCTTACTTCCGATGTATCGTTTCGTCCATGAACAGGAGCTGTCTTGAACACTGCTACAGCAAAAAGCTGTCCAAGGTGTAGTTTTGCATATCATCCGGTATGTGGCTCTGACGGCGTCACTTATGTAAACAGCTGCTTGTTGTTAACGAAGGCTTGCTTGTAAGTATGGGATCTTCATATATAGACGTATACACATCTATTTGGGAAGTGTAGAGAAAAAGTGCCTTTAGACTTACATAAGTAAGCAGAATTTATATGTATGTATGTATATATATATATATATATATATATATATATATATATATATGCGTGTGTGCGTGTGTGTACTGAGAAAGAGAGAAATTGATAGGTAGACAGATAGAATAGATAGATAGATAGAAAGATAGGTGTATATATATAAACAAAGACTACTTGCACCTTTCCTCATTTAGACATCCGAACATGCAAACCAACATAGCACTGGCAAAAAGGGTCTGGCAGCTAAGAAAAACACATCACATTGAAGGTGTTTTAAACTTCAATGTCATATAAAACTTGAAGCAAGAAAATAATGACGGTTATATATCCCTCTGTTTTTGCTGTGAGCTGTAGCAGCGAGATTCTTATAGAATACCAATTATGTTTATGAGCTGTTTGAACTCATTGACATACAGAGCGGTTTCTGGCCCAGGAACAATTAGAAATGTGTGTTAGCGCTCTGAAATATGTTTAATAATATACTGTATGTTTATCTATGAATTTAAGGTTACGTTCCTGGAGCACCCACGAAGAGTGAAAAACAGCGAATATTGGACGTGGTCCATAAAGATGCCTATAAACGTCACAATATTACGTAAAATATAATAAAGAACTCCGGAAGATGTTTACGATTCCCCGAATGACCGGGACCGCGAATGCCAGTGGTACGCTATACATATATATATATATATATATATTCAATCACATATTTTTTTATTTGTTTGACCCGAATTACTTGGTCGTTTTTATGGCTATGCGGATGACGGTTTAACCATCGTCTCAGTGTGTTTGGCCTTTAACGTATGTTGTAGCTCTGGTTCGTCAGAATTATTGAGCGCTTGCCACACATCTCGGAAGTTGTTTTTCGCTAATTCCAAAGCCGAAATACGATTCTCGCTTATATATATATATAAATATATAAATGTAAAATTAACACTAAGGACTCAACTTATTCATATATAGGAGCTACTTCTAACCAATTTAAAGTAAGATTTAATACCCACAAACTCAGTTTAAAAAATGCCGCATTAGCTAATACAACATCCTTAGCTGAAATAATTAATAATTATAGAAAAAAGAATATCGATTATAACCTGACCTGGAGTATGCTCAAAAGGGCCACCCCTTATCAAAATAATAGATATGAATGTAGATTATGTTCCCAAGAACTTTTTGAAATAATGAAATCTAAGTATATCCTATTAAATAAGCGACAAGAATTAATTATATCATGTAATCATAAAATTAGAAGAACTTTTAAATATTATAAACCTAATTAATATATACTTTACAAATTATTATAACAAATTTTTTTTTTAATTAGTTAACCTATATTCTACTACTAATGAACTGCATAATTTTATTTCCCTTTTACAGCTATCTTTTCCTAAAATTTATACCAATAAGTATACATATAAACTATTTTAATTTCAGGTTATGAATCTATATTCCTTGTAATCTATATAAATTTGTTATTTCTCACTAATACATTTATCCCCCCCCCCCCCAAAAAAAAAATTATTATTTTTTTTTTTTCTTTTCCCTTCGTTTTTAACAACATTCTTCAATTACATATAACTCTTATTTATCATATCTATATGAATTTATATAGATTTATCAATATAAATATACCTATCAATTAAATTCATTTATTTTCTTTTTATAGATGTAAATTCCTTATGTTTTAAATAAGATTGATATTTTTCACTAACACATTTATCGTAAAATTTTATTCTCCTTAGATTTTAACATTAGCATTATTCTTTTATAACATCAAATTTTCGTGTACTTTTCACTGGCTTGACCTATTTTCATCCCCAAAATAATCTTTTCATTCAAAATACTCTTTCCGTTCAAAACTGAAGTCTGCTTCCCTCTACCTCTAAATTAAATTTCTATTACTACTATTCTATCATCTTGACCACTTACTACCTTTCTATTGGTCAATTCAAAACCTTTTCCCAAACAAACCTATTATATTAAAACTTTGTTGGTTTTTTTCAATGAACAAATATCATTATTTCTGAAGACAGCATATATATGTGTAGGTATGTATATTCCCTCTGATAGTTTGTAAAAATTTTACATAGATCTATATGATATACATACCAACACAAACATATATATCCTAGAAACGATCGTAAAATGATGAATTTTTTAATATAAGGAACTGTTTCTTTGTTTTTTTCATGATTTTATTAATTTATATATATATATATATATATATAATATACATATATACATATATATACTTATATATATATATATATGTATGTATGTATGTATGTATGTATGTATGTATGAATGTATGTATGTATGTATGTATGTATGTATGTATGTATGTATGTATGTATGTATGTACGTATGTATGTATATATCAATAGGGGGTTGGATGCCATGCTTTCTAGCACAGTTACGTCCCTTTACAGTCTGAGTTCAAATCCCGCCGAGGTTAACTTTCAATCTAGCTAACTTAGTCATTTACAATACAAACACGGATATGTTGGTATTTGTGTTTATCAAATATATTTATTTATATTAACTTGCATATATATATATATATATTACTTTCATTATTGTAATTGCCGAGGTTAACTTTGCCTTTCATCCTTACGGGGTCGATAAAATAAAGTACCAGTAATACACTGGGTATTTGCTGGCCTTGTGCCTAACGTAGAAACAATTATTTTAATTGCCAGTATCGGTAGAGGGTTGGACGCCATGCTTTCTAGCACAGTTACGTCCCTTTACAGTCTGAGTTCAAATCCCGCCGAGGTTAACTTTGCCTTTCATCTTTACGGTGTCGATAAAATAAAGTACCAGTAATGTACTGGGTAATTGCTGGCCTTGTGCCTAAAGTAGAAACAATTATTTTACTCTCTAATGGTCATGAAAAGTAAATTAATAGTTATTTTTATATTTTTCAAAAATATTTATTTTGTATGTGTATGTGTGTGTGTTTGTGATCGTTTCTGTGTGCTTTCGTGTGTGTGACCATATGCATGTAATCATGTTACCGTTTGTTGTTGTTGTTTTTTATTACAGCGAGAAACCGGATCTAGTAATCAAACATGATGGTCCTTGCAACATATAAACCTGCGAATATCTGTGAATATTTTCGAAATAGAGATATATAAATAAAAAGAGTGAATAAATAAACTGTTTTTGTTCTTTCTAATTCTAAGTAAAATTTATCTATTTGAAAATTACGTTTAAAATATCATAAAGACTCTAAACTATAAAAAAGGGAGGAGCGCGGGACTGCGTACGGTTTATAATTGTTTATCCCATTAGTAAAATAAGTTGGATTACTTTGAATAAATAATGAATGAATATTACATAATTTATCTACTAAATTTCGTGGCTGTTGATTAAATACATTTTGTTTATTTAAAGATTCACTTCATTAAAATTTCTGAAATGTCAACACTTCCAGTTGGCGATCGCTTGAATAAACATACTAATTTTCTGTCACTAATTTTTTCCTAATGCAGTTTATATATAATATCGTCTATTTTTAATGTATCATCAATTACTTTACTGATTACATAAAGCAGTGTAACACAGTCTTCGTTCAATTTCTGTGTATATTGTCAATTACGATTTTATTTGATGTATCATATCTACATGTATATATACTTGCGTATAATATCAATATACACACTACACATGCTAGCAGAAAACCACCCTAAGGGTGGTTTTTCTGCTAGTAACGTTAATGGACAAATAAAAAGGAAGATAGAAATATGGGATGTGAAAGTTCTACGTGGCTTGGACAAGTTGACAAAAGCGTTACCTTGGAGATAATTTAAGAGAACCAACTTCATCAGCTATTTCACCTCAGGAGGCTCCTTAAACAGTTATGGTGCACTCGTTCCAATATTACGGGGTAAACAACTGTCCAGGAACCACGAACAACGAAGAGCTCAATGGCGGCTTGCACAAAAAGGAAATGGTCCGTTAATGCCTGGTATTTATTGATCTTTTCCCCCCTTGGTTGTGAATCGTGGACCCAAAATTTGAGGCCGAAGTGATAAGGGTTGCATTGAAGAGATGGGATGTTCTAGTTGAGGTAATTACCTCCCTGAAACGGGAGTAAACTGGAAAGTGGTATCTGAGATATTCAGAGTTTTCTGACAAGAAAAATACATCAACGTTAAAGTAAAATTCAGGTTCCACAATAGGAGACATTATAACACTAAATGAAGGCAGCTTCGTCTTATAACAAGGAACAGATATAACAAAACATAAAAAGTATCAGTGGGATTAATTGAAATTACGAATCCCTTTGTGTGGTTGATGATAGAATTTGTACATAATCAGGCAACATATACATGATGGTTGCAAACTCTGTTAAGAGTATTGAAATCGCCTGTCAGATTACAGAGTTCGTTGCACTTTTAGGCTACAGCTAACCACACGAGCCCGTAACAGATCCTGAACAGCAATGCCTGTGCTTTGAAGGTTTTTTAAGTGGGTAAAGTCTTGCACTCGACCAATCCCACTCTCAGAGCATCGAAAAAACTATACCAAAAGAAGAACTGGTTAACGTCATCAGATGCTTCCGAAGCTGCAGGTTTTTTTCAGAGTTTTCCTCTCTTAGAAAGGTGTTGTGACAACAACTGGAGGCGTTTCACTCTCACGTGAAAAAAGTACTAGTCTGATGGCCGTTGACTCCAAATATCCCCTCCTCACCAAGCAAGCTTGATGGGGTTGCCGGTTTAGTTGCCGACGTCTCGACTATGAGACAGGTTATACTTGGTTACATGTTACTAGTAGCATTCGAGAGCGACCTGACATACACACACACACACACACACACACACACACACACACACACACACACACACACACACACACACACACACACACACACACACAATCAGAGATTAATTCAGGTATAAATTTTATACTTAAAAAGTGACAAAAAACGACAATATTAAACAAAACCATATAAAGAACGTCTGCTAACGACGATGTCGGTGGGAACCATCTACGACAAGTTAAAACCTTATATTTTGTGTAAACAACTGCACTCCTCATCAACAGAGAGAGAGAGAGAGAGAGAGAGAGAGAGAGAGAGAGAGAGAGAGAGAGAGAGAGACGGGAGAGAGAGAGAGAGAAAGAGAGAGAGAGAGAGAGAGAGACGGGAGAGAGAGAGAGAGAGAGAGACGGGAGAGAGAGAGAGAGAGAGAGAGAGATATAGAAATGATATCACTTATGATGTCACAGGTGTGTGATGAAAGAACTCTGAGAGACTATATTTATATATATATTTTTAACTGTTGGCCAATTAATGATAAACATTCATTGCCAGCTGAATTAATCATCGAAATATAAAATATAGTGAAGCGAAACCCAATCCCAACCAAACAGTGAGTGGTGAATTGGCAGTATCGGTAGAGGGTTGGACGCCATGCTTTCTGGCATAGTTACGTTCCTTTACCGTCTGCGTTCAAATCCCGTCGAGATAAACTTTCATCCTTACGAGTTCGATAAAATAAAGTACCAGTAATGCACTGGGTTATTGCTGGCCTTGTGCCAAAAGTAGAAACAATATTATAACTACATCACCCTCCCCAAATACAATATTTGTTTCAATATATTTGTTTCAACGATTTCATATCAAAAACCTTGCAAAACAAATTCATCGCCGATATTTGGAGAGAGTGCAAGTAAAACTCTTCAGTACAGGTTGATCACCCTGACAAAAGAATTGAGAGTTGTCAGCGAGGGAAGGAAATAAGTCTATAGATTTGAGATACAAATCAATAAATCTCACTGAGACATCGTGCCATTCTAGAGGAAATATGGGGTGAGAAAAAGATTGTCAACCAAGATGCAATGTGGTTAAAAGATCTCCGAACGAACTATTAGCCCTGCCTTATACCAAACATTTACAGCATGATGATACACTTGGGTCTGTGTCTGAAAAACTTCAAGATAACAAAGCACCTGGAAGAGATTTGATTGTCGTTATTGGTACGAAATGTGACTTTCTATCGGGTGTATCTTATCAACCTCTACCAATAAACTATGGTTGATAATAGCAGAGATAAATTTGACTCCCCAAAATAAAGATACCTACTTAGCAACTCGACTCGTGACATATTGCATGCCAGAACCAAATGTATAAAATGATTAAATCTGTCTGAAACTATTTCTCCCGGAAACGTCATCACGGATGAGCAAGAGATTGGGCAGAAATTAATTTGAGGGTCTGCTGAGCAGCTCCAAATTAACATCATCAATGATATAAACTGCCTCTAATTAAAACGTAGACAGGTAGGCAGAGGATTGATATAATCCAAACAGCATTTGCGGGTCGTCTCATATCCATCCAACAACATCAGCGCATCACCAAGAGAAGAAGCTATGTTATACAAGTCTGTCTACATGAAACAGATATCATGAGAGTACGGATGGAGCTCTTTGAGAAATCCTCCTTGCATGATTTTCAAAACCTCTAACCCATGGGAATAGCACTGCAATACCGCAACGAATTCGTGGATGCTTATCAGCAAAAAGTATGTAAGATTATGTTGCCAGAAAGCTTCAAGTTGAGAGTGATATAGATAAACAAAGTAGTCTATCTTGGACCAACAGCCGGCATATTATTTCTCACTTTAAACGACATGCTTTTGAAATCCAAAAACGGGAAATAAGGACATACCTGACACACAAACTATATAGGGATGCAGGCGATACATCTAGATGTGACGCAAGATTCAGCGAGGATATCACTCACATCATAAACAGCTATCACCACGAAACTATCTACCAATGAGCCATGATGTAGTGACCAATACACTATATAATGCAATGAGTATAAAGGGTAGTCATGGGAATAAAAATGAAAAGTTACAGTGACGTGGGGAGCATATGCTTGCATAACATGAAAAACCCCAATAAAATGCAAACATAACAGACAAGATACAGTTATATGGAACAGTGAAATGAAGGCAAGCATAATAGTAGAAATCAGCTGCGCAGCAGATGTCAGTTTAATGCTAAATATTAATGAAAAGGAGAATGATTATGCTGAACTAATGTGAAATCTGCAGACTCTTCTTCTTGACTATATCTTTAGATTTGTACCTGTAATCATTGGGAATCTTGGATATTTTAGCAATTGTTTCAGTACAAATATTGTGAAGCTGGGCTTCATAGAACCAGGATGGGCACGACTAGTTAGGAAGTTGCAATTAGTTGGAACTGTAAAAATAAATGTATCATTTCAGAAATTCAGCAGGTATTAAATGGTTATACGTAAGTATAGATTCAGAAATATATGCAAGTGTACACATATAACTCCAAATATTCAGATGCACACATACAATAATATCTATACATACACACGTGCATACAAACGCATCCAGACATTCATACATATTTACCAAGTTGATGTTGTCTAAGATCCAATGAGTTTTCTTTCTGTTATAAACTAGCTGTCTCTTTCTATTGGTCAAAATTTATAAAATAATGAAACCAGGTGAACATACATACACGATGGCTGCCCCCTCGTTATTGAGTATGGCCATTGCACAATATACCAATATTAATAATTATTAATTAATTCTACGTGCAATGCCTGTGCGTAAACATTTTTTTTTATAGTGAGGAAAGACTACGCTCTTAGCCCATCCCTTTCTCTGAGTGACAGTAGCTATAACCCGAAAAGAAGAAAATATCTACATCATCGGTAACTACTGAGCCACAGGTTTTATGTCGGAGTTATCCCAGTTTCCTGAATTGTCTTCTAGAAGAATGTCCTGATTAAGGCTAGGGGTCTTTCACTCCCAGTGGTTTAACCGCGTGATCGGATATCAAACCAGACTATTTCGATTTCCCCGTGCATATACATACACCTGGACATATGCGTATCCACATATACATTTACATACCTATGTACATGTGTATACACATATTTACTCATTTTTGGACGGCCGTTGACTCTTATGAGTGCTTCCACCCTTTGTCAGGTTTTATTTTTTGTCCTGCAGGGTGTCCAAAATCACCCTTCTCACCAAGTAAACTTGCTGGGGTTGCCGGTTTAGTCGACGACGACCCGACCATGCGACAGATTATACTGAGTTAAATGTTATCAGTGGCACTCAAGAGTGGCCCGACATACATACATACATACATACATACATACATACATACATACATACATACATACATACATACATACATACATACATACATACATACGTACTTACATACTTACGTACTTACATACATGATGGTTGCAAACTCTGCTACAGTATTGCAATCGCTGGCCAAATTACAGAAAATGGTGCACTTTTAGACTACGGCCATCCACACGAACCTGTAACAGATCTTGAACAGGCAATGCCTGTGCTTTGAAGGATTTTTAAGTGGAGAAAGGCCTTGTACTTGAGCAATCCCACTCCCTGAGCATCGAAAATACTACCCGAAAAGGAGAACTGGTCAACATCATCGGATGCTTCCGAAGCCACGGTTTATTTTTTCAGAGTTTCCCTCTCCTAGAAAGGTGTTGTGACAACAACTGGGGGGCTTTCACTCCCAGGGGGAAAAAAGTACTATTTGGATAGCCGTTCACTCTGCTCATTTCCTCCACCCTTTGCCGGGTCTTGTATTTTATCCCGCTGGATGTCCAAATATCACACTCATCACCAAGCAAGCTTGGTGTGGTTGCCGGTTTAGTCGGCGACGACCCGACTATGAGACAAGTTGTACTGGGTTACATGTTACCAGTATCACTCGAGAGTGAACTGACATACATACATACATACATACATACATACATACATACATACATACAAACATACATACATACATACATACATACATACATACATACATACATACATACATACATACATACATACATACATACATAAGATAAATATTATTAATTGTAAGTCCCCACAACAAACATGGGATCAACAACACGTGCTACAGGTCGCCATGCTACTAGACTTCCTAGCAGCCAGATCGAACAGAGCCTTGAAACAACTATGCCTGTAAGAAACTTGACACCACCTGTACCATCTAAGTCTACATCGAATGCTGGGGAAAACACTATCGATAATAATAATAATCGAAGAAATAATAATAATAATCGAAGAAATTTTACACCACGTGTACCATCCGAGTCTACCTCGACTTTTGTGGAAAATACTATCGATAATGATAATAATCAAAAGTATAAACAATTGAAAATTTCCCTCAACGAAATCTTCCAGAGAGAAATGAATTCATGTATAAATATTTCTCTTGCTGAACGTATTAAAACGACAATGTTTAATAAAAAACCAAATAATGAAATATTACGTGTTATTGACGAAATAGGGGATGAATATTTACGACGGATAAAAACCCCAATATTTTGGCAAATCAACGCCTGTTTTTATGCCTTAGCAACGACAGTGAAGCATTATCTTGGTGATAGCAGAGATATTAACAAGAACAGAACACCACCAAAACTACCATCATATATAACTAAAATAGAAAAAAAGATTGCTGACCTACGAAAAACCATAGGATATGTGACAATGCTCCTTACAGGCAAACAAACACAAAAAAACTCACTCCTCACCAACAAAGAGTGAAAAATAAAATAGAGACGATGTTTGGTAACAGTAGAACCAGCACACTTCAATATAAGTTGATCACCCTCAAACAAGAATTGAGAGCTGTTACCGAAAAACGCCGATACTTGAAGGTAAATGTGAGAAAAGTGCTTAATAAAAGATTCAGACGAAACCAAACATCAGTCTATAGCGATATGAAGAACAAAATGATAAGTGTCACTGAGACCCCATCCCAGAAAGATAGATTCCTGGGGTGAAAAGAAGAATTTCAACCAAGGTGCAGTGTGGCTAATAGAAATCCGAAAGAACTATTGCTCCTACACTACAACAAAAACATACGAAATAAGTGAGGGTACCCTTGAGACTGTGATAGGAAAACTCCAAGATAAGAAAACACCAGGAAGAGACATGATTGTCAGCTACTGGTACAAAAACTGATATTCTATCGGAGGTATCTTACTGATCTCTACCAACAAGTTCTTAAGGGAGATACACGTATACCAGAATGGTTGACATTAGCACAAACATTACTGGTCCCCAAGAACAAAGACACCCACTTGGCAAAAAACTACCGACCCATTGCATGCCAGAACCTGATGTATAAGATGTATACAGGCTGCCTGAACCTATTCCTCCAAGATCACTGTGAAAATAATTATTTCTACTTTTTGGCACAAGGCCAGTAATTATCTCAGCGCATTACTGGTACTTTATCGACCCCGTAAGGATGAAAGGAAAAGTTAACCTCAGCGGGATTTGAAATCAGACCATAAAGGGCCGTAACTCTTTGCTGCAAAGCATGGCGTCCGACCCTCTACCGATACTGCCAATCCACCCAACTTGCTCAAGTCACAGACATTATTGTCAGAGCCATAGAGAGGCTGTCTTATTATTCATTTTGTCATTAAACCCCTTGGCCTTTCTGCTCACGAGATGTGAGAGATACATCATTGGCTCACAGGAGGACAGAAATACGAACCTAACCCATAATTTCTTTGTGGAGGACGATCTGAAACTCTATGCCAAGAACATGGATGGGATGAAGAAAAATCTTGACCTGGTTACAACGTTCTCAAAGGATATAGGAATGGAATTTGGCCAAGATAAATGCTCATACATGACTGTAAAGCGGAGAAAAGCAACAACCTAATCTAGCAACATTGTCATCAATGGCCTAACTGTTTCATCGATATCTGATGAGGACTGCTACAGATACCTGGGGATAGATGAGAACATATCCTATAATGGTATCTGTAATAAAGAACGCGTAACCAGGGAATACTACACCCGATTAAGAAAGAATTTGTCATCGGAACTATCTGCGCAAAACAAAACAGTGGCTCACAATGTGTTTGCTGTGCCTGTCCTAACACCAACGATGGAATACTCAATTGGATGATATACGACATCCTAGCAGTTGATGTTGAAACTCGAAAAATACAACACCGGACACTTCCACATCAACAGTGACATAGACCGTCTTTACTTGAAACGTAAGCAGGGAGGCAAGGGCCTAACAACAGTCCATATATGTCACATCATAGCTCTCCGACAACATCTACGAACCTCGAAGCGTAGGAGCCCGTCTCTCGAGCAAGTCTATCTGTAGATAAGATCATGAGAGTTGGGAAGGAACTCCTCGAGAGATATTCCCTGTGTGATAATCAAAAACTCACACCCAGGGAAGTCGCTCAGCAGTATCGCAGCGAATCCATGGATGAAAAACTGCATGCTTATCAGCAAAAAATTATGCATGGATATGTTGCCAGGAAGCTCCAGAGGGAGAGTAATATAGATAAGGAAAGTAGTCTATCTTGGACCAACAACCGCTATATTGGCTCCCACTTAGAAGGATACGCTTTTGCAATCCAAGAACAGGAGATTAACACGAAATACCTGATTCACAAAAGAGATAGGGGGCGCAGGAAAAACGCCTAGATGTGATAACAAGTGCAGACTCTGCAGAACTAACATCGAGGATATCACCCATGTCATCAGCAGCTGTCCAAAGATGTCATTGCGGTACTGTCTACCTATGAGGCATGATTTAGTTGCCAAAACACTGTACAATGCAGTTCGTAAAAAAGATAGCCCCGATAATAAACACATTAAAAGCTACAGCAATGTGGAAGACATCCATGTACATAATATGAAAGAGTACTGGTGGAATGTTCCAGTAAAAACCCCAATAAGATGCAGGCATAACAGACCAGATATTATGATATGGGACAGGGAGAAGAAAGCATTCACAGTAGTGGAAATTAGCTGCCCAACAGATGCCAATATAATATCAAAGATTAGCGAAAAGGAGAATATTTATGCAGAACTGATGAGAAATCTGCAGATACTCCACCCTGATTACACCTTCAGATTTATGCCTGTGATTATTGGGGCACTGGGGTATGTTAGTAAATGCCTCAATACAAATCTTGAGAAGCTAGGCTTCACAGGAACAGAAAGAACACAACTAGTTAGGAAATTATAAGAACAATCCATTAATGGAACAGTAAAAATAGCTAAAACATTCCACAGATGTTGCATCTAATAACTGCATATGCACATGTACAGATACAAAGCATATACACATGCACACATACAACTCAAAACATACACATCCATATCTACACATGCATACATAATCTACCTAGTTGATGTTGTGTAAATTTCAATGAGAGAGTATTGTGTCTATATTAGAAACCGACTCTCTCTCTATTGGGAAAAAATTGTGAAATTATAAAACTAGAAGAACATACATAATTGTTTCTACTTTTGGCACAAGGCCAGCAATTACCCAGTATTACTGGTACTTTATTTTATCGACCCCATAAGGATGAAAGGCAAAGTTAACCTCGGCGGGATTTGAACTCAGAATTGCAAGGTCGTAACTCTATGCCGTAACTCTATGCGTCAAAGCATGGCGTCCGACCCTCTAACGATACTGCCAATCCACCGCCCAGAAGAACATACATAATGGCTGCAAATCAGTTTAGAGTAATGCCATCCCTTGATACGTAATCATGAGCATCACAGATGTGGCTTTTTAGTCGTTTTAGAGACTTGCCTATGGCCAGCAATACTATGCATCATAAAAAATGTCACATATCAAGCGATGTCTGTGTTTGAAGCTTTTTAAGTGAGTAAAGGCTTTTCACGGGGCCAATCCCGCTTTGAACATCAAATGCCCCAACAGAAGAACTGCTCTACATCATTCGATGCAAACAAAGTCACAAGTTTTATAGCAGAGTGACATTCTCTAAGAGAGATGTCTTAATGAAAACTAGGAGTCTCTTGCGCCACAAAAAAAATACATACATACATAAATACATAAATACATACAAAGTGCTTAATAACAGATTCAGACGAAACCAAACATCAGTCGATAGAGATATCAAGAGCAAAATAATAAGTGTCACTGAGGCCCCATCCCAGAAAGACATAGATTCCTTTTTGGAGAAGAATATGGGGTGAAAAGAAGAATTACAACCAAGATGCAGTGTGGCTAAAAGAAATCCAAAAGAACTATTGCTCCTACACGGCAACAAAAACATACGAAATAAATGAGGATACCCTTGAGACTTCGACAGGAAAACTCCAAGATAAGAAAACGCCAGCAAGAGACATGATTGTCGGCTACTGGTACACAAAACTGATATTCTATCGGAGTTATCTTATCGACCTATACCAACAATTATTATCAAAGCCATAGAGAAGCAGTCTTCTTCTTTGGCTACTATCCTAAAACAGAGAAGGAGGAATCTATTTTCACTGATAAAATAGAATATCAGAGGTATATTTGAAGGAAACAGTTTCTCTGTGATACTATTTATCCTTTCATTAAACTCCTTTTCCTTTCTGCTCAAGAAATGTGAAGGATACATCATTGGCTTACGGGAGGAGAGAAATACGAACTTAACCCATAATTTCTTTCTGGATGATCTGAAACTATATGCCAAGAACATGGATGGTATGAAGAAAATCTTGACCTGGTTACAACGTTCTCAAAGGATATAGGAATGGAGTTTGGCCAAGATAAATGCTCATACATGACTGTGAAGCGGGGAAAAGCAACAACCCAATCTAGCAACATTGTCATCAATAGCTTAACTGTTTCACCGATATCTGATGAGGACTGCTACAGATACCTGGGGATAGACGACAACATATGCTATAATGGTATCTGTAATAAGGAACGCGTAACTAGGGAATACTACACCCGATTAAGAAAGATATGGTCAGCGAAACTCTCTGCGAACAATAAAACAGTGGCTCACAATGTGTTTGCTGTGCCTGTCCTAACACCAACGTTTGGAATACTCAATTGGACGAAAGACGAATTCCGAGCAATTGATGTTAAGACTCGAAAAATACTAAACAACACTGGAAACTTCCACATCAACAGTGACATAGACCGCCTCTACTTGAAACGTTAGCAGGGAGGCAGAGGCCTAACATCAGTCCAGACAGCTTTTGAATGTCGCATCATATCCCTCCGACACCATCTACGAACCTCGAAGCGTAGGATCCCGTCTCTCGAGCAAGTCTATCTGCATGAGACAGATAAGATCATGAGAGTTGGGAAGGAACTCATTGAAAAGCATGCTCATCAGCAAAAAAATCATGCATGGATATGTTGCCAGGAAGCTCCAGAGTGAGAGTAATATAGATAAACAAACTAGTCTATATTGGACCAACAATCCTATATTGGCTCCCACTTTGAAGGATACGCTTTTACAATCCAAGAACAGGAGATCAACACGAAATACCTGATCCACAAAAAAGATAGGAAGTCAGGCTAAACACCTAGATGTGACAACAAGTGCAGACTCTGCAGAATTAATATCGAAGATGTCATAAGCAGCTGTCCAAAGATGTCATCGCGGTACTATTTACCTATGAGGCATGATGTTGTGGCCAAAATACTGTACAATATAATCCGTAGAAAAGGTAGCCCCGATAATAAACACATTAAAAGCTACAGCAATGTGCCTTCAATCATTAGAATGAATTTTTTCTTAATTCATTCTGATGATTGAAGGCAGACATAATAGGAAAGAGAACTGGTGAAATGCTCCAGTAAAAACCCAAATGAGATGCAGGCATTAAAGAACAGATATAAGGATATGGGACAGGGAAGAGAAGGCATGTTCAGTAGTTGAGGTTAACTGTCCAGCAGATGCCAATATAATATTAAAGATTAGCGAAAAGGAGAATATCTATGCAGAACTAATGAGAAATCTGCAGATGCTCCACCCTGATTATGCCTTCAGATTTATGCTGTGATTATTGGGGCACCGGGATATGTTAGTAACTGCCTCAGTACAACTCTTGTGAAGTTGGGCTTCACAGAAAGAGATAGAACACGACTAGTTAGGAAATTACAAGTACAATCCAATAATAGAACAGTAAAAATATGTAAAACATTCCAAAAATTCTGCATCTAATAACTCCATGTACACAGATACAAAGCATATCCACATGCACACATACAACTCAAAACATCCACATCCACATACAATCACATCCATACCTGCACACACATGCATGCACGCTGGGCTTCACAAAACCAGAAAGAACACGACTATGCATTAATAGAACAGTAAAAATATGTAAAACATACCACAAATTAGGCGTTTAATTATTGCATGTACACTGTATGTATGCATGTATGAAGGGGCCTCGTTTGCCTTAAAAATGTGAGGGGGACAAACCAAGATTTGTTGTTTCTTAAAGGAGCATAAATTGTTTTATGGTGCCTTTCACAGAACCTATCACATAAGTAAAACTTTACGCTAATTAAATTGTATATATTCAAATGAAGTTCAGATATAAAAAATAAGCTTAAAAAGAATTTATTATATCAAATAAACAAAAAATAAAATATAGACGTTTGAAAAAGTGGCGGGGGACTTGTCCCCGGTACCCCTCTGAAACAAGGCCCTTGCATGTATGTTTGTATGAATGTGTGTACGCATGTGTATATGTATCTACGTATGTATGTATATATGTATGTATGCATACATACATGTGTGTATGTATGTTCTTCTGGTTTTATAATTTTCATGAATATAGAGAGAGTCGGTTTCTAACATATACACAAGACTCTTTCCTTGAAATTTAGACATATGTGTACACAGACAGACACACACACACATACACACATGCATACATATATATATATATATCTAAGGAAAAGTAATCGAAAACGCAACTGCAGTCTTTTAAGAATATCTATTTATTTATTTTACCGGTAAAGGATATCACTTCTATTACTTTAACTTTTGTTTGTTTGTTTTTTAATAAAAAAAGACCCTCATATATATATATATATATATATATATATATATATATATATATATATATATATATATATATATATATATATATATATATATATATATATATATATATATATATATATATATATATATATATATATATTAATATATATATATATATATATATATATATATATATAAATGAAAGTATAGAAATTGTTGTGAGCGTGAAGCCAACAGTATTTCATAAATATATATATATATATATATATATATATATATATATATTAGTTTCACTCTTGGCGAGAGAAGAATGAGTTACAGAGTCAACGTATCGGGCATGTTCTCTTCATCAGGAAAAACACAAACGGAAAAGTGGAAAGGAAAGGAAATATTAAAAAGGTTGTTGAAATAAAATTATAAATAAAAAATAAAAAGAAAGTGGTGGGTGGGTGAGTGGTCAGGCCTGTGGGTGTGGGGATCAGTGGGAGGGTTGCAGACGTACAGTGAGTAGTAGTGTGCAAATGGCCTACATATTGCGATGCATGTGTGCGTGTGTGGGTGTTAAATATGTTGTTGATGGAAGTGTGTGTTGTTAATGTGTGTACACATGCATCCACGAACGCATTTACGAACGCGCACTCAAACACACGCACGCACCTGTGCACACACGCACACACCTGTGACTCTTTGCGCGCAGTCGCACATGTATGTGAGGGTGTATATGTTAGTATGTGTGTTTCGAAGAGATGTGTGGTCGATGGTGCGTGTATATATATATATATATATATATATATATATATATATATATATACAGTATGTTCCGTAGTGTTGTAATATAAATATTACACACAGTAGATGGACAGCTCACGTAGAGTTTGCTCGACGGTTCAAGTTGTAGTTCCAAAAGTAATCCGGAGAAAAATAGAAGGATTTTAATGGATACAGTTTAGTTAAAAGGAATTTATTGACACCTGTTTCTATAACAGTTACATAACCTGAAAACAACTGCTATCTACAAAGTATTAGTTATGCAGACATTCAATATTTCAATGTTATTATCAACTGTCATTTCATCGGAATAATTTTACTGAGGACCTGTTTGGTTTTTATAGAGAATGTTAGGAGGGAGGGGTGAAGTTGTTAGAAGAATAGTTGAGGGAGTGGTTTTTTGATAGCAGTGAGAATTTTTGGTGGCAGTGAGTAATTAGATTCCCATCTGTTGTTTTGACATTTTTATAGAATATATTATTGGTTATTTTTCTAAATCTATAGAAGGATTAGAGATAGTATAGATATGAGTGGTTGGTTTTGTGTTTGCACTTAATTAACATTCAGACTTAAATTTTTCTTTCAAGTTTACGTATCCTTTCGCCCACGCATTCACACACAAACATATATGCACACCTCTACAAAATACATATACTCACATACACATACTTACATGCTCATATTTACATACATATACACATGCATACATATATATATACACATATATACATGTACATACATACCCGTTCATGTGTATACATTTTCATACTCAACTTATCTTTATATACACACGTATAGACACACATATATACACACATACTCCAGTCTATGTGTATATATATATATATATATATATAAACACTTTAATACATGAATACACTTACATCTAACTATACACATCAAACATATATATATATTTACTTATTTATATACATTTTTCCCATATATATACATACTTATGGTCGCTTTTAGACACATTCATTATAGTATATTTGCACCTATTCTCATCAGCATATCTTTCCATTATTAGTGTGGTAATTTAAGGTTATTAATATACATATATATGTTGAGAAGAGATTATTTTTATATTTTTCTAACTAGATTGAGGTTTATATAGTTGGGGGGACGTCCCTCTTTTATGTAATATTCAGCTTGTAGTGAGAAAAAAGGGTTTTAGTTCGGTGACGGCAGAATAATGTTCGTTCAATTCTGTTATTCAGCAATTTCCTCTTGTGTGTGATTATGTAATAGATCTCAAGATTACACAATTTGCAGAAATTTTGGCTCCTGGAAAAGCTTTGGGTTTTAGCTAATTTCTCCCATTTTAGGGTAAACTTTTGATCGCTATCCCTGAGCGTCCAAGCTTTTTCTGCTAAAGTTGTTACATTTCTTTGGCTCTGGTGTTTTATTGAGTAAGAATGCCTATATAATCGAGATTTAAACGATGTTGCTGTTGATCCCACGTAATACCACTCGTTGCCTCCGGATTTAATGGTACACTTATAAATAATATTTTTTTCCAGGCAGTTATTACCGAGGGGGCAGTTGTCAGGATAGGTGCAGTTACAGTTGTGTACGTTGGGTTTTCTCTGGAGTAGTATTGCGGACGAACTTAGGTGTGGTTTATTTATGTTCTGTAGTGTATTGACTACTGTTTTTTTTGTGTTCTTTGTACTTAAGTTTTTAGTGTTTTCGTTTAACCTTCTAGTATTGATCTTTTTATGTGTTGTTCAAGGTTTAACGCTGTAGAGTATAACAGTCTTATAGTGGTAGGGTTTAGGATTTTGTGGTATTTGTGTGATGTAGGAAAATGTCTCTTAATTATTTTAAAGAAGAGTACTGGTAAATTTGTACTAATGGAACTATTGTATTCAGGGTTATACCATAAGTACTCTTTGCATCGCTTTCTATTAGTTTTGTTTGTTGGTTTACTGGTGTGTATACTATGGTAGTAAGTGTGGTTTGGTGTTGTGTTATTATATCTACCTATGTGGGATTTATTTTGGGTGTTTTGATTATTCTCATCTATATACTCTATTTTGTTGAGGTAGCCTGCTTTACTAAGGGGGTTATCGTAGTACTCGGCGTGTTCCTTAAATACTTGTATGTTAGAAGATAGACCCGAGATTCTAAGGGAAATATTTTTAGGGATAGATTTAATTATAGAGATATAATTAATTATATATATATATATATATAATTAATTATATATATATATATATATAATTAATTATATATATATATATATATATATATATATATATATATTGAACCACATAAAGATTAGCCTCAAATTCTATATATATATTCATCATCTGTATTACTTTACAACTGAGCGTTTACATTATTGAATGACGAGATCCGCCAGGATGGAAACATGCTCGTTCCTAGCCTTAATGTCTTCTGTTCTCTAAAGTTGTTTCCTTACTAGCGTTTCTTAAAACAAAAAGAACCCTTTCAGAAGGAATATTTCTCTTGACATTTTTTCCACTCAACTTTTCATATCATCTGTGAACGCCGGCATAGCAACTTGGGAAAGTGACTTTATCAAACACTGAAAACCATCATCGGATCTGACGGAGGATCTCTCTCTCTCTCTCTCTCTCTCTCTCTCTCTCTCTCTCTCTCTCTCTCTCTCTCTCTCTCTCTCTCTCTCTCTCTGAGAGATGAGACCTGTTATTTGTATCTAAAGACATTTTTTTCAATTCCAACCCGCCCGTACCTTCAATCTATCTCATTTCTCATTCTTTCTTCTGATGAAGGACTAGCGTCCGAAATGTTAAGACCCTCTTCCTGCTATTTCAAGTGTTAACCTAACATATTCCTTCCATATACTGTACTGATTTTGTTGTTATTTCTGTTTACCTTTTACATACATATATATATATATATATATATATATATATATATATATATATATTTAAAAGAATAGAGGTGTAACACACGAGTTGTGATATATTAGTAAAAGGAAAAGAAAATGCTGACAAATTGTTCCCAGTGAAAAATAGTTTAATTAGGAATAATTAAAAATTAGTAATAAGTATTGGTTAGTATTCAGTTTTAGTTTTAAGTGTTTACCGGTTGCGCATTTCTAATGCTTTTCAAAAATAATTTTGAGATAGAGCGCCCGTGATGTTTGCTCTAATCTGATCAGTTTTGGAAATTCTACCTGTTTTATGTGAAAAAAGTGGCTCCAGAGGTATTAAAATAAGTTTCGCGCCAATTTGTGTTGCAACACACACACACACACACACACACACACACACACACACACACACATAATATTTGTCTTAAAAGACTTATTTTTCAGTGACTTCTCAATCAGGCGAAAAAGGACACTCTTCGACAAACCTACATTTGGCGCAAAATCAATTTTTAACATTCACGTGACCTCTACCGACCAATCAAAATTGTTTTGACCACAAGAATTTGTGTTGCAAAAATTCTTGTGGTCAAAACAATTTTGATTGGTCGGTAGAGGTCACGTGAATGTTAAAAATTGATTTTGCGCCAAATGTAGGTTTGTCGAAGAGTGTCCTTTTTCGCCTGATTGAGAAGTCACTGAAAAATAAGTCTTTTAAGACAAATATTATGTGTGTGTGTGTGTGTGTGTGTGTGTGTGTGTGTGTGTGTGTGTGTGTGTGTGGCAGATTAATTTGTGGTAGAGACATCAGTCAGTAGGAATGTGTCTCTACGTTTGTGGGGATATTTTAACGTGTTGAAAGATATTTTTCAGCTCTTGTCTTATACGGAGAAGTGTGTGTGTGTGTGTGTGTGTATATATATGTCTCTTTGTATGTTAGTGTACGCGTGTGTATGTGTGTGTGTATATGTGTGTATATATATATGTATTTGTGTGTGTGTAAACATTAACTTTTTACACTAACATATTCGAGATAACAAATCATACCATCTTAAAAACGGAAAGGCACAGTAGATAATCTTCTCCTAGATACACTGTCTGAATAAAATGTAGGATTTTCATAGCTATAACTTCGTTTCCATCCAAATCCCGTTTTAAACCTTTAGCATTTACATTACTCTATATTAACCATTGTATTTTGGGGGTAAAAGGTTTCACAATATCGAATCTATGAAATTTTGATATCATTTATTTTGAGAACAATACCTTAATGTCAGTATGAGTGGCCAGTTACAGCCAGTTTGAACAGAAAGAGGAAAGAAAATTCTGGCCGGATATGGCCGGTTTAAATGCTAAAGGATTAACCAGATAATGACGGGTACATCGAATATTGTAGCCGTTGGTCTACAAAAAGGCTTTCACAGCTGAAATAAGTTTGATCATATAACTGCTGGAATCAGGGCATACCTCGATTAAAACAACGTTGACAATAACATCAACGATAACAACAGTATATATATCAACAGTTTGACATAAACAACATCAACGAAAATATCAACAACAACGACAAAACCCACATTACCAGCGGAAACAACTGGTTATAAATGTTGTTAATGCTTTTTGTTATGTCTTCAAATATGCTGGATTGTTAACAAAAAAAACTTACCCTATTGAGAACGTCTAACAATATTATCTGTTTTGCATGTAAATGGACGAATAGATCACGTTCTTTGTATTTGGAAATTAAATGTGTGACGTATTTTCTAACGTTCGGAGAACACCAATCAAATGTTGATGACTAAATACTATTTTTATGTTTACAAATACATTAGCTCATATATATTCTATTTTACGAAGTTCACATTTGTATAAATAACATTACAAGCTCACAATTCTTTCACACTGAAAATATAAACACATATAACAAATACAATTAACCATTGCTAGGAACTTCACAAATCCACGCCCCAAAATATACGACGAGAGCGAGAGAATGATGAAGAAACAAAGGGCAACAAAAACAAAAACATCCATCAATTCACGATCAAGTGCGACAATCAGCCACACATCACAAGGATCAACGATATATATCGAGGCAAGCTAATACGATCGCAGCATTACCACGGGTGATGGTGAGGCTAAGCGGCTGAAACAACCAAGCACACCCACGGCACGGGCATCACCCGGCACCCCAATATGGCGAGCCGCCAGCGATGACAAGATCTTCGTCCATAGGCTGGAAAAGTAATTGCTAGATAGATCCCTTTATTTCCGGATTTTATTCCATTCGTCAACGGAAGTAGTGACCCTCATATTTACCGCGGCATCCATGATGAGGGAGCAAAGGAGACACTGAGGCGTCACATGTGATGCTGCCTGCTTTCGTCAATCGTGTGAAAGCAATCGTGTCCTAGCAAAGTAACCTAAACAAAGTAACAAGAAACTCCAGCTTCAAAGGAAATATAAAAATTATAGTTCACTAATAACTAGCTGTTGAAACGGCAAGAGCTCAGCCGTCCGGTCCCGACACTTTATAATATAACAATACTCTACTACCCCAAGTATCGAGTACTCTGTTGAGTAATGGTCTAACCAGTTTCAAACTTTATATATATATATATTACAATGTTTTCTATACCTTTCATTTATATATATATATATAAATATATATATATATATATACAAATAACTATATGCATATATATGTGTCTGTGTGTGTGTGTAAAAGATAAACAGAAATAACAATACAATCAGTACAGTATCGACAGTCGGTCGACTTTTCGTCAAATCGGACCGAGGAAACAACGTTTCCGTTGGTCTTTCCAATTGCTCATACTATCTATCGGTTGTCGGAGGTGCAATGTGAAATAAAGTGTCATGCTCAAGGACAAAACGAATCGCCTGGTCCAGAAATCGAAATTACAACCTCACAATTGCGAATCCAATTCTCTAACCACTCTGCCACGTGCCTTCATTCACGAAAGAATAAGAAATTAGAAAAATTGAAGGGGCGGACAGGGCGGAAAAAGATAGTTAAGGGCAGATTTCTAGCAGAGAAACCTAAAATAAGCCTGATCTACCATTAAGCTTGCCATTATTGCAGTTTCCACCGACAAGGTAATATTGTTCATTTTCTTATATAGGATGGACAATACCAAAGAATTTCAGTTTCATCAGGCAGCTTCTTTGAAAGTTGTATTTACCTGTTAGTAAACGGAAAACGTCTAATGCCTTTCGAGCATGGTGTAACATTTCAAGCATGCATAGATCAGGCATCTAAGTAAATATGTGTAGACCAAGACAGGGACGGGTATAAATGCCGTTAGATATAGCAGATATATATCACTTCTATCAACTCAACAATAATAGAGTAGCAAATAACAAACAGAAATTTATTTGTCACTGATATACAGAGAATCTCAATAAATGATAGCTAAGAAATATCACTCAGAGATTATATAAACATATATAGAGTAACATGTATGAAGTTAGCTAAAGGCAGATTCCTAGCAAAGTAACCTAAAATAAACCTTTTCTACTATTAATCTCGCCATTACTGCATCTCCACCGATAAGACAATGTTTGCAAATCTATTATTGGAAGCCTGATCTTGGCATGCGTGAAAATTCCAACTATGCTCGAACGACAGTGGATGTTTTCCGTTTACTAACAAGTAAATATTAATTTATAATTTCGAAGAAGCTATAATAGAATGGCCAATATTGTTTTATCAGTGGAACCTGCAGTAAGGGCGAGATAAATGGTAGGGCATGCTTATTGTATGTTACTTTGTTAGAAATCTGCCCATAGTTAACTTTGTAAAAGTTAGTATATATATGTATTATTTAGAAAGTGAGGTTATTTACAAAATGAGAAAAAACTGAGGTGTCCTAAACGAGTGAAAGTATAAGAAAAAAAGATGAAATCGAAAATGCAACTGGAGTCTTCTTTTTTTATATATATTTATTTGGTTCCTTTACCGGTTTCGCAGTAGAATTGAGATGGAAAGTTTGTGGGTTTTCTCACATCTGTGATATATATATATATACTAGCTTTTACAAAGTTAACTATGGGCAGATTTCTAACAAAGTAACATACAGTGAGCATGTCCTACAATTTATCTCGACATTACTGCAGGTTCCACTGATAAAACAATATTATATATATATATATATATATATATATATATATATATATATATATATATATATATATATATATATATATATATATATATATAAGGCGGGTAAAATTCCCGAGATCCATGGACGAGTTCTCTCCAGCGGTCTCTGTCCTTCATCATCGCTGCCATACATATATATATAACATGTAGCGCAGTAAATAAATATATACATATACACTAGGTATATATATAATGTATAATAAACAATACAATATAATTACCTCATTACCATAGGTTTCCCGAATAAGACGAATACGAAAAACGTCCTCATTCGTTCATCGGACAAGGCAATTTAAAACATGTTTTAAATTGCCTTGTCCGGTGAACGAATGAGGACGTTTTTCGTATTCGTCTTATTCGGGAAACCTCTGGTAATGAGGTAATTATATTGTATTGTTTATTATACATTATATATATACCTATATATATATTGTTATACATGAGGAGGCTCATATTTGTGTATAATAATATTGCCAGAATTAATAAGAGAACACACTCACTGTTTGGTTGGTTTTAGCTTCTTTGTCTTTTATATCGGTTAATTTAATTTATTCGGTCCTCAATGTTACAGTGAGTGTGTTCTGTTATTAATTCTGGCAATATTATTATACACAAATATGACCCTCCCCAAGTATACCAATATTTGTTTCGACACGCGATTTCATATCAAAAACCTCACAAAACTAATTCATATATATATATGTATATGTATATATATATGTATATATGTCTTCCTAAACGAACACTGAAATGTAAAACGTATACTGGTTTAAGTAAGTTTGTCATTTTTACCTATTACCGTTTTTCACCTCGTTTCATATTTTGCTTTTGTTTCCTTTACTGTTTTTGTTTTTGTTTCCTTTACTGTTTTTTGTTTATATCACATTCCTATGACAATACACAATTACAAAGACTACAACGCATTAAAACGAAATACGAAATACAAAGAATATATTAAGCAAAAACAAAAATTATCAGGGGAAGTAACTTAATGATAATCTTTTAAATTTATTTCCCTTGGAAAAAGCCAATTTTGATTTTAAATATTTTATGTAGCAATTATCTTAGCTTCAATTTTGATTTTATCTTACATTCACTTAAACATTTTTGCTGTCGTTTTTCTTGTTACCAGAGCTATTGTTGTTTTTGAACTGCAAACACGGAGATTATCATGCTACATTATTTATATATATAAAGAAGGTCGGACCCCATGCTTTGCAGCAAAGAGTTACGTCCCTTTATGGTCTGAGTTCAAATCCCGCTGTGACTAACTTTGCCTTTCATCTTTACGGGGTTGATAAAATAAAGCACCAGTAATACACTGGGATAATTGCTGGCCTTGTGCCAAATGTAGAAACAATTATTTATATATATACAAAACTCCTCTGTGAAACCTGTGTATCATATAGATCAAGGTATCTAGTTGAACTGACTTCTACATGTCATGATATCCTCTGAGGTGGTGGTATGAACACGAACACATCACCAAGTAGATATCATATCATATTCTCACACGCTTTAATTTGAACATAGGTTTCATCCATGGCAAGGCTTATTTCTTAACACAAACCTTTATTATATGTGAGAACACACCGCAGCTCTAACACTTCAAGATCTTTGTTATAGATTTGTATCTGTTTCTGTGACACACCAACTCACACATTCTTGACAAAGTTCAACTGTTGTTCAGAATTACTTGCAGGTGTGATGTCATCCACTCACGTGCCTGTTCAAAAGTTTCACTATCAACAAAGAATAACTTGATAGGTGCATTAGTCTCTAAAAGTGCCTTGACAAGGTCGTGTAACCTTGAATAACCAAAACATGTCATATTAGCACTTCATAGACGTGTTGGTCTCCGGAAAAGACTTGAGAAGAGCATGTGCATTGTGAATGTTCCGTCCATGATTAGTATAACACCTGTCTCTTCAAGGAGGCACCGACACTATCTGGAAAGTCCTAGCCATGGTTAAACTAAAAACTTTTCCAAGTTTCCTCTTTGATGCTTGTTTTCTCTAGCTTAGTTCTACACAGGACAAAGAAGGGTCATTAAGGGTCATTATCAAAAGAGCGTATCACAGAATTTTCTTTCTATGTTGCCTGCATATAATCCAATACAGTACTGAAATGTTCCCATATGGCTGCTGGGTTTTTACTTTTGTGGGAATACTGTGCTGAAGGTAGTCGTTTTATGGTTGCCACCTACAGAAACTATCAATGTAAGTTTTCTCTCTTTTTTAGTAAAGGTTTGAGGCGTGATTTTTCTGTGTACACTTTCTAATAAAAAAAAAAATTGCAGGTTTGAATGTGATGAGATTGTATGTCATGAGTTTTAAGTTTTCGATCAGTAGTAGCCATATCTTTATAATCAGCTAATACATTATCATCAAGTGGTATTAAGGACACCATACGTTAAAGAAATTCCACACAATATTGAGAGATACCAGCAGCATCTTATCATCGTGGTAGATCAAGATCAGACTGCTGCATGCACTGGTGCTCTCCCACTTCCTGCACGTATGCGAGAATGGTCTTTTACTAAAGATATATGAGAGGGGGCTGAAAAGTTCATAGGTTGACTATCAAGCAATGATGCTAGGGCTGTGAAATCATGCATGCATTAATTTCTACTCTTTTTATTATTAGCTGTCTTGTTTCCTTCCAGATAAACT
>OZ024740.1:347627321-347642321 GCA_964016885.1 Eledone cirrhosa
ATTTTTTATATATATACACAGACACATATAACCACCTACACCCATACACATATAAATGTATACACGGACACACACGCACACACACACAGCGTAGGACACCCGGGTCAAAGCCGATATTAAATACGATATTAAATACGATATTAAACACCGAAATACCACATTAGACCAGACCCACCACCACAGGTAATATATTCAGATCAAATACATACGATGAGATGTATTAAAATAAAGTTGAAATCCTACGGAGATATTCATGTCTGCACGTGCCATTGACCGGTTCATTTATTATATTTATTATATTACGGCTCTGTCCTTACATTGAGCTAACCTCATACTGCCTGCTGGATAAGTGGAGTGTTATACACCCCTGATCCTTTCCCTAGCATACTATATATATATATATACATACACATATATATATATATATTTACAATGAGTGGAAGAAGATTCGGAATGAAAGTGTTAACTTTTAGTGCATAATGTGATGAAGTAAATACTAAATATGTGCGTGATACATAAACTTCGGTTTTACCTTACAACAAAACGAAATATGCCTATTGTCTATTGATTGTTGGGATTCCACATATTGACATCGTTGTGGATGGAATTAATACTGGTAGATATTTCATCCTCTACAAAATGGGTGAGATTTTAAAAATGGTTGAATGGTGTTAATAGTAGAATAGGCATAAACATCTATTAGGATTAAACTATCAGTTTGACAATCCCTTTCCTCATACAAGATTATTATGCCAATTCTACTATTAACACCATTCAACCATTCCTTTCAAAGGGTCATGACCTCAACTAAAGTGTATTACTTTTCATCTTAACACCATATGAAAAAAACAATTTGATTCGTTAGTTCTTCAAACACCTCCAAATAAGGACATGATACTAACATACTACTAATTCTGAATAAAATTATTATTGAATAAAATTATTATTGCTTTTGAAAACAGCTGGTGATATGCATGTAAGTAAATATTCTCTTTATCTGATATTTTGTAACTAACTTTACATAGATCAATAACGGAGTATAACTACAATGTATTATCATCATCTAGAAACGATCGTAAAGCAGTGAAGTATATCTCTAATGACTTGATATTTTATTTCATTGTTTTATCTTATATATATATATAAACGTTATCATATACATAAAATTAAAGATATATATATGTTGCAACTGTTCACTTTTAAGATCTATGAAGAATTAATAAATTAAAATCAAAAAAATCAGACCATTATATCATAAATCATGTCTTTAGAATCATCAGATATTAAAATATATACTATTTCTTCTTCTAATTAGCATAATTAACCATATACAAAATCAAATCTAGCAAGCTTTAAGAATAAATTTTCTTATGTGGAAATCAGAGAAGGATTTTCCTTTCCTAGGGCTAAGACCTATATTAGCTGGCAGTAGGTCATATATTTTGTCGTTCCTGGGACGTTTAGCCCTAGGAAAGGAAAATGCTTCTCTGATGAGCTTTGGTTTTCCATCAGAAATCCATCGGATTTATGAGGTTTTACAAAGCGAAACTGATCAGTAAGGGCCATTAGAAGAGGTAAATATTTATATTATATTTTTTAATGTATTTTAAAAATTTGGTTGAATTTTACTTGTTCTGCTTATCTTAATATTAAAGTTCTTGTGTATCAAATTAATACCATTGAACAACCTTGAATCATAGACAACCTATGTTTTTCTAGGGGTACCTAGTATCCTTGGACATATTAACTTCATTCTTTATCCTCCGTTATGTTGAGAACAAATCTGTTGTTCTATTTACCTGCTATTTCTTTTAGTAGTAATTGTAGACAGCAAGTCTATGATTTTCCCGCTTTTACTTCGGTCCAGTTTACATACGGGTCACTTTTACGACTTTTCAGACCTATATTAGCTGGCAGGAGGTCATATATTTCGTCGTTCCTGGGACGTTTAGCCCTAGGAAAGGAAAATGCTTCTCTGATGAGCTTTTATTTTCCATCATAAATCCATCGGATTTATGAGGTTTTACAAAGCGAAACTGATCAGTAAGGGCCATTAGAAGAGGTAAATATTTATATTATATTTTTTAATGTATTTTAAAAAATTGGTTGAATTTTACTTGTTCTGCTTATCTTAATATATATATATATATATATATATATATATATATATAACGAAGGAATTGTGGTAGGGAACCAGATGGATCATAACGTCTAGAAATAGCCGTCGAAACGGCTTGAGCTCTGCCGTCGTGGTCATACTTTATATATATATATATATATATATATATATATATATATATATATATATACAAAGATATATGTATACATGCATGCATATACAGTATATTGGAGATGTGTCGTGTGCGTGTATATGTATGTTTTGTGTGGACGTGTGTGTGTTTGTAACTTTTGAACCGGGGATTAGAGCATTGCTGCTGAAAATCACAATGTGTTATAAATGACTGTTGCTTTTTTTTGCAGGATCCACAATATTCTACGTGACCTTTAAACAATTTTGATAACAGAAAGAGAGAGAGCAACGCGAAAGAAAACGCAAACAACATATTATGTATTTATACAAGTATTTATGTTTATTTTTTTATTTCTCATTCCGGGCCATACTTCTTAATTGCATCGACCAAAATGAAGCTTTTTCAGTGGCGCACCATTTTCTGATTTCTTTCCTCTATAACGATAAAAAAAAACACATTATGTATATACATGCATATACCCTAAGAGTCACAGAGGAGGGGTCTATATACTCCACATTTTACAGGGAGAATGCCTGCAGAGACATTTTTGGGTACCACTAAACTGCCCTTCCCTACAGGGCCAGAATGGCTTATATACGAAATGAGATATCGCGGATACTCAACAGATTCAGCAGGTGTAGCGACAGAAATTACCAGCTCCGTGGAACTCCAAAGAATTCTCACCAAACTCAGTAATGCCAGGGCAGCAACACGTAAAAGAACAAGGTGAACACGTGCCCCTAAGGATATTTGCTATCTAAAGCTGCCGCATTTCAATGAGAAGAGTTCCTCTGACAAGGGCAAGTTTCATCACTGTCAATTCAGTACCTGTCCTGTCCGGATAGTAACCAGGGATCAATTATGGATATTTAACAAGATTTAATGGAGGGATGGGGGGGGGGCAATAACATCGATTCCACATTCGAACTAGATCTTGCTCCTTGGAGATTTCAATTCATGTGTGGGAAAGGACGACCACATCTGGAGTGTTTTAGGACTTCACGACATGTACAAGGTGAATGCCAATGGTCTTCTCCTTTTGCAATTAATTATGCACTGAGTTTGAGCTGGTCGTGTCCAATAATTCTTTTCGGTTAAAAGAGATCCACTTGCCAACATGGATACACCCGAGATCCAAACATCGACTCATCTTGGAATATATCGCCACCAGGAAGAGAAACCTCCATGATATCTTCTCTTTAAGAGTAATGCGTGGTGTAGAATGTGATACGGCCCATAAAATCGTACGTATCAAGATAAAAGTGCAGATCAGAGAAAACATGAGGGCAGCCGAGGTATAACTGCCAAAACGTATAGATGTGTCCAAACTGCAAAGTTTAAAATTAAGAGATGCTCTTGATAGAACTTGGGTATAATCGTTTGCAGATATTTGACACGGGATGGTTAAATGAAAAGCGCGAAGATAATTTTAAAATGTCTCAAAGTAAAGTTTTATCAAGTTTTCTAAATCTTTGGTAAGATCTTTTAATCATAAGCTATTGTTCTATACATTCTAGAAATGTGTGCTTGAATGCTGCAATATTATGATTTATCTTGGTATGTTTTTCTTGCATGCCAAATTTCGGAGCGTATCAATGAGGAGACAATATTCACTGAGTTCGCAATACGAGGTTTGAAACTTAAGTTATACTTTTGGGGAATAAATCTGAGTAATTTAGAGAACTTAATTATCTTATTATTACTTCGTTACTGAAAATATTTATTATTGTTAGCATTATGATGTTATTCAGGAATGGTCTTTAGATTCACTATTCCCTCAAATCCTAAACAAATATATATTAATAATATCTATGTGTCGAGAATTTGCTTATGGCAGCAGGTGAACTTAATAGTGTGGCGGTAAACATGTATGATATTAAATTGGGAATAGAAATCAATCTTTCAAACAGTATTACTAATTCCAATTTTTGTAATTAGAAATAGGTTTTCTATGCCAAGTATAACTCAGGAGGTTTGTGACAACAAGTTGCTTTTTAACCCCAAATCAGACCCACTTGATTGTAATGCATCTGATACTCTCTGTAGCTACACCATATAATTTATGTAGGACGACATTATTTACTGCCTTTACTCTATTAAGATGATTGAATATGATTTGAAGTGTACTGTTTACTATTTCTCGCAGGTTGTGTGACTTCTACTGCTAGAGTTAAAAAATCTTAAAACTTTGAACTAAACGTATTGCCAATCTCAAATTTATTATTAGACATATTTTCCCAAAATCCATACATGCGTATCTGAGTCATCGCATTCTTCTCTTAGTGATGTATTAATGTTCAAATGTAAGCCCAACAGGGTTTTACATCTACCGAAAAGAACGTTAGAATTGATTTTTCGTAACTTCTTAACAGAAGCATCATTCGTCAGGAAAGCTGTTCCTAGCTGTGTCTAACAATTTCTCATGAGTCAGTCAACTGGCAAATATATTTATTGTTTCGAGAAGCGAATTGTTATATTTACACCTTTGAGGGCTCGTGAAATCCTATATGGAAAGAGACTTAATGTAAGAAGTCGTGGTTGTCGCTTTTATTGTTTCTACTGCATTTGAGGTAATTTAACCAAACAACATTGCTGGTATTTGTAGTATGAGCCTTGGACGTATATATCGCAATTTAATCCTGATATCTCCTGAAATAACACCTAAAACTGAATTAATAAAACAAGTTCCTGTTAAAGTTTAATTCCACAATAATCTGATAGAATATCTAGATATTGCTGTTGATTTTGGTGTTGTTGTTGTTGGTGATGTTGTTGCTGCTATTGTTGTTGTTGTTGTTGTTGTTGTTGTTGTTGTGGGTGGGTGGTTTTCGTCGTCGTTGTCGTGTTGTTGTGGTCAACAAAGCCATTTCAGTCGGCACCTTATCTTTTATTTCGATATGATATATCTAAGATTACATTCTGTACTGTATCATTTCTTTGTATTTCTTTAAAACAGTAATATTTCTAAAATAACAATTTCAGAAGGATTTCACTTGTTGAGTGACTCCCTCGAAGCCCCATCATTGGTTTGAACTTGGGCAGTATATCATTGTGTGTAAGTAAAGTATATGTACACGTTTGTGTCAACTAAATTAAAAGAGGTTATTTGTAACTATTACTGAGTCAACAAAATCAACATCAATATAAATACTTACAGACATATTGCTCTCTCTAATTCACAGAAGTTTAAATAAGTGACTCCATCAGTTCCACATATTTCAAATATGATAAGCATCATGCAGTATCGACAATTTGGTTCCGTAGTCGGTGCTGCGGTATTGAGAACGACTCCTGGTTAGAGAAGGTAAAAAAATATTTATTTTATTTTGTCTTAAAAAAGAGAAAAATATACACATATCTCTTTCAGTTTCTATCGACATAGATAGAGCGTTTACACGTTTCGATACTTTCCAAGGTATCTTATTGGAAACATACTTCCCAGGGAGAGGAGTCAGGCTGCTAGTCTTATTTTTCTCAAAGGCATAAGAGTAACGTCACTTTCGATTCGATCCCCCTGATATGACAGTCTGGCGTAATCGACAGATTTGGTAGTAGAATATATATATATATATATATATGTATATATATATATAATGTAGGAGGTGAGTTTTATTGTAGTACAATAAAGCAATGCAGATATCGGATAAGAAGCACTCTACAGTTTGTAGGACTGGAGTATACATAATATATAAGAACAAAAGATGGTTAAAAGAGTTCCATGTATTTTATTATGCGCATTTCAGTTAGATTATTCATCCTCAATTCATTATTCTTTTCTCCCTTTCATCTAACTCATTCATGCTCATCTCACAATATATCCTTACTTAAATTACCTGTTGTTCTTTTTAATAATACATATCAACATTTTCTTTCCATCGCACATGTTATTAAACCCTTAAATATCATTCTTAATACATATTAACTTTTTCTTTCCATCGCACATGTTATTAAACCATTAAATATTATTCTTAATACATATTAACATTTTCTTTTCATCGCACATATTATTAAACCCCTCAATATACAAACCTTAACTTTACATTATTTTTCTCTTCGTTAATTTTCAAATTCTTTTAATTTATACATTATCTTCCAACGGTTTTCAACCTCTCTATGTAAAACAATATATCTTTCTCAGTTATAAAAGCTATCTCTCTCTCTCTCTATCACCTATCTCTCCTCCTATCTCATCCATCCTCATTATACTCCTCCCTCTCCACTTTTTACTCTCATCTCCTCCTCTTTTTCATCCTTTCCAACCCCCCTCTCCCCCCTCAAAATAAAATATTTTTCCCAATATCACACATCAATCTAAAACTACTTCTCATATGTTGATTTAAAACTGCACTACCCACAAGTGTTTTTTAACCTTCATATCATGTCTTCCTGTTTTATCTGATGAAAACACAAATATTATTGCATAATGATATTTGTTTTTGAAATCCGCATAATAAAATACATGGAACTCTTTTAACCATCTTTTGTTCTTATATATTATGTATACTCCAGTCCTACAAACTGTAGAGTGCTTCTTATCCGATATCTGCATTGCTTTATTGTACTACAATAAAACTCACCTCCTACATTAACTTGCTCCTTAACGGTTGAGCGCTTACTCTCATATTGGATACCTTTTGATGGTCTTTTACTTCTTTCTTCTTCTACAACATGGATTATTACAACATAACTAATTCAACTAAAGACATTCCTATACCTGGTAAATCTGAATTCACCAAACTTCTAATTGAAAAAACTGACTCCTTCGTAAGAAGACTTAGATGGATAGCCTATTTCTATGACCAGCGCCTAAAAGGGAACTTCTATACCAAGGAACATAACTTCCTCGATCATCTATTTAATTCTAGAAGAAATCCTCCTTCCAACAAAAGTCTAGTGCAATTCGAGGAAGAGTTACCTAAAATTATAAAAAATCTTAAATTCAAGAGATACCCTTACAAAGGACAAGACCACCTTGTAAATCACAAGAACACAATTTCAAACCTAAATTCCTCAAAAAATGTTTTAGTCCACTCTGACAAAACCAATAACTTATATGGTATTTCCAAGGATAATTATAACAACCTTATCCTAAAGGAACTTAGAAAAAAATATCGTAAAACCAACCATGATAATTTAGAATACATAAACTTTGAAGCCTCTGAGATTATGTCAAAACTTGGCATTGAAAAAAAGACCGAACCGCTCCTCCCAAGAACTCCGAGGATAAATCTCAAGGATCACAAAAACAATTTTCGCACTGAACTACCTGTTAGATTAATCGCCCCCTCTAAATCAGATCTGGGGGTTGTTAATAAAGCTATCTTGGATAGAATTATCCCACAGGTTCGTTCTAATTGCTCTTCTTTGAAGCTAAATTTATGGTTTGGTACTTCTGAAGTGATTAGCTGGTTCAACAAATTGAATAATAAAAACAAACTAAAATTTGTTCAATTTGATATTGCCAGCTACTATTCTTCTATTTCGCCTTCACTTCACAATAATGCTCTATCTTTCGCACTTAAATATTCTGACGTCACCACAGATGAACTTCACATCATTCTCACCGCACGTAAAACCATCCTAGAGTTCAACAACGAATATTGGAACAGAGCCGATACCTCTAACAACTTCGACATCACAATGGGAGCATCCGATTCATCCCAATTGACAGATTTAATTGGTATCTTTATTTTGAACTCTTTGAGTCAGAAAATTCCTCTACTTCGCGGTGGAATTTATCGTGACGATGGACTCTTTACTATCTTAAATTGCAACATAGTTAACCTTAATATTATTAAGAACAATATAGGTAATCTCTTTAACCAACATAACCTAAAAATTGAATTTGATAACAGCATCAAACTAGCTAATTTCTTGGATGTATCTCTCAATCTTGACACTGGCCTATATTACCCTTACCATAAAAACAATGAGAACCTAAATTATGTTAACTTTAAATCTAACCATCCTACTAATATCAAGAATGCTATAGTTAGTAATATTGGAAAAAGAATATCTAACCTATCTTCTAATAAAAACATCTTTGATTCTAACGTCAATTACTATAATAACGCGCTTTCTAAAGCCGGCTATCCTGATAAAATCAAATATAGTAAAGAAACAAATTCTAGAAGAACTTACAGTAGAATAATTAATCATGATCATTCCAATAACTTTAATAAAAGACCTAGATACAAAAACATAATCTGGTATAATGCTCCTTTCTCCATCTCTATTAATAACAATATTCCTAAATTATTCTTTAGTGCCTTAAATAAATGCTTCCCTCCCTCACATATCTATAGTAAAATATTTAACAAACACTATAAAATTTTCCTATTCTACATCCTCCAACATTTCCAACATTATCTCTAAACACAACAATAAAATACTAAATACTAAATCTCTTCCTTCCAACACTGAATATCATAATAATAGTAATAGTACTCCCGACGTCATTGTAAACCCTAGGCTAATTTCTGCAAACCCAAATACAACGTCAAACACAACTTCGCTAAATGTTCTTAATCCCATTCTAAATCAAGAAACTATTATTCCTATCGCAAATAACTTCTCCAATCCAATTCCTTCTATAGATAACACTAGGTCACTCGTTAATAATCTCTCTAATCGCAATTGCAATTGCCCTGTTAAAAATAAATGTCCTCTCAACAACTATTGTCTTGATAAAAACTTAATTTACGAATGTAAAGTTATAACTGACACCAATTCCTTCACCTATTTTGGCTCCACTTCCACCTCTTTTAAAGCTCGTCTTTCTAACCATCATTCGTCTTTTAAATACAAACTTAAAAGAACCAACACGGCTCTCTCAGAACTCATATGGTCCTTGAAAGACAAAAATATTAAATATAGCATCTTTTGGAAGAAGGTTTCTTCTGCGTCTTGAACAGTTCTCTATCCAAAATTTGCAATCTCTGTCTAAATGAAAAATTTACTATTATATCTAATTTAGATTCTATAATAAATAGACGCACTGACTTGTTTTCTATCTGCTTGCATAAATTCCACAAAACATTCCACAAAGTATACAGCTAATATCCAAATCTTTATCAATTTAGAATTCTTTTCTCAAAGGCACATATATATATATATACACTTCTTTAAAAAATACCCATCTTTCTACCTTATTTCAAAGGTTATTATACATTCTATAATATTTGTTACTCATTCTATATCGCTCCTATTTATCACTTCCCTTTCTTCTCTTTTTCTTTTAATATCTAACCCCTAATCTGTACCTTTTCTCACTGTTGCCTAACATAGAATCAATTATTACATAATACAATACATTCTTACTCTATATCATCTTGTAAAAATACTTCGTAAACATAAACATTTTTTTGACGTTAGATTATTCATCCTCAATTCATTATTCTTTTCTCCCTTTCATCTAACTCGTTCATGCTCATCTCACAATATATCCTTACTTAAATTACCTGTTGTTCTTTTTAATAATACATATCAACATTTTCTTTCCATCGCACATATTATTAAACCCTTAAATATCATTCTTAATACATATTAACTTTTTCTTTCCATCGCATATGTTATTAAACCCTTAAATATTATTCTTAATACATATTAACATTTTCTTTTCATCGCACATATTATTAAACCCCTCAATATACAAACCTTAACTTTACATTATTTTTCTCTTCGTTAATTTTCAAATTCTTTTAATTTATACATTATCTTCCAACGGTTTTCAACGTCTCTATGTAAAACAATATATCTTTCTCAGTCATAAAAGCTATCTCTCTCTATCTATCACCCATCTCTCCTCCTATCTCATCCTTCCTCATTATACTCCTCCCTCTCCACTTTTTACTCTCATCTCCTCCTCTTTTTCACCCCCCCCCCTCCTCAAAATAAAATATTTTTCCCAATATCACACATCAATCTAAAACTACTTCTCATATGTTGATTTAAAACTGCACTATCCACAAGTGTTTTTTAACCTTCATATCATGTCTTGCTGTCTTATCTGATGAAAACAGAAATATTATTGCATGATGATATTTGTTTTTGAAATGCGCATAATAAAATACATGGAGCTCTTTTAACCATCTTTTGTTCTTATATATATATATATATATATATATATATATATATATATATATATATATATATATATATATATATATATATATATATGTATATGTATATATATATACTACCATGACTGAATCTTAACCATCTACTATATCAGGGTATGTTATGCATCATCTTATTTTATCTAATGAGGACGTACTGTTGAAATTAACTCAGTACCTCTGAAATATGTATAATAAAATATACTTGATCACAAGAATATCTATTTTGTTAATATTTTGAATTAATATTAATAACTCCGGAAAACCATTTCTTTTGAGTGCTTCCAATCTATTGTAAAATTTATTCTTTGAGTTATTCATTGAACCTTGTTTAACCTTTAAATATATATATATATATATAATCATTTAACTCCTATTTCCCTGCTAGCAAGGTTTGAACGGGTCTTCACAGACCAAGTCAGTACTGAAGCTGGGCTACCGACGTCACAGACAGGCCGAGGGGTCTGTATCCCGATTACGTCTGATCATATCAAGTGCAGAGGTGATTTTGACTTTTCTTTTGACACAACACAAACTGAAGGATCCACCTAACCCATAGTTTGGCAACCTGTCTATGGCTGGATGCCCTTCCTAACACCAAACACTTTACACCGGGTATCGTGTAGATCAAAGGTTCTCAATGGGGGGCATTTGCACCCCGGGGGGGCGTTTCAGAACTCCAGGGGGCGTTTGGGAGCAAGGTCGCGTTAGGGGGCGTTTGGAGCTTTGGGGGCGCTGGAAGGCTCTTTACTTTGGTAAGTTTTATAAGCCATATTTGTATGTCTTTGAGACAGCCAGTGTGAATGCATTTGAATGAGCATGCAGACAGCATAACTATAGTCTGACTGCAGCGGTGAGCAGGTGTGCAGGCATGTCTAGACATTAACCGGCAATTGGGAACCTAAAAATGGAAAAACCCACAGTCAACTGGGCCAAGGACACTTTGAGAGCAGCCAGTTAGAATCTTATCTTTCCTTCACCGATAACAATGTATTTCATGTGTGAAATTATTGACTCAACCGTAATGAGTTGACACTATGTAGATCTATTTTATTCCCTATTGTATAAATAATATTACAAATAAAAAAAGAAAAGAAAAAACACAGAAGCAGGTAACACACACATCTAGGACCACATGCAACACATAATCAGGTAATAGAAACATCTAGGACCACATACAACACACAGGCAGGTAATACATACATCTAGGACCACATACAACACACAAGCAGGTAATACATACAGCTGGGACCACATGCAATACATAAGCAGGTAATACATACATCTAAGACTACATACAACACACATTGTGTCATGTGCTACGGACGACGCAAGAGCAATGGTCGGCCAACATAAGGGTTTCGTCACTCTTCTGAAGAGAGAAAATCTATTTGTATTTGGTGTTCATTGTGTCATTCATCGACAACACTTGGCTGCGAAGAAACTCAGCAATCCGCTGAACAAGTCCTTGCAGGTGGCCATTGATGTCATCAATTTTATCAAACGGCATTCCCTCAATGAACGAATTTTCCGGCAACTGTGTCAAGATGATGATGAAGAATTCATCAAGTTGCTCCTTCATACTGAAGTGAGGTGGCTTTCAAAGGGCAAGTGCCTTACTCACTTCTTTGAACTCTTCGACTCTCTCATTGAGTTTCTGCGAAGCCGCAACGCAGAACTGTACAAGAAAACCCCTACCTCACCGACATCTTCGACAAATGCAATAGTGTCATTTTGGCTTTGCAGGGGAAGAAGATCACCTTGCTTAAAGCAAGGAATGCTGTGAAAACATTCCTGGCCATATTGAAAGTCATTGAAAGGAATCTTTGTTGACGGGAGTTCTATAATTTTCCTAGTGTCGCCAATGTTCAAAACATTGTAAGCAATGACCAACTCCAAATTTATACCACTCACCTCCGTGCACTATAAGACAACATGAGAGAATGGTTTGTCAACCTTTTGCCGGTGGACATTCCAATGTGCATAGCAGATCACTTCATAGCTAACGTCGACAATTCGGATGTTAAATTTCAGGAAGAATTCATTGAACTTCAATCAGATGATATGATCAAAATTAGATTTCCCAAAATAGGTGAACCCCTTTTTGGGATGCAAGAGGAAACTCAGCGTCGATTTACACATCTACATGCAGAAGCTAAGAGATTTGCTCTGCCTTTTCCAAGCTCATACTTAGTCGAGAGGAGGTTTGATGCTGTTTCAAGACTGCACAGTAAGTATCTCAACCGCTACACGTGGAGATCTCTTGCTACATCTTAGGAAAATTCAGCCTCATGTCAAAGAGTTAGCTAGACTCCATGAAGCTCAAGGGTCCCATTGAAATGAGGTCAAAGTTAAAGTAAGTTGATTTATCCGAAAACTTGGATATGCTATTGTTACAAAGCAAACTAACAATTTTTTTATTTGTAGTTGCAGTCTGACTGGACTGGAAACCATCTACTACAATTCACTTACTCATTTGTTGTATATATTTTACCATTTACTAATAAATATACCTCCCGCGTGGTCGTGAAAACCCTCTTCCATGGTCTCTAAGCTCACAAAGCAGAGGGGACATCAATTTAGATATCAACATTTATTCTGTCCGTTTCATTAAAGGGAAAATTGGAAAGCTTTGAAATGATATAATTGCCACTTTCTTCCAGAAAAGAGCACTTTTGGGATAGACAGAATTGCTCTTGTATAAATGTTCAAAATAGTTGGTAATGCCTGGTGGGAATATAACAAATTCAACTGGTCCTTATTCATAAAAAAGAACATTTATGTTCCTTTTTTTGAAATTTATATATTTCCTTTCAAGGAATGTATTTATACTCTCAGCTGCCTGCAATGGTATCTTTGGAATATTGTTAATTTTTCAGTAATCTACTGATATTAAAATCAGAAGTATATTGAAAAATGGAAAAATAGGGTAGGGGGCGTTTCATGATTTCAAGGGACAAAAGGGAGCGTTTGGCCTAAATGGGTTGAGAACCTGTGGTGTAGATCTTCAACACTAGAGGTTGTTATACTTTGGGAGTGTCATACTGACAATAGAAACACATAACAGTTAAATTTCATTTCTGTCTATTAGAAGATGAGTAACTAATCCAATCATCGGTTAGTTTATTAACCAGCTAGCTGCTTAATGGTTAATTGGCGAAACTTCAGGCATGCATCCAGTGACATTTACAATGTCAATTGTTGCTTCTCTTTGTCTTCTCTTTGTTCTCATCTTGTTCTATTTACTTCAAACAAGATGAAAGAAATAGAACAATATCAAAACAAAGAGGAACAGGAATAGTCATTGATGCCCGTCGAAAATGCTTTGACAATTTGTTTCAGATTTAATAATAGCTTCTACATTTGGCACAAGGTCAGCAACTTTGGCGGAGTGTAAAATCGATTAATTCGACCCCAGTGCGTTGATGGTGCTTTAGTTATCGACCCCGCAGGGATGAAAGGCAAAGCTCACCTTGGCGGGATTTGAAATCAGAAGGCAAAGGGCCGTAATTCTAAGCCATAAAGCATGTTGTCCGACGCTCTACCAATACTGCCAATCCAACCCCCTGTAATCGTCAATGGCTCCAATGACCAATTTTCAGAATATGACATGGAGCATCAAACTTATTACTCTAATTTAATTGACTGTTATAAAAAAAAAATTATTAATAAGGAAAATATGCATTTTATATCTCAAGACTGTTTCTTTTTTGTTTTGTTTTTTGATAAAACATGATCAGAGGAAAAAGACATGTTCTTTCCCTGGGTGTTGAATTTCGTATTCGATAAAATGATAACCTGATAAGTATTGAGGTCAAGTCACTGTTGCCTTTCTAAATAATCAAGTATTTGAGTTCACGTGTTATTTTTGGCAATAGCATTTGTTCATTTCTCAGTATATACTCTGTTATCGGTAATTATTTTTCATTGGTTAAAAACATTTTTGTCCGAATTACTTTTGGTACGACATCATGAAGAAGGTGATATAAATGGGAGATATCTCTGTATCAACCGATCAAAACAAGGTGCTTGTTCTATAATGTGTTGATGTGCCTCATATACCGTATTCAGACTGTCGCAATAAGCCGATATAGATATGTGCGACGTACGTGCTAGGTATACTGAAAGAGTTATAATATCAAACAAACAGATGAGTGTACGATAAAAAAAAGTGGCAAAATAACATAAAATAACCACGAAACCTTTGACTGAAAATGGTGTTGCTGTTATAAGATGTAATGCTCATATTGCTAGTGCTTTGGAGTCTACACATCTATACCAGAACTGTGCACACATCCATACACTGGGAGTCGGAAATACAGAAATACGTAATATTACTGTTCAGACTTGTTTCTACAGCTCAAGTCATGGTTCTCTTACTCAATAATTTTTTCTATGATCTGGGCGTTAACAAGATCTGTGTTTATATGTCATGTTTATTCTGATGTATAACCACCATTTCATCGATCCGAAAAAATTAATAAACAATATTGATTTTTTTAAAAATAGGTCGATTGTTGACTTGTGATTCGTTCTGTGGTTTGGGATGGACCGTCGACAAGCAACAGGTTTCTTGTGTGTTGCTTTACTAGCTAGAAAAAGAGTACTGCCCTAGAGTATAACCATAAATT
>OZ024740.1:347647321-347664821 GCA_964016885.1 Eledone cirrhosa
TACTCCATTATTTCCTAAATTTCAGCTCCGCAGCTCTGTTATTATATTAATTAATTTATTTTATAGTTGTAAATCATATTTTTATATGTTACACTCTAAGAATTAACTAAGTGAAATAGCGTAAAAATAAAGGCTTCGTTGGTTTAAGCTATTTTTATAAAGGATGCCACAGAATGTACGATATATAATGATTACAATATTTTTTAGCAACAACTCTAGTCCCACACTTTTGAAGGTTTATTATAACATTCTGTGGCACTTTTGAGCTTGCGCATTTTTCATGTCTAGTATATATATATATATATATATATATATATATATATATATATATATATATATACAGTGTAAGGTTAATATATATGAGGGTACAATGTACCCCCAGAAATACATGGTTGTCTATGATTCAAGGTGGTTCGATGGTAATAATTTGATATACCAGAACTTAATATGAAGATAGGCAGAACAAGTAATTTTTCAAAATAAATCAAAATTAAAAAATATAATATAAATATTTACCTATTCTGGTAGCTCTTACTGTACAGTTTCACTTTGCAAAACATTAGATATCACATGGATATTAATGGAAAAGCAACGATCATCAGAGAAGCATTTTCCTTTCCTAGGGTTAAAAACCCCAGGAACGATAAAATATATGACCTCACTCCAACTAATACAGGTCTGAAAGGTCTTGAAAGTGACCCATAAATACGTTGGTGTATAGTGAAGGCGGGAAATCGTAGACTTGTTGTCTATGTTCGCCACCAAAAAAATAAATTTTTAGCAGCTAGATAGAACGACAGAATTTTTTCTCTACATAATCGGAGAATAAATTTTAAGGTTAATATATCTGAGGGTACAATGTACCCCCAGAAATACATGGTTGTCTATGATTCAAGGTGGTTCGATGGTAATAATTTGATATACCAGAACTTAATATGAATTTCTGGGGGTACATTGTACCCTCAGATATATTAACCTTACACTTTATTCTCCGATTATGTAGAGAAAAAATTCTGTCGTTCTATCTAGCTGCTAAAAATTTATTTTTTTGGTGGCGAACATAGACAACAAGTCGATTTCCCGCCTTAACTATACACCAACGTATTTATGGGTCACTTTCACGATCTTTCAGACCCGTATTAGTTGGAGTGAGGTGATATATTTTATCGTTCCTGGGGTTTTTAACCCTAGGAAAGGAAAATGCTTCTCTGATGATCTTTGCTTTTCCATTAATATCCATGTGATATCTAATGTTTTGCAAAGTGAAACTGTACAGTAAGTGCTACCCGAATAGGTAAATATTTATATTATATTTTTTAATTTTGATTAATTTTAATTGTAAATTAATTTTGATTTATTTTGAAAAATTGGTTGAATTTTACTTGTTCTGCTTATCTTCATATATATATATACATATATATATATATATATATATATATATATATATATATATATATATATATATATATATATATATATATATATATAAGCATGTGAAATAGCCCATATGTTGTGCTCAATTGTTGGGTGTTATGGCGGAAGTAGTTGTAGTGGTGGTGGTGGGCATGGTGGTATGTGTGAGAGAGGAAGGTGGTGATGGCTATCGGTGTTGCTAACTATAGTAATCTATAGTTAGCAACACCGATAGCCATCACCACCTTCCTCTCTCACACATACCACCATGACCACCACTATCATTGGTGTGCCAGAACTATATATAAAGGCATACTAACCGAAACTACCATATCTATGAAGTTGTTGTTTCAAAGGTAACCTTTTAATTGTGTACATAGTTGTTCCTGGTATGTAACATTTCTTGCAATTGTTAATTTGAATAAAGCTGCAAAGAATGATGTTTCCTTCGTCTTTGATCAGCCTACTTTTATAAACCACGAATAAAATATAACTACAGAATTGTATGTTCCTTAAGAACTACTCCTGTGAAGCAACTGTCCTCTTACTTTAGAAGTGAATAAAGAATATCTTTCATAGATGATATTGGCTGCAAACGATGCCATTTGAAATGTTCATTTCTAGGCACGGATGTGACGGCAAATACTAATGTCTATTATTGGCTCTTAAATCGCTGGCAGCATTCTCAAGTGGACTTTGCTACTACATGATCAGATCATGCCAGTTGTCACCATTTGCTAATTTTCGCTTTTCCTTTCCTACATTCTTCTGACATGAAATCTATAAAGACAGGTCACTCGGGTAAACAGCCATTAGTTAGGTCATAAAGAAAAATCTCTTGTTTCACTGTTTTGAGACGAATTGTGTTTTACTTTATTTAGTGAGCATGATTTGTTGTTACAGCTGTAGCTGAGATCCTTAATGGTTGTTCAGTGCCCACATTCTAATCTGTTCAAGTCTTTCTCTTGTGCCTCACTGACAGTGGTTCGCTTCACGTCATGTTTTTTGTCAGGATTTAATGTTGCTGCTTCGTGTTATCTGGTTTGGAGACTGATTAAAGTACAAATAATCCTTGACACGTTGAGATAATTCGCTATTCGAAAAAAGTGGAGTATATTTAGAAAGCTCATATTGCTATTCTGGTGAAGGTAATATGGTATTTCTAACAAACATTATATGCGTGGGAGGTTTTTGAATTAAAAACAAATATATATATGAATATATTTGTATAAAGAAAGAAAGATTGGGAAAGTAAATGAAAATGTTGAGTGTATAAATGAATAAATATGAGCTGGTAAATGTTGAGACACACACAAACACACACACACACACAGACACGAGTGTCATATTACAACATGAGCATTTCATACATTGAAAATAAACCTCTTATTTCAATTAAATATCTTAACTACTTCACATAAGTTGTTTTGAAAACATACATATGCACATGCAGATGGCACACTCACACTCACACACATACACACGCACTCACAAATACTCACTGATGCACATACACACACAATATACACATATATATAGAGAGAGATAACGAAACAAACTGCAACAGTTAAATCTGTATTTCATAGCAATATGTCACCAATCATCGTCTTCTTACTTCTTCTTTCTGGTATGTATTTTGTATTATTTCTTTTACGTTACTGGCAACATTGTTGTATCTCAATTTTTGACAATACTCTTCGTTGATTCTGTCTGAGCCCTAGCACCCAGTGTGTCCTGGCTTGATGTCACTAAACTAAAACCTGACACAATATATTGTTGGCATTCTCATCATCTCAATTATGCATCCAAAGCAAAGAATTGATCGTCTTCATTCCTACTGTCCGAATAATTTCAGCAGGTGGGCCAAGGCCTTAATCAGAACCAAATGATCTACACTCTGTCAGATTGACTATATATCCAATTCTCTCTCTCTCTCTCTCTCTCTCTCTCTCTCTCTCTCTCTCTCTCTCTCTCTCTCTCTCTCTCTCACTCTCTCTCTCTCTATCTATCTACCTATCTATCTATCTATCTATTTATCTATCTATCTATTTCTCTGTATACATATATATATATATATATATATATATATATATATATATATATATATATATATATATATATATATATATATATATATATATGTGTGTGTGTGTGTGTGTGTGTGTGTGTGTGTGTGTGTGTTTGTATATATGTAATATAATTGAATATAAAAAAGATATAAACACAGATATATACATATATGTGTTCAAATCGTAAGGGACCAGATTCGCTAGGGTGAAGAAAATACTAACTATGAACAATAGGGTTTGCCAGACTCAATTTAAAAGAAATATGCCATGCGCGTTATTTTATATACGCACACAATTCAGTCTTCTGAGACACTTAGAAGTGAAGAGCAAAAGAATTGGTAATTCCGTTTCACTGAATTGGCCAAACTATATATATATATATATAGTAATAATAATAAAATTGAAGACTAAAATCCAAAGAGGGCTCGATAAGGAAAATATATCAAATATATAAGAACCGTAGAGCAAATATTTATTAAAATAACAGATTAAAGTTTAAGCAAAGAATCGCTGCTTTCACCCTTAACGGGATATTCTGAAACTAACAAAGTCAATCTGTAAACGCAGAACTGGATATTTCAAAAAACGTTGCAACCGGAGGAAGACAGGAAGACGATACTTTGGTTCGTGGTAACGTTCGCTGGCAAAGAACGGGAAAAAACGAATAATACGTAATTAATAGGAGCGGTGAAAAACAATTACGCGCAAAGACAAAACCACGTTTGTGGTATAAAAGAGGTCGTAGACTAATGTTCTCTTAGGTGGTGCATAGAGACGTTCTCTGGCAATGAACGAAAATACGAAGATAATAAGTCATATGTGGAGCGTGGAGAACAATAGCACGCAAAGACAAAACCACGTAAATGGTATAGCAGAAATCGTAGACTAAAATTCTTCATAGGAGACCAAATGAATCTCCGCTACAGAGTTAAGAACAAAGTAAATAAATACAAACAGAAGTAATAGAAACAAATAAATACATACGCGCAAACAGATACGTACATACACAAGCATACGCAAAACCTTACCATGGGTATACAAAACCACGCACATATAAATATCTGTGTGTGTGTATGCTTGTGTACAAATAAATAAATAATTATATAAACGTATATAAGTAAATAAATACGTATATAACAAGCTCACACGCATACCTACATATAAACGTGTATTTATATGTAGGTATGCGTGTGAGCTTGTTATATACGTATTTATTTACTTAGCTTGAGCTCAGCCGTCGGGGTCTTACTTGTTCCTATATATATATATATATATATATATATATATATATATATATATATATATATATATATATATATATATATAATATAATTTAGTGTTTTCACTCAGGAGTCAAATACAATTATTTAGCTCTAAGAAATATTTCTTAGAGCTAAATAATTGTATTTGACTCCTGAGGGAAAACTCTAAATTATATTATATTTGCTCCTTCGGTCGAGCTGAATTCGTAATCCCATATAAACGGCTGTTATTTCTAGCGCCATGAGTATGAGCCAGATTGCCAGATTGCCAGATTGCTGGGGGAAAATCGTGTGCAAAAGCACATGTATTTGGCATACGACAAACCAGTCCTTAGATATTTCTCTTAGGTGAAGTAACTCTAATTTTTCTGGGTGCCTATTGAGAATCACAGAAAATTAATTATTTCACTAATAATTATTTCATAAATAGTTATTCCACAATTAATTAATTATTTCAATAGTATACCATCCTTTGTGAAACAGGTTTATTATTTGAAGTTCGGACTGATATGCTGAAAAGGTTTGAATTTTGGAATTTAAACTTGTCTAGGCACCAGGGCAGTTGCCGATATACGTCTGTGAGTAGAGATTTATTATTTTTTAGATCTATACAGGTAGACTATATGTATTTGAATTAAGGTATTTCTATCTGGCTAAATTATTGTCAATTTGCAATAAAAACACATTAGTGTTGATCATATTTTTTTATATTAACTTGTATTATATATATATATATATATATATATATATATATATATATATATATATATATATATATATATATATATATATACATATATATATATATATATATATATATATATATATATATATATATATATATATATATATATATATATAGTATATATATATAGTAATATATATATATATAGTAATGATGTCCTGGATATGACATTAAACTACATCCAGTGGCAAGGCTCCAGTTCGGGAGTTCAGGAGTTGTGGGGAATGTGGAGTTACCCCTTAGTTGTCTTGACTCCCAGCTCTGCCCTGGCCCGGGGTCGTAGTACCTGTTAGGGCTCCATTTATGGGTTAAATAACTACCTTATTCGAGTGGCGCCGGTAAGGTATTGTCAGCCATTGAAAAGAAATATGGAGAGTCGATCTAACAGCAGTAGGGTTAGAGCCCCTAATTACACTGTCAAGGAGCAGCCTGGTCGTTATGACACTGCTGGCTTAGAGCCACAGAGAGGGCCAATGGATGATGGATCAGCTGTCTCTGAGACAAATATAAAGAATGCAGTTTTGTCCTGCAGAAGCGCCATCAAAATGGGCACTTTGAATGTGAGGACTATTCGGACGCTGGAGAAGAGAGAGGAGTTGGGACATCTGTTCGAGGAGAGTGGTATGCAGATACTTGCGATCAAAGAACACAGGATTCTACACGATGAGCCCGTGGGAAGTGTGATGATCGGGAAGAGGAGCCAGCTCATTACTACATCGGCAGTGAAGAACACAACAAATGCTGCAGTAGGAGGAGTGGGTTTTGTGTTCAGTGCAAAAACCAATCTGTTGGTGGGGGAAATAATGCCTATCTCCTCGCGAGTGTTGAGGGTGACCTTCAATGGAAACCCAAGACTGACAGTCATCTCAGCCTATAGTCCAACCGAGGGGGACAGTGATGTGAGTGCGGAAGGGTTCCATGAGGAGGTGTGTAGAGCTGTCAACACCACTCAGGCACACAATATCCTGCTTGTTTTGGGGGACTTCAATGCACATCTGAGTAAGGAGGGCAGTGAAGATCCTTGCTGGTACTTCCATAACAACACCAACCGAAATGGAAGACTACTGAGAGACACCCTGCTGGAGGCGAACTTGATGGCGACCAACCTAAGGTTTAGGAAGAATCTGGGGAAGATGTGGACCTACATCTCGGATATGCACCTGTCCAAGTCCCAGATTGATTTCATTCTGGTGAGGAAAAAGTGGCGGAATAGTGTTCTGAACACAGAACCAGACAGCTATTTCAGTACACTGGGTAGTGACCACCGGCTTGTTATGAGTGAGGTCCGGGTGAGCTTAAGAAAGAGCAAGGCTCGGCCCCGGAGAGCAATCTGTGACTGGGGAGCTTTCAAGGAAGATGATAAGCTACAGGAGAGGTTCAAAGTGGAAGTGAGAAACAGGTTTAGTGCCCTGTGTGGAGTGTCAGAGAAGAGAGAGATTGGATGGACTGAGGAGAGTGTGACGAGGAGGTACGGGCACTTCACCAATGCAGTGACGGAAGCAAGTGAAACCCTGGTACCGAGGAAAAAGAGCAAAGGGAAGCACGTCAGCTCTGCAAACCCAAAAGTGTGTGCCGCCAGAGAACACCTGAAAGCTGCCAAGGACCAATTCTATGCTGATCCTACGGAGGAGAGGATGGAGACTGTGGAGGTGATGAGGGAAGAACTCTGTACCGCTTACACTGAGGTCAGAGAGGAGGCACTGATAGAGAAGATCAGAAGTGTGGAGAGAGCGTTTGACAGATCTGGATGTAAGGAGAGCTGGATGATCATCAACGAGATCACAGGGAGGAAGAGAAGGTGTTCGAGTCAGTTCCAGGGAACGGGGCCCGAGGATAGGAAGAGGAAATGGCTAGACCATTTTAGGACCCTACTAGGAGAGCCACCCTCCACAGCCCAGAGCACTGGGGAGATCAGGCGGATGTTTGAGGAACTGGATGTTGAGACAGAGCCCTTCACCAGAGAGGAGCTTCAGAGAGCCAAGAAGAGGATCAAGGAGGGCAAGGCTCATGGAGAAAATGGAGTGGCATCAGAGGTGATGAAGAGGTGTGATTTTGATATCATCCTGGGGTTCTGTAACGGGGCACTGGAGAAAGGAGTTGCCCCGGATCAGTGGAGGATCAGTAACATCGTCCCAGTGCCAAAGAAGGGAGATCTCTCTAACACCAACAACTACAGGGGGATCTCACTGACGTCACTTGTGGCAAAGACCCTCAACAGGATTATTCTTAACAGGATCCAGCCTGAGATGGAGAAGAAGCTCAGGGACAACCAGAACGGCTTCAGAGAGGGTAGATCAACCACCAGTCACATCCTGATGCTGAGGAGGATATTAGAAGGAGCTAGAGAAAAGTGCCTTCCTGCGGTCATGGTTTTCATTGACTTTAGGAAGGCCTTTGATTCTGTGGACCGTTACTGCCTGATGAAGATCTTACAGGCTTATGGAATCCCCAAGAAGATAGTGGACCTGATATCACTGCTCTACACCAACACCAAAGCCCAAGTCATTACACCTGATGGGATGACAGAGTTCTTTGAGATACTGGCTGGAGTGCTCCAGGGAGATACATTGGCTCACTACCTTTTTATCATCGTAGTGGACTATTGTATGCGCCTTGCACTGGAGAAACACCAGGACTCTGGCTTTACTGTGGGACCGGCTCAGAGCAGGAGAGTTAGGGCGAAAAAGGTATCGGATGCTGAATTTGCCGACGACATAGTTTTGGTGACAAATACAGTGAAGGAGGCAGAGGATTTGATGCGGGAGGTTGAGACTGTGTCGATGAGTGTGGGGCTGAGAATGAATGAGACTAAAACAAAATATCTGGTAGAGAATGTTTAGAAGCCAGAGGGGATCACTAATGTAGGCGGGAAGCCGCTAGAATTGGTTGAGGGCTTCCTGTATTTGGGAGCAAAGATTGGGAATACGGAAGATGATGTGGTTGAGAGGATGAGCAAATGCTGGGCGGCGTGCCACAGCTTGAGATCGGTGTGGAAGTCGGACCTTCGTAGAGACCTGAAAATCCGCCTCTTCATTGCTGTAATGGAGTCTGTGCTGCTGTATGGGTCTGAGACTTGGACACTGACCAAGAAACTCACTCAGATGGTGGATGGGTGCTACACGAGAATGCTGAGGATGGCTCTGAACATTAATCAGTATACACGGAGGATGAAAAGCTCAGAGCTGTATGGGAGCATCCCAAAAGTCAGCTCAAAAGTGACACAGAGGAGACTGAGGTTAGCTGGACATGCTCACCGACATCCAGAGTTGACATTGCACTCAGTGCTCCTTTGAGAGCCCCTACATGGACACACTAGAAGAGGAAGACCAAGGTTAACGTATGTTGATGCCCTAAGGAGAGACACTGGTCTATTGGAGGCGCAGGACACGGCAGCGATAATGAGGGACAGAGACCGCTGGAGAGAACTCGTCCATGGATCTCGGGAATTTTACCCGCCTTAGAATAGTAATAATAATAAATTTGAAGACTAAAATTCAAAGAGCGCTCGATAAGGATAAATATATATCAAATATATAAGAACCGTAGAGCTAATTACCTCGACGTTACCCTCAATTTATCGAATGGCTTGTATTACCCGTATAGAAAGCCGAATGATACGCTTAATTACATAAGTAAGCATTCTAACCATCCTGCCAGCATAACCAAGAACCTGGTAAGAAACGTTTCTTTGAGGCTTTCCCGTCTATCTACTAACGAGCATATTTTCAACGACCATTCCACATATTACAATGAAGCTCTTGCTCGGAGTGGATAGTGGATTTGTCGATAAGGTAGCATATACAGAGTACGAGAATACACCTATAAGAAATAGATCCCGACGCATTATATGGTATAACCCACCATATAATATGGAGGTGGCCACACCATTAGCTAAGATCCTTCTATCCATTATTACGAAGCATTTTCCCCCTACACATAAATATAGTAAATTTTTTAATAGAAATACTATTAACATTTCTTACTCTCCGACTCCTAACCTTGCACATAACATCACAACTTCAAATTTAGCTAAACTACCTAGCCGTAGGAACACGTGCAACCCTGTAGTTAGTACTAACTGTAATTGTAGGAATCGGGTTGATTGCCCCCTATCCGGTAAATGCCTCTCTAGTAACATTGTCTACAAATGTAAGGTTAAAACACCCACGTCCCGTAGGGCCTATATAGGGTTAACCGCCAATAGATTCAAGCAGCGTCTTTACATGCATACCCATTCTTTTCGTTACCCTTTAAGAAGGAATATGACGTCACTTTCAGCTTATATCTGGAGTCTAAAAGACAACCACACCCAATATAAGTTACACTGGGAGATCCTAGCTATATCGTTAAACGGAAATAAAAGACCATGTGACCTCTGCGCCGCTGAGGCCCTGGAAATACTCTACGCCAAAGACAACATCTTAAACAAAAGAAATCTGAGGCAATTTCGGCTTGTAAACATAAATTGCACAGAACTTTCCTATATTACAGCCCCACATTATACCCTAACGGATAGTACGATCTATACGCGGATATTTTACGTCTTGTTGTGGTAGCTAAGTATATGTTATGTTTATACCATTACTTATTTGCATAGGTAAGTATATATTACCTGTATGTTTTGTGAAGGTACGTATACTTTCTCGTACGTATATTTGATTGTATATGTTATGGCGTATATTTTATATATCCTGGTACATATGCTTTTGGTTATGTGTATACGTCAGTTTTGCGTCTGTGTGAGTATGCGGGTTCGTACGTATGTAGGCTGTGTGTATATGTGTACTTCGTGTTTTGGTTGACGTAAGTCTCCGAAAATTTGTGTATTTACATGTAGTATGTGTGTGCGCTTGTTATATACGTATTTATTTATTTATATACGTTTATTTAATTATTTGTATACACGCACACACGCACACACACATATTTATATGTGCGTATATTTGTATACCTATGGCGATTGTTTTCGCGTATGCTTGTGTATGTACGTATATGGTTGTGTGTATGTATTTATTTAATTTCTGTTACCTCTGTATTTTATTTACTTTATTCTTAACTCTGAAGCCGAGAATCATTCGGTTTCCTAGTTAGAATTTTAGTCTACGACTTCAGTTATACCATTTACGTGGTTTTGTGTTTGCATGCAATTGTTCTCCACGCTCCACATATGACGTATTATATTCGTTTTTTCCGTTCATTGCCAGATAACGTCTCTATAAACCACCTAAGAGAATATTAGTCTACGACTTCTTTTATACCATAAGCGTGGTTTTGTCTTTGCGTGTAATTATTTTTCACCGCTCCAAATAATGACGTATTATATTCGTTTTTTCGCGTTCTTTGCCAGGGAACGTTTCCACGAACCAAAGTATCGTCCTCCTGTCTTCCTCCGGTTGCAACGTTTTTTGAAATATTCACTTCTGCGTTTACAGATTGACTTTGTTAGTTGCTCCTTCTACCTGGAGTTGCGACCGATAGATAGTATTAGCAATTGGAAAGACCAACGGAAACATTGTTCCCTCGGTTCGATTTGACGAAAGTCGATCGTCTCTTTATATATATATATATATGTATATATATACATATATATATTTAAAAAATAGAGGTGTGACACATGAGTTGTGATATATTAGTAAAAAGGAAAAGAAAGTGCTGACAAATTTTTCCAAGCGAAAAATAGTTTAATTAGGAATAAGTATAAATTAGTAATGAATATTCAGTTTTAGTTAGTATTCAGTTTTAGTTTTAAGCTTTTACCGGTTGCGCATTTTAAATGCTTTTCAAAAATAATTTTGAGATAGAGCACTCGTGATTTTTGCGTATATATACATATATATGTGTGTGTGTGGCCGTGTGTGTTTCCTTGGACAGACCTATCTGTAGGGCTTGTTATTTAAATGTAATATATAGTGGATGTTATCGTTCGTATGTTCGTATACAAAGCATCCAGGTGTGATACCAACATGTTGCGTACATATTTATAATGTATATACATGTATATATATATATATATAGACAGTACACTCACCCCTACTTCCTCAACTTCAAAGATAGGTAAGGTCAATGACTGGACTGCCACGGCAATATTAAGGGAACATTCACACACTCGTTATATTTACCTTGTTGATGTATAAATAAAAAAAAATGTCTTGTTTCAATGTAAGAAACCGGCACTCTATTGGTAAATATTTATGAACCAGAACATACATACATATATATATGTGTATGTGTGTGGGGGGGGTGCGTGTGTTGGTGTACTAGTATAGTTCCCGACCAAAATGAGAGTATAATGATAAAGACTATTTCATTTAATGATTACAAAGAATTATAGAGGAGAAACATCAGCTTCAACAGCAGGAGCAACAATGATAATAATAATAGTAGTAGTAGTAGTAGTAGTAGTAGTAGCAGTAGCAGCAGCAGCAGCAGTAGTAGTAGAAAGTAACCACTTTCTAGACACGCAAATTTATTGTGTATTATTACATGCATGTATATATATATATGTGTGTGTGCGCGTTTGTGTGTGTGTGTGTGTGTGTGTGTGTGTGTGTGTGTGTGTGTGTGTGTGTGTGTGTGTGTGTGTGTGTGTGTGTGTGTGTGTGTGTGTGTGTGTGTATGTGTGTCTGTGTATGTGTGTATGATATGTATGATATATATTGCAGCCGTGATCGCCCCATCATTTTGTCCCACACGTAGAGTAATGCCACTATTAATTGTGATGCCACTATTGATTCTGATACCACTGAGTCTCGTTTGGGTACTTTTTTAAGCTGTCTCCGGCTGATACTGATCCACATAGCTTTTATGTTGTGGGTCACAGGTGTTGCACGGGTGTGGCTCAAACATGTTGTAGATTCATGTGGGAATTCTCTAACTTTATCACATGCTAGTCTTTGCAAAATCTTATTTTGACTGCTTTCAAATATTCTGTCTGACTTGAGACAATCTTTGTTTATTTTGTTGGAATTTACACTATGTAATTATTTATATGTATTTTAGAGATTTTCACTTTTAGCACTAATCATCATCACTATCATCATCATCATCATCATCATCATCATCATCATCACGTGCAACACAACCACCATCATCACCACCATCATCATCATCATCATCATCATCACCACCACTACCACTATAATCATCATCACCGCCACCTTCACAACCATCATCACCAACATCATCACCATCATCACCATCATCATGATATTCATTATTCCATAATCATCATTATTATTATTTTGGCAGTATCGGTAGAGGGTCGGACGCCATGCTTTGACGCATAGAGTTACGGCCCTTGCCATTCTGAGTTCAAATTAAAAAAGGTTACTTATAATGTATGGTTTCGTCCATGAACAGGAGCTGTCTTGATCACTGCTACAACACAAGACACTCGTGATTGTGGAGCGTGTCCAGCTGTATATGAACCGGTATGTGGCACTGACGGCAACACTTATTCAAACTACTGCATGTTGAAATTGAGTATTTGCAGGTAAGTACAGGATCTTCATATGTAGACGCATACACATTTATGTGGGAGGTGTAGAGGAAAAGTGCCTTTCGATTCACATAAGTAGACAGAAGTTGCAGAATATATATATATATATATATATATATATATATATATATATATATATATATATATATATATATATATAAATGGAAAAGAATGAAACGAAATTTCATTTCTAACTCTTAGTACGGGTGATACTTAAATATAGGTATGTATACTACATACATATATGTATACAGATGTACAGTAGTATGTGTATATATACATACATGCACATATATATATATATATATATATATATATATATATATATATATATATATATATATATATATATATATATATATATGTACGTATGGGTTTACCGAACATTTATTATAATGTTCGGTTTGTTTGTAAACAAACAGCCCGAATTAAGCCGTACAGTGTTCGGCAACCATCGTTCAACACTGACAAAGGAACGATGTACTAGTTTCAAGCTTATTAGCTATCGACAGCATCGTATACCTTCCTGTCAGATGATTGAACGTTTGAAAGTATATACTTTCCTTATGCATATTAACGGCTGAGCAGCCTAATTTGCATATCGAGTGAGGTAGTCGGCCGGGCGTTCAATAGCTAATAAGCGTGAAACTAGTTCATCGTTCCTTTGTCAGTGTTGAACAAAGGGGCAACGATGGTTGCCGAACGCTGTCCGGCTTAATTCGGGTTGTTTGTTTACATATATATATATTCTGTTTACATATATATATATTCTGCAACTTCTGTCTACTTATGTGAATCGAAAGGCGCTTTCACTCCAATTTATTATAAATTAAATTTATAAATTTAAGAATTCATAAATTTCCGGTTGGTTGGTTGGTTCCACAACCGGACGGTTTTTCATATATTGTCAAAGTTCTTTCGTCACACATTATGTGACCTCTTCAGTGACTGGGGATTCTTTTCTTTGTTTTGTGCTTCTGCTTTGTTCGGTCCTACGCCGTCTTGTTTTGTGTGTGTTGACAATAGTCACTGAAGAGGTCAAAGAATGTGTGACGAAAGAACTTTGACACTATATGAACAACCGTCCGGTTGTGGAACTAGCCAACCAACCAACCGGAAATTTATAAATTCTTAAATTTATAAATTTAATTTATAATAAATTGGAGTGAAAGCAACTGGTGCGTGTGTTTCTTATTGACAACATGACCCTCCCAAAGTATAACAATATCGGTTTCAACAGACGTTTTCAGATAAAGAATCTTGCTAAACAAATTCAGAAACGATATATATATATATGACTCCAGTTCCCCAGTGAATTAACAACCCAACAAGGAACTGGGCATATCAGAGTATTGACAATATCATACACCTAAACAACATATGTACTTGTCTATACAATGCTAATTCAAACTGCCTGAAGAGGTCACAGCCAAAGATGGCTCTCACTGAAATATATATAGCAGTAATAAACGAAGCTAAATTTTAATCATTTGACTTTTATTTAACTTTATTTTACACTACTCCGGAGTAACCAAACCAACCTGCGCACTTCGTCGAGTGCTCCAGCCTGCATACTGAGGTGTTGGTATACAACCAACATAAACTCAATATCTATAAATACATATATATACATATATATATATATATATATAACGAAGGAGGTGTGGTAAGGAACCAGATGGAAGATTGTCATAATAGACACAAAAATCTATCGATTGCTTGGATAGATTATAAAAAAGCATTTGATAGTTTGCCACACAGTTGGATTGAAAAATGTTTAGAGATTTTCAAAATATCCCCCGTTGTCAGGAGGTTTTTGTCATTCAGTATGAGGACATGGAGAACGACACTCCTTTTGAATAGTGAAACAAAATCACTGGAAGCTGGAGAAGTTAACATTAATTGTGGAATTTTTCAGGGTGACTCTTTATCACCGCTTTTATTCTGCATCGCACTTATACCATTAAGTAAAATGCTCAATGAAACAAAACATGGATATAGAGTCTATGACAAAACCATTAATCACCTGTTCTACATGGATGACCTGAAACTATTCGCAAAAAATGATGAACAATTGCAAGGGCTATTATCCACTGTGAACCAGTTCAGTGATGACATTAAAATGGAGTTTGGACTGGATAAATGCGCCAAAGCAACGTTCACCAGAGGAAAGCTGCTGAAGAGTTCAGACATTAATCTTGATCGGGGGAACGTGATAAGAGAGCTTGATCAAGAACAAACTTACAAATATCTAGGTGTTTGTGAAGGAGACGGAATCAAGCACTCGACAATGAGGGAAAGGATAAGGAAGGAATGTTACCGCAGAGTCAGAGCAATCTTAAGAACGGAATTGAATGCAAGGAATAGGATCGATGCCATAAACACGCTTGCCATACCAGTAGTAACCTATAGTTACAATGTCATCAACTGGTCAAGCACAGAGATCCGTAGGCTCGATACAAAAATCCGAAAATTCTTAACCATGCACATAATGCATCACCCTAAGGCAGACATAGATAGAATATATCTCCCTAGGAAAGAAGGAGGACGTGGGTTAATCCAGTTAGACATTGCGTTGAAAACTGCAACAATTGGATTATCCACATATCTAAGGGAATCACATGATTGGATGATCAAACTCGTTTTGAAACACGAAAGCACCAAAAGATCATATTCCATTACAGAAGATGCACAAAGATACAGTAATGGACTACAAATTTCAGAAGTCCCATTTACTGCTGAAATGGAAAACACAGAAAAAGCAAAGCAGGTAAAAGTAACTGCAAAGAAAGAACTGCTACAGAAACTGGCTAAGAAATGGCAAGAAAAGCCTCTGTATGGAAAATACCCAGAGCGAGCTAACAATCCTGATGTTGACAAAACTTTAACCCATCAGTGGTTGGCATCCTCTGGACTGAAATCGGAGACTGAAGGACTGATTATATCCGCACAAGATCAGTGTCTGCCAACAAAAAATTACCAAGCCAACATAATAAAAAATGGGTGCAGCCCATTATGCCGTGTATGCAAAAAACAACCAGAGACCATTGACCATATAATTTCAATGTGCAGTCCTATAGCTCCAACTGAATACCTAAACAGGCATGACAGAGCTGCACAATACATACATTGGATAATGTGTAAGCATTTTGACCTGCCCCATCAAAAGAATTGGTGGGAGCATCAACCACCTCCCATACTTGAAAAAGATCACATCTCAATCTTGTGGAACTTTAGCATCCAAACAGACCGAAAAATAGATGCAAATAGACCTGATATAATATTGAAGGACTTTCAAAGGAGGGTATGCCTGCTAATTGATATGTCTGTTCCAATAGACAAGAATGTATCTATAAAAACATTTGAAAAATTGAGCAAGTATAAGGACCTGGAGATAGAAATTGGAAAAATGTGGAAATTGAGAACTAAAACAATACCAGTGGTTGTAGGCGCTCTGGGAATGATACCTAAGGGGTCTAACGACTACTTATCGCAAATCCCAGGAAACCCGCGTATAGGAGAAATACAAAAGATAGTACTAATGGGAACTGCCCATATACTAAGGAAGATCCTGTCAATATAAGTACATCACAAGTCTAAACACTAAGGATGCATGTGTGAATATGTGTGTTCTTTCTTGAACATGGCGGACCTTGTTGTCTCTTGAGGTCACTGGTTGTGACTTGGTGATAACTCGTATAAACATAAAGCAAGATAAATGCAAATAATAATAATAATAATAATAATAATAATAATAATAATGATAATAATAATGTTTTCTTTATTAACCACAAGGGTTTACATAAAGTAGACATTAAGGACAGTACAGGACAATACAGGACGGTACAAATGGGCATTTCTGCGTATAAAAAAACAGAGGTTGAAATAAAATAACAAAGAAAAATTCCCCAATAGGGGGGAGACTTCCGAGGGACATTTGTGGAGAAAGCCCATTAAAAGACCACTGTGGTCTTTTAATGGGCTTTCTCCACAATAGTGATAATAATAATAAAAAGAAAAAGGGGAAGAAAAATTAATTTTCATGTACTTGTTCATTCAGAGAAGAGAGTTCATTACTCTGTCGATCCTTCTCTGCTTATAACTTTGTTGTGACTGGTAGTAGTAGAGGGTAGAAGAAGGAGGGGAGACGAGAAGAAGGAGAGGTGGAGGAGGCAAGGGTTAGTTGTGTTGGCAGACTGGTGTGAGAGACCTTTCAGGAGTTTCTGCTGAAGATAGAATGGGCATTCCAGTGGCAAAATTGTCTCCATTCCCCTAAATCTGAAATTTCTGCTAGGGATGGAATGAGTATTTCAATAACTCTGAATCTTCTTTATGGCAAATAAATAAGGTCAATGTTGATGAATTCTTCCAACTAAAAATCCTTCTTTTACCCTCTCCTACTACCAGTCACAATCAAGCTATCAGCAGAAAAGGATGGAAAGAGAAATGAACTCTCTTCTCTGAATGAACATGTATGTTTTTATTATTATTATTATTATTATCACCCAGAAAT
>OZ024740.1:347669821-347672321 GCA_964016885.1 Eledone cirrhosa
AAAACGGACGCGTGCTACTTGACCGCAAGCAAATGTGCGCGGCCTTTCAGCGGCACTTTGCGCGACTGTTTGAGCAGAACGACGGTGAGCCGAACGGGGCAATGGACTTTAGTTCATACCTCGACGGCCTGCCGCGTCTCTCGAACACGGACGCCGAGTTCTGCGAAAGACCGATCACGGACACTGAGATACGGGACGCTCTGGGCCGCTGCGGGAAACGCAAGTCACCCGGTCTAGATGGTCTACCCTACGAATTTTACATAGGCATGCCGGACTTGTTCTCTGGCGTCCTCGAAGCCGTCTACTGCAATTGGCAGCAGAACTGGAGAATTCCCAGTTCTGCAGGCAAGGGCGTAGTAACGCTGATCAGGAAAGACGAGAACAAGGGGGACGAAATTAACAACTTCAGGCCCATAACTCTGCTCAACACAGAGTTAAAGATTTTGGCCAAGGTGGTAGCGACGAGGTTGGCGCTTGTCGTAGAGAACCTGGTAGGGAAAGCGCAAACGTGTGCAATCCCGACCAGGTCCATACACGACAACTTCCACCTCATGCGATACATCATAGAGAGGGTGGGTAGTAAACCCGGCTTCGGTGGGGCTCTGATCAACTTGGATCAGTCTAAGGCATTCGATAGGGTCGACCATCGATACTTGGAAGCGGTTCTCAAGGCGGCCGGTTTCGGTCCCGTGTTCAGAGGATGGATCGAGGCGATGCACACCAGCATCTGCTCGAGGGTCAAGGTGAACGGCTACCTATCGGAGCCGTTCGCAATCACGCGTTCCATTCGACAGGGATGCCCTCTCTCCTCCATTCTGTATGTATTGACTCTAGAGCCACTACTGCGGAAATTGGAGCTGTTGCAGGGCATCCCCCTAGAACCGGGACTGCGCAAAGCGGCGTCGGCTTATGCCGACGACGTGACAGTAATGGTGTCGAGCACCTCGGAAATCGGGGTGATCGGCAACATACTGAAAGAATACGAAACGCTGACGGGAGCAAAACTAAACCCAGACAAGTCTGTCGGTTTGCAACTCGGTACGTGGAGAGGCAAACCGATGACATCCGACAGCGTCGTTGGACGCTGGACGGACGGACCGGTGAAATTGCTCGGGGTCTGGTTCGGTCCAGACCTCCAGGTGGAGAAAAGCTGGAACGAGGTCACGGCCAAGGTGTTTGCACTCACTCAGAAGTGGGCAGAGTGCAAACTGTCCTTGAAAGGTCGAGCGGAGGTGGCGAACACTTTCATAGCGTCCGTCATCTACTACCGCTTGACTGTCGTGCCTTGTCCCCGTGAACACCTCGCCAAGATGGAACGCATGCTCTTCCAGTTTCTGTGGAAGAAGCAGGCTCCGCTGGTGAGGAGATCCGTCTGCTGTCAGCACCCTTCCAACGGAGGGCTGGGAATGCCGTGGCTGATGATGCGCAAACATGCGCTGAGGCTGCGGTATCTCCAGGTATTCCTCACCGACCCCCAACCGGTGTGGGCACCGTTTGTGAGACAGGCTTTCCCACAGCTCGTCTCGCTAACGGAGCTGCAGTCCTGGGTGAAGAAAAGACCGAAAACGATGGGCGCCTGGCACATTGAATGCGCTCAGGCGCTCACAGTCCTCTGGCAAGCGGGCGCAGCAATCAGTGGAGACTCCACTTCGACATTCTATAGAGGGATTGTACGTTACAAGGGCGACGACGTGCTCGGAGAGACTCTGGGCGTCGAAGACGGGGTATTAAACAACCCATTTGTGGCGCCTCCCCCCTATTGGGGATTTCGATTGTTAAAATTGTTTGTTTTTATATTTTTTACACGACTGTATGTAAAATCCCCGGCATGTCTTTGTATTGTCCCCTTTCTTGTTGCGCCCTTGTGGCTAATAAAGAAATCTATCTATTTATCTATCTATATCTATCTATATATAATATATATATGTTATATATATGTAGATATACATATATATATATATATATATATATATATATATATATATATATATATATATATATATATATATATATATAGGTGTCTTACGGTATTCGTGGGGTTTACGTTCTTGGAGCACCCAGAAAGAATGAAAAACAGCGAATATTGGACGCGGTCCATAAAATGCCTATAAACATCACAATATAACGTATAATTAATATGAATGTGGTGGCGTCTTATGCAAAGGGACGGCCAATAGACCGGTATATTGTTATTAATAATTGAGCGGTAAAATATATATATATTGCCACGAAAATAAACATTAAAAAATTGCGGAGGATATTTATGGCTCCACGAAAAACCGGGACCGCGATTGCCAGATGTACGCAGTTTATATATATGTATATATTATATACACACACACACACACACACACACACACACATATATATAGTTATATATATATATATATATATATATATATATATATATATATATATATATATATATATATATATATATATATATATATATATATATATATATATATATATATATATATATATATATATTACTTTGATT
>OZ024740.1:347677321-347687321 GCA_964016885.1 Eledone cirrhosa
AAATATATAAATTTAAAAAAAAGGAACATATATGTTCTTTTTTTATGAATAAGGGACAGTTGAATTTGTTATATTCCCAACAGGCATTACCAACTATTTTGAACATTTATACAAGAACAACTCTGTCAAGAGTGCTCTTATCTGGAAGAAAGTGACAATTATATCATTTCAAAGCTTTCCAAGTTTCCCTTTAATGAAACGGACAGAATAAATGTTGATATCTAACTTGATGTGCCCTCTGCTTTGTGAGCTTAGAGACCACGGAAGAGGGGTTTCATGACCACGCGGGAGGGTATATTTATTAGTAAATAGTAAAATATATACAAATGAGTAAGTGAATTGTAGTAGATGGTTTCCAGTCCAGTCAGACTGCAACTACAAATAAAAAAAATTGTTAGTTTGCTTTGTAACAATAGCATATCCAAGTTTTCAGATAAATCAACTTACTTTAATTTTGACCTCATTTCAATGGGACCCTTGAACTTTATGGAGTCTAGCTGACTCTTTGACGTCAGGCTGGATGTTTGTAAGATGTAGCCGGAGATCTCCACGTGTAATTACATTGTAGCGATTGCGAGCCTTACTGTGCAGTCTGGAAACAGCACCAAAACTCCTCTTGACTAAGTATGAGCTTGGAAAAGGCAGAGCAAATCTCTTAGCCTCTGCATGTAGGTGTGGAAATCGACGTTGAATTTCCTCTTGCATCCAAAAAAGGGGTTCACCTATTTTGGGAAATCTAATTTTGATCATGTCATCTGCTTGAAGTTCAATGAATTCTTCCTGAAATATAACGTCCAAATCATCGACATTAGCTATGAAGGGATCTGCTACCCACATTGGGATGTCCATCGGCAAAAGGTCGACGAACCGTTCTCTCATGTTGTCTTGTAGCGCACGGAGGTGAGTGGTATAAATTTGGAGTTGGTCATCGCTTACAATGTTTTGAAAATTGGCGACACTAGGAAAATTATAGAATTCCCGTCAACAAAGATTCCTTTCGATGACATTCAATTTGGCCAGGAATGTTTTCACAGCATTCCTTGGTTTAAGCAAGGTGATCTTCTTCCCCTGCAAAGCCAAAATGACACTATTGCATTTGTCGACGATGTCGGTGAGGTAGGTGCAGTTTTGCCTCACATCGAGTGTTTTCTTCTACAGTTCTGTGTTGCGTCCTCGCATAAACTGAATGATAGAGTCGAAAGGTTCAAAGAAATGAGTAAGGCACTTGCCCTTTGAAAGCCACCTCACTTCATTATGAAGTAGAACTTGACGAATTCTTCGTCATTATCTTGGCACAGTTGCCGGAAAATTCGTTCATTGAGGGAATGCCGTTTGATAAAATTGATGACATCAAGGGCCACCTGCAAGGACTTGCTCAGCGGCTTGCTGAGTTTCTTCGGAGCCAAGTGTTGTCGATGAATGACACAATGAACAACAAATACAGATAGATTTTCTCTCTTCAGAAGAGTGACAAAACCTATATGTTGGCCGACCATTGCTCTTGCGTCGTCCGTAGCACATGATACAATGTGTGTTGTATTTGGTCCTAGATGTATGTATTACCTGCTTATGTATTGCATGTGGTCCCAGCTGTATGTATTACCTGCTTGTGTGTTGTATGTGGTCCTAGATGTGTGTATTACCTCCTTATATGTTGTATGTGGTCCTAGATGTATGTATTAACTGATATGTGTTGTATGTGGTCCTAGGTGTATGTATTACCTGCTTATGTGTTTTATGTGGTCCTAAATGTATGTATTACCTGCCTGTGTGTTGTATGTGGTCCTAGATGTGTGTACTACCTTCTTATGTGTTGCATGTGGTCCTAGATGTGTGAATTACCTGATTATGTGTTGTATGTGGTCCTAGATGTGTGTGCTACCTGCTTGTGTTTTTTTTTTATTTATTTATTTGTAATATTATTTATACAATAGGGAATAAAATAAATCTACATAGTGTTAACTCGTAGACATGAAATACATTGTTATCGGTGAAGGAAAGACAAGATTCTAACTGGCTGCGTTCAAAGTGTCCTTGACTCAGTTGACTATGGGTTTTTCCATTGTTAGGATATCAATTGCCGGTTAATGTCTAGACACGCCTGCACACCTGCTCACAGCTGCGGTCGGACCATGCTGGCTGCATGCTCATTCAAATGCATTCACATTGGCTGTCTCAAAGACATACAAATATGGCTTATAAATCTTACCAAAGTAAAGAGCCTTCCTGTGCCCCCCAAAGTTCCAAACACCCCCTAACATCCCCTTGCTCCCAAACGCCCCCCTGGAGTTCCGAAACGCCCTCCGGGGGTGCATATGCCCCCGTTGAGAACCTTTCTTCTAGAACAAAGGTTCTCAACCCATTTCTACCCTTTCGCCCCTCAAAATCACGAAAGGCCTATTTTTCCATTTTTCAATATACTACTGATTTTGATATCAGTAGATTACTGGGCCAAATCAAGTTATGTTAGAATCTTTAAAAAAATCTTTATAAAATACTCGTACGAATTAAATTCAAAAAGGTTTCAGTCTAAAACAAAAGCAAGCTATTTCAAGTTATATATTTTTGAAAAATAGACGTGAATGTTCTCAAAGATTTGATCTCAGTCGAAAAAGCTTTTTTTTTTTAATTCTATATTTCACTGTTAGCTGTTGTAACATTTTGAGTGGATAGACAATTCTACAATTCAAACTGTAAAGTCAAAATACGAAAGATGCAAAATATGAAGAATTTCTTACCTTTTTCTGGAATCACAAACTCAAGGGAAAAATAGTACCTTAGGAAATAAAGTACCTCGATCACAAACTTAGTTGCAACGAATGAATTGAGATGCTTAGTGACAGTGAGCAAACAATATCTGTATTCCTTTTATATGTATATATATATATATATATATACATAGATAGATACACACACACATACGTGCAAGCGCGCGCGCTCACACACACTGACTTGTGTGTGTGTGTGTGTGCGTTCTTTATGGTACAGAAAGAATTTTTTCTCCAGTTTTTATTGCCGAGTCAAAGGCCACTGCGCTTTTCAACAACGTCAAATAACAACGCCAAATATATATAGAAATATATAAAGAGAGAAAGAGAGAGAGAGAGAGGGTTAGAGAGAGAGAGAGAGAGAGAGAGAGAGAGAGAGAGAGAGAGAGAGAGAGAGAGAGAGAGAGAGAGAGAGAGAGAGAGAGAGAGAGAGAGAGACAAAAAGACAAACTGACAAACTGAGAGAGTAAGAAATGTGTGTGTGTGTGTTTGGTACACGTCTATCTATCTTTACATCTATCTCTCCAACAGGCGGCTCAAACATGCGGCCCGCGAACTACTTTTCTATGGCCCGTGGTAGAACCAATATTTCAGATTCCATTATAACTGGCGAAAATAAGGCGGTGAGCTGGTGGAATCGTTAGCACATCTGGCGAAATGCTTAGCGGTACTTCTTCCGTTTTTACGTTCCGAGTTCAAATTCCGCCGATCTCAACTTTGCCTTTCATCCTTTTGGAGTCGATAAATTAAGTGCCAGTTGTGAACTGGGATCAATGTAATCGACGGGACCCTAAACCTCAAATTCCATGCCTTGTGTCTATAGTAGAAATAATTATAACTGGTAAAAATCATCACCCACCACCACGTTTGGCCCAATGTGCCTCTCATCCAGGACGTAATGGACCTTTTATGTCCTTGAGTTTGAGACCCCTCTTCTACACACACATAGACACACATATCTATATACACTTTATTTTTTTTCTGTCTCTGGACTACGCCCATGTTGGAGCATCACCTTGGTAAGTTATGGGGACGTCAACAAACCAACAAGTATTGGTGGGAGTGCAAACACAAACGCAAAGACACACACCGACATATATACATATATACGACGCGCTTCTTTTTGTTTCGGTCTATCAAATCCACTCACGGGGCTTTGGTCGGCCCGGGCAGTGGGACTGAACCCGGAAACATGTGGTTGGGAAGCAGCTTCTTGTCACACTGCGCCTGTATATATATATATATATATATATATATATATATATATATATATATATATATATATATATATATATATTTGTGTGTGTGTGTGTGTGTGTGTGTCAGGGGCGAAGGGTGAGTGCATGCAAGGTATGCAGTGCATGAGTTATAGAATCTTGAGTTGATCAATTGCGTCGGTTGAAGCAAGCAGAATTTTGGCTGCTTACTAAATCGTAGAAACAAATAGATAACACACACACACACACACACACATATATATATATATATATATATACACACACAAACACACGACAGCGTCGTTTGAAGCAAGCAGAATTTTGGCTGCTTGCTAAACCGTAGACACATAAAAAGATAACCCACACACACACAAACAAACGACAGCGTCGGTTGAAGCAAGCAAAACTTTGGCTACTCACTAGATCGTAGATACATAAAAAGATAACACACACACACACATACACACACTAGATAACACTACATGCGGCTTTGACCGGGAGGGTGATTTAGAGAGTATGGGGGGGGGTAAGGCTGTACAGCCCCACTTTCCGCAATGGCGATTGGACTGCATGCCCTGCTTTCCATGTTACCCTTCGCCACTGGTGTATTGGGGTATGTGTGTGTGTATTATATAGACAATGAAAATAAAAAGAATAGTCAAGTTACTTTATAACTTTGTTTTTATTTTGTTGTTTTTTTTATTTTTATTGTTAATTTAATACCTAATATCTGACTCTGTATCTAAAGAATTAATTCAGCGAAACACAGAACTTCTCTATGGATTTTGCAAAATTACATTGCGTTCTATCTACGGTACCGACCCTACTACCAGAGGTAGAACAGACTGAAAAAAGAAAAAATATATATATGTATGTGTATCTGTGTGTGTATAATATATATATATATAAATCTATATACATACATATATACATACATACATTTACGTATGCATATAGCTATGCATGCATTTAAACATCTGTATATATACATGCATTTATATATGTGTAAGGATATTGACATGATTTTTTTTTTTTTTTGTAAGGCGAGAATTTTGACTCCAGATTTTATTACCTAGGGAGTTTAAATACCATAGCATTTCAACCTCATCAAACACCAACGCTGGCCTATGTGTGTGTATATGTATGTGTGTATGTATGTATGCCCTTCTGGTTTTATAATTTCACAAAGTTTTACCAATAGAGAGAGAGTCGGTTTCTAACATAGACACAAGACTCTCTCATTGGAATTTACACATCAACTAGGTAGATATGTATGTATGCATGCATGTGTAGATATGGATGTTATTGTATGTGTGGATGTGGATGTTTTGAGTTGTATGTGTGCATGTGTATATGCTTTGTATCTGTACATGTGTATATGCAGTTATTAGATGCAAAATTTTTGGAAAGTTTTACATATTTTTATTGTTCCATTAATGGATTGTACTTGTAGTTTCCTAACTAGTTGTGTTCTTTCTGTTCCTGTGAAGCCTAGCTTCTCAAGATTTGTATTGAGGCAGTTACTAACAAATCCCAGTGCCCCAACAATCACAGGCATAAATCTGAAGGTGTAATCAGGGTGGAGTATCTGCAGATTTCTCATCAGTTCTGCATAAATATTCTCCTTTTCACTAATCTTTGATATTATATTGGCATCTGCTGGGCAGCTAATTTCCACTGCTGTGCATGTTTTCTTCTCCCTGTCCCATATCATAATATCTGGTCTGTTATGCCTGCATTTTATTGTGGTTTTTACTGGAACATTCCACCAGTACTCTTTCATATTATGTACATGGATGTCTTCCACGTTGTTGTAGCTTTTAATGTGTTTATTATCGGGGCTATCTTTTTTACGAACTGCATTGTACAGTGTTTTGGCCACTATATCATGCCTTATAGGTATATAGTACCGCGATGACATATTTGCACAACTGCTGATGACATGGGTGATATCCTCGATGTTAGTTCTGCAGAGTCTGTACTTGTTATAACATCTAGATGTTTTGCCTGCATCCCTATCTCTTTTGTGAATCAGGTATTTCGTGCTAATCTGTTCTTGGATTGCAAAAGTGTATCCTTCAAAGTGGGAGCCAATATAGCGGTTGTTGGTCCAAGATAGACTACTTTCCTTATCTATATTACTCTCACTCTGGAGCTTCCTGGCAACATATCCATGCATGACTTTTTGCTGATAGGCATGCAGTTTTTCATCTATGGATTCACTGCGATACTGCTGAGCGACATCCCTGTGTGAGTTTTTGATTATCACACAGGGAATATCTCTCAAGGAATTCCTTCCCAACTCTCATGATCTTATCTGTTTCATGCAGATAGACTTGCTCAAGAAGCGGGCTCCTACGCTTCGAGGTTCATAGATGTTGTCGGAGAGATATGATGCGACATTCAAATGTTGTCTGGACTGATGGTAGGCCTCTGCCTCCCTGCTTACGTTTCAAGTAAAGGCGGTCTATGTCACTGTTGATGTGGAAGTTTCCGGTGTTGTTCAGTATTTTTCGAGTTCCAACATCAACTGCTCGGATTTCGTATGTATGTATATACACATGTACATATGAATGTATATGTCAATATACATGGGTGTATGTATATGCGCGGGGACATAGAACAAGTCGGGCTGGACACCGGATCGCGCGGTTAAACCACTGGGAGTGAAGGACCCCCTAGCATTTGTCAGGGCATTCTTCTAGGAGAAGGCAACTCAGGAATCTGGGATAAATCCGATATAAAACCTGCGACACAGTAATTACCGATGATGTTGATCTTTTCTTCTTTTCAGGTTATAGCTACTGTCGCTCAGAGAGTGGGATTGGCTCAGTGCACAGTCTTTCCTCACTTCAAAAAATATCTTCACGCACAGGCATTGCACGATAGTATTAATTAATAATTATTAATAATGGAATACCGTGTAATGGCCATGCACGATAACGAGGGGGCAGCCATCATCATCATGTATGTATGTATGTATGTATGCATGTATGTATGTACGTATGTACGTATGCATGTGTGTGTATGATTGTATGTATGATTGTATGTATGTATATGTATACACCCACACCTTTCATAACTATTGCTTCATTTTCTTGTCGTTTCTGTCGTTCTTGTAACTGTTGTCATAGTTGACCTTGTCCTTATTTTCATTTTCTTCGATTTTTTTCGTTTTTCTTTTATCTCTCTAGGGTTTTCGTTGAAAAGCTTCTTTCATTTATTTTCTTCATTTTCTTCATTCAAATGCATTCACACTGGCTGTCTCAGAGACGTACAAATATGGCTTATAAAACTTACCTGAGTAAAGAGCCTTCAGCGCCCCTCTAGCGCCTCCCCAAATATTCAAATGCCTCCCTAACGTCCCCTTGCTCCAAATCCTTTGTTCTAGAACATCATGCATCGTGCGAGAAATAGCAACCAAATCAACCTCAAATTACACCAGAACCTCTTAGGAAAAGAAAGAAGAGAATGGTTAATATGTCCTTAAAATACTTTGATAATTTGGGCAATCAGTGTTTATCTGCGACAAAACAATTACAAAATGACCTAAAATATACTGGAGGATAGCACTTCGCCCTCTATCCTCATGTTAGTTTATGAAATTCAAAGGGTTTCATCTAAGTGGGAAAGCAATTTCAAAACTTACGAACGTGCCAGTCATGCCACTTTCATTAACGCAGTCAACAAGTAGAAAGGAGAGCAAGATTATCCACTTCTCCTTAAGAAATGATGGTGGGAGTCGATGTTGACGATAGAATATACTGATTACAAGTCCCGTCTTGCACGTAATAATTGTTAGAAATAATGCCACAATCAAGCAATGCCCAGATAGTGGGCGTGTATGTGATGGACGGTTTCATCACCTCACACATCTCGAACAGGATCGGTTACTAACAATTGCTAACGATTCCAGTACTGCAATAGCAATACAGTTTATGCTAAATCCCCACTTTTCTAGAACTACTAAATCAATGGCTTTTGCAAGTTCACAATACTGCACGACCACTTTGACAATATCGTTGAGCGACTCGTAAGCCTAACAACATTTAAGAAGCCAAACATCCAAACTCATTCTCCGATTCCCCTGTCTGTTGCATTGTCAAAGAGACTAAATATGCGAAATATGACGCACAAAAGGCGAACACGTCTGTTCATCAATATTGTTGTCCACCCCTGCAAATACTTCACTTTCAACCCATATCTGCGTATCATCCTCGACGGCAGATCGAGACTCCCGTGGGGGAGGTTTCGAGAAGCCGTTGTCCAGAAATATGTTGCATACTTTTACATCCAGCGATACTGAAACTGCAATGTCCCGATACGTGAAGGAGATGTAGATTTTATAATGGGACAGAAAGACAGCAAGTGATTGAGTCGCAGAAATTCGGATCTTACTGATGGCTAGCAGATACAGACTTGATGTACTGATTGTCTGAAGTCAACGGACGTACCTGCTTCGACGCCAACGCAAGCCTATGTGAATTTAGAAAACACAGGCCTAATTGAAACCTGCTGGTTATGAAAAGAGTGAGAAAAATCATCTACCTTATCTATAGATAATCGGGCATACTATGTTTGTTTGTCCTAGGAGGGCACATAAAGATCCATTGCGATTATTTTTAAATTCTACCATGTCACGTATGAATCTTCGATTAGAGTAATCGAATTGTCTGTATCAGAAGTCTGTCTGTTTTTGTCTATGGAGTAAATTCATTTATTTGAGCACTATCTGTTGTGTCTATGATTTCGGATGAAGATCAGATTTTTCCAGGCAATAGTAAAATTGTAATGTGATTGTTGCTGACGCTATTGTTATGGATTTTGCTATTGTTATTAATGCTGTATCACTTCTTTGTGTATCTTCTGTTATTCTATGTATTTTTATTTTTGTTGTTATTGATGATGAGGGTGGTGGGGGGCGGATGTTCATGTTGGAGTTTGTGGTGGTGCTGCTGGTGTTACTGGTACTGGTAGCGGTAGTGTTGGTAGTTCGTGCTGATGAAGGTGGTACAGGTGGTGATGGCGCTGGTGTTGTGCCAGTGATGGTGTATGTGGAGGTCGGAGTGGTGTTGTGATAGTTGTAGTGTTGCTGGTAGTTAATGTTATTTCTTTTTTGTTTGCATATTTCACCACGCTGTTTAGTTTTTTTGTAAATATTTCCGATTTCTAAAGATTTGGGCTTTTATGAAATGTCAGGTGATTTCTCCTACCTCAAATATCTTCACCTTTATCGACCTCTATTTCTTTTATTTTACTGATGCCGCCTTCTCACCTTTTTAATCTTCTTCACTTGAGAAATCAGACAGTGTAAACATTGTCCCCGAATATGTCTGAACTTGTTCTTGCGTGTTTCTACGAATGTTGTTTTGTTCAGGAGGGCACTTTACCGTGAAATCCTTGATGTTTTTTAATGTTCCCTAACAATAGAATTATAAACTAAATCCATTATTTCAATTAAATATCTTTGAAACTTCACATAAGTTGTTTTACACACACACTTACACGCGCAGATGGCACACTCACACTCACATACATACACATAACAGCCGCACACAAATACTCACTGATACACATACACACACAATATACATATATATATAGGAGATAACGAAACAAATCGTTTCAACAGCTAAATCTACATTTCATAGAAATATGTCACCAATCACCGTCTTCTTACTTCTTCTTTCTGGTATGTATATTTTTGTATAGTGAATTGCCAGTATCGGTAGAGGGTTGGACGCCACACTTTCTAGCATAGTTACGTCCCTTTACGTTCTGAGTTCAAATCCCGCGCAGGTTAACTATGCATTTCATCCTTACGGGGTCGATAAAATAAAGTACCAGTAATGTACTGGTTAATTGCTGGCTTTGTCCCAACACTAGAAACACTTATTTCTTTTACGTTACTGGCAAAATTGTTGTATCTCAATTTTAGACAATGCTCTTCGTTGATTCTGTCTGAGCCCTAGCGCCCAATGTGTCTTGGCTTGATGTCACTAAACTAAAACCTGA
>OZ024740.1:347689821-347714821 GCA_964016885.1 Eledone cirrhosa
ATATTACAATGACTACATAATATAGGTAGATATAATTCATTATCATAATGTAATGGTTATGTTACTATTGTTTAATCATAAGTTAGTCCCATTGAATCAGAACTTCGATCAAAATCATTGCAGCCGTGATCGCCCCATCATTTTGTCCCACACGTAGAGTAATGCCACTATTAATTGTGATGCCACTGTTTATTCTGATACCACTGTTGATTGTAACTGAGTCTCGTTTGGGTACTTTTTTAAGCTGTCTCCGGCTGATACTGATCCACATAGCTTTTATGTTGTGGGTCACAGGTGTTGCACGGGTGTGGCTCAAACATGTTGTAGATTCATGTGGGAATTCTCTAACTTTATCACATGCTAGTCTTTGCAAAATCTTATTTTGACTGCTTTCAAATATTCTGTCTGACTTGAGACAATCTTTGTTTATTTTGTTGGAATTTACACTATGTAATTATTTATATGTATTTTAGAGATTTTCACTTTTAGCACGAATCATCATCACCATCATCATCATCATCATCATCATCATCATCATCATCATCACATGCACCACAACCATCATCATCACCACCACCATGATCATCATCATCATCATCATAATCACCACCACTACCACTAAAATCATCATCACCGCCATCTTCACAATCATCATCACCATCATCATCACCATCATCATCACCATCATTATCACCATCATCATCACCATCATCATGATATTCATCATTCCATAATCATCATTATTATTATTTTGGCAGTATCGGTAGAGGGTCGGACGCCATGCTTTGACGCATAGAGTTACGTCCCTTTATGGTCTGAGTTCAAATCCCGCCGAGGTTAACTTTGCTTTTCATCCTTACAGGGTCGATAAAATAATGTACCAGTAATACACTGGTTTATTGCTGGCCGTGTGCCAAATGTAGAAACAATTATTATTATTGCAATACAAATTATAAGAATGAGAAAGCGGACGATTTTATTTTCAAAATAAAAAAGGTTACTTATAATGTATGGTTTCGTCCATGAACAGGAGCTGTCTTGAACACTGCTACAACACAAGACACTCGTGATTGTGGAGCGTGTGCAGCTGTATATGAACCGGTATGTGGCACTGACGGCAACACTTATTCAAACTACTGCATGTTGAAAATGAGTATTTGCAGGTAAGTACAGGATCTTCATATGTAGACGCATACACATTTATGTGGGAGGTGTAGAGGAAAAGTGCCTTTCGATTCACATAAGTAGATAGAAGTTGCAGAATATATATATATAAATATATATATATATATATATATATATATATATATATATATATATATATATATATATAAATGAATAAAGTTAATATATCTGAGGGTACAAGGTACCCCTAGAAATACATAGGTTGTCTATGATTCAAGGTGGTTCGATGGTAATAATTTGATATACCAGAACTTAATATCAAGATAAGCAGAACAAGTAAAATTCAACCAATTTTTCAAAATAAATCAAAATTAATTTACAATTAAAATTAATCAAAATTAAAAAAATATAATATAAATATTTACCTATTCAAATGGCCCTTACTGTACAGTTTCACTTTGCAAAACATTAGATATCACATGGATATTAATGGGAAAACAAAGATCATCAGAGAAGCATTTTCCTTTCCTAGGGTTAAAAACCTCAGGAACGATAAAATATATGACCTCGTCTCCAACTGACACAGGTCTGAAAGGTCGTAAAAGTGACCCGTATGTAGGCTGGTGTGAAGTGAAGGCGGGAAATCGTAGACTTGTTGTCTATATATTTTATCGTTCCTGAGGTTTTTAACCCTAGGAAAGGAAAATGCTTCTCTGATGATCTTTGTTTTTCCATTAATATCCATGTGATATCTAATGTTTTGCAAAATGAAACTGTACAGTAAGGGTCATTTGAATAGGTAAATATTTATATTATATTTTTTAATTTTGATTAATTTTAATTGTAAATTAATTTTGATTTATTTTGAAAAATTGGTTGAATTTTACTTGTTCTGCTTATCTTGATATTAAGTTCTGGTATATCAAATTATTACCATAGAACCACCTTGAATCATAGACAATCTATGTATTTCTAGGGGTACCTTGTACCCTCAGATATATTACCTTTATTCATTAATCTCCGTTATGTAGAGAACAAATCTGTCGTTCTATCTAGCTGCTAAAATTTTTTTAGTGGCGACTATAGACAACAAGTCTACGATTTCCCGCCTTCACTTCACACCAGCCTAAATACGGGTCACTTTTACGACCTTTCAGACCTGTGTCAGTTGGAGACGAGGTCATATATTTTATCGTTCCTGAGGTTTTTAACCCTAGGAAAGGAAAATGCTTCTCTGATGATCTTTGTTTTTCCATTAATATCCATATGATATCTAATATTTTGCAAAGTGAAACTGTACAGTAAGGGCCATTTGAATAGGTAAATATTTATATTATATTTTTTAATTTTGATTAATTTTAATTGTAAATTAATTTTGATTTATTTTGAAAAATTGGTTGAATTTTACTTCTTCTGCTTATTTTGATATATATATATATATATATATATGGAAAAGAATGAAACGAAATTTCATTTCTGACTCTTAGTACGGCTGATACTTAAATATAGGTATGTATACGTACATACATATATGTATACAGACGTACAGTAGTATATATATATATATACATACATGCACACATACATATATGTACGTATGGGTTTACCGAACATTTATTATAATGTTCGGTTTGTTTGTAAACAAACAGCCCGAATTAAGCCGTACAGTGTTCGGCAACCATCGTTCAACACTGACAAAGGAACGATTAACTAGTTTCAAGCTTATTAGCTATCGTCAGCATCGTATACCTTCCTGTCAGATGATATAACCTTTGAAAGTATCTACTTTCCTTATGCATATTAACGCCTGAGCTGCGTAATTTGCATATCGAGTGAGTTAGTCGGCCGGGCGTACAGAAAACGATAATAGAAAAGAATGAAACGAAATTTCATTTCTCATTCTTAGTACAGCTGATACTTAAATAGAAGTATCTATACGTACATACATATATGTATACAGACGTACAGTAGTATGTATATATATATACATACATGCACACATATATGTATGTACGTATGGGTTTAGCGAACATTTATTATAATGCTCGGTTTGTTTGTAAACAAACAACCCGAATTACGCCATACAGTGTTCAGGCAACCATCGTCAACTTTTTGTTCAACACTGACACAGGAACGATGTACTTGTTTCAAGCTTATTAGCTATCGTCAACATCGTATACCTTTCTGTCGGATGGTTGAACGTTTGAAAGTATATACTTTCCTTATGCATATTAACGGCTGAGCAGCCTAATTTGCATATCGATTTAGTTAGTCGGCCGGGCGCACCGAAAACAATAAATGGAAAAGAATGAAACGAAATTTCATTTCTCACTCTTAGTACGGTTGGTACTTAATTGTAAATGTAAGTATGTATGTATACGTACATACATATATTTATACAGACGTACAGTAGTATGTATATATATACATACATGCATACACATATATATATGTACGTATGGGTTTACCGAACATTTATTATAATGCTCGGTTTGTTTGTAAACAAACAACCCGAATTACGCCATACAGTGTTCAGGCAACCATCGTCACCTTTTTGTTCAACACTGACACAGGAACGATGTACTAGTTTCAAGCTTATTAGCTATCGTCAGCATCGTATACCTTTCTATCAGATGGTTGAACGTCTGAAAGTATATACTTTCCTTATACATATTAACGGCTGAGCAGCCTAACTTTCATATCGAGTAAGTTAGTCGGCCGGGCGTACCGAAAACGATAAATGGAAAAGAATGAAACGAAATTTCATTTCTCGCTCTTAGTACGGATGGCACTTAAATGTAAGTGTGTATGTATACATATATATATAAGTGTCTTACGGTATTCGTGTGGTTTACCTTCTTTGAGCACCCACGAAGAGTGAAAAACAGCGAATATTGGACGTGGTCCATAAAATGCCTATAAACATCACAATATAACGTATAATATAAAAACAAGTGGTGTCGTCTTATGCGAAGGGGCGGCCAATAGAGCGGTATATTGTTATTAATAATTTAGCGCTAAAATATATATATATTGCCAGTAAAAAAACATAAAAAATTTGCGGAGGGTATTTCCGCGAATAACCGGGACCGCGAATGTCAGATGTACGCTGTATATATGTATATATATATATACACACACACACACATATATATATATATATATATATATATATATATATATATATATATATATATATATATATATATATATATATATATTACTTTCATTATTTTACTTTCATTCGAGGTTAACTTTGTCTTTCATCCTTACGGGGTCGATAAAATAAAGTACCAGTAATGTACTGGGTAATTGCTGGCCTTGTGCCTAAAGTAGAAACAATTATTTTACTATCTAATTGTCATGAAATAGTAAATTAATAGTTACTTTTATATTTTTCAAAAATATTTATTTTGTATGTGTATGAGTGTGTGTGTTTGTGGTCGCTTGTGTGTGACCATGGGCATCTAATCATGTTACCGTTTGTTGCTTTTTTTTATTACAGAGGCACAACATTGCCGAATGTCGTAAAGAAACATGATGGTATTTGCAAATGAAACGCCTGCCAATATCCGTGAACATTTTCGAATTTAAGATATATAAATAAAAAGAATGAATAAATAAACTGCTTTTGTTCTTTCTAAATCTAAGTAACATTTATCTATTTGCAAATTGCGTTTAAAATATCATAAAGTAATACGTTAAAGGACAAATAAAAAGGAAGATAGAAATATGGGATGGGAAAGCTCTACGTTCTTGGACAAGTTGACAAAAGCGTTGCTTTGGAGAAAATTTAAGAGAACCAACTTCATCAGCTATTTCACCTCAGGAGGCTCCTTACTCAGTCATGGTGCACTTGTTCCAATATTGCGGGGTAAACAGCTGTCCGGGAACATTGAAGAGCTCAATGGCGGCTTGCTAGTGAAGGGTGGATCCTAAATTTGGGACCGAAGTGATTAGGGTTGCATTGAAGAGATGGAACGTTCTAGGCGAGGGATTTACCTCCCTGAAACGGGAAAATGGTAGTCTCATTAAGCCAAGACACATATGTGAAGTAAACTGGAAAGTGGTATCTGAGATATTCAGAGTATTCTGACGAGAGAAATACAGCAAAGTTAAAGTAAAATTCAGGTTCCATAATAGGAGACATTATAACACCAAATAAAGACAGCGTCGTATTATTACAAGAAATAGATGTAACAAAACAAAAAAAAGTATCAGTGGGGTTAATTGAAATTACGAATCCTTTTGTGTCGTTGATGATAGAATTTGTACATAATTAGGCAACATACAGACATACACGATGGCTGCAAACTCTGCTAAGAGTATTACAATCGCATGTCAGATTACAGAGTTCATTGCACTTTTAGGCTACGGCCAGCCATACGAACCCGTAACAGATTCTCCACAAGTGAAGCCTGCGCTTTTAAGGTGTTTTTTAAGTGAGTAAAGGCTTGCACTCGACCAATCCCACTCTCTGAGCATCAAAAAAACTACCCGATAAGGAGAACTGGTCAACATCATCAGATGCTTCCGAAGCTGCAGATTTGTTTTCAGAGTTTCCCTCTCTTAAAAAGGTATTATGACAACAACTGGGGGTGTTACACTCCCACGAGAAAAAAAAGTACTAGTTGGATGGCCGTTGACACCAAATATCCCCCTGCTCACCATGCAAGCGTGCTGAGGTTGCCGGATTAGTAGCAGACGTCCCAGAGACAGGTAGTACTGGGTTACATGTTACTAGTAGCACTCGAGAGAGACCTAATATACAGACACACACAGACACACACACACACACACATACAATGGGAGATTAATTCAGGTATAAATTTGATACTTGAAAAGAGAAAAAAACATGACAATATTTTTTTAAAAAACCAAAGAAAGAAACTCTGCTTACGAGGATATCGTTGGAGACGTCTACGACCAATTAAAACCCTATATTTTGTGTAAACAAGAACAAAACAACTACACTCCTCATCAACAGAGAGATAGAGAAGGAGAAAGAGAGAGAGAGAGAGTAAGAGAGAGAGTGAGAGAGAGAGAGAGAGAGAGAGAGAGAGAGAGAGAGAGAGAGAGAGAGAGAGAGAGAAATAAAATAGAAATGTATCACTTATGATGTCACAGATGTTTACGAAAGAACTATGAGAGACTATATTTATATCTATATTTACTCATTTAATGATAAACATTGATTGCTAGCTGAATTAACCATAGAGATATTAAATATACTGAATCGAAACCCAGCCCAAACCAAACAGTAAGTGTGTTTCAATATATATTTCTTGCAATATTATAACAACATCACCCTCCCCAAATATAACAATATTTGTTTCAATATATTTGTTTCAACGATTTCATATCAAAAACCTTGCAAAACAAATTCATCGCCGATATTTGGAAAGAGTGCAAGTAAAACTCTTCAAGTTGATCACCCTGACAGAAGAATTGAGAGTTGTCAGCGAGAAACTCCGATATTAGAACAGAGTTATTGGAAGGAAATCAGTCTATAGATCTGAGATGCAAATCAATAAACCTCAATGAGACATCGTACCAAGGAAATAGATTCATTCTAGAGGAAATATGGGGTGAGAAAAAGAATGTCAACCAAGATGCAATGTGGTTAAAAGATCTCCGAACGAACTATTAGCCCTGCCTTATACCAAACATTTACAGCATCATGATACACTTGGGTCTGTGTCTGAAAATCTTCAAGGTAACAAAGCACAAGGAAGAGATTTGATTGTCGGCTATTGGTACGAAATGTGACATTCTATCGGGTGTATCTTATCAACCTCTACCAATAAACTATCTATGTTTGATATTAGCAGAGATGAGATTGATTCCCCAAAATAAAAATACCTACTTAGCAACTCGACTCGTGACAACGTACATGGTGAAGAAGTTATAATAAGGATACAGGCAGGCCAAAGGGATTGGTAGAAATAGCAGTTCGTTTGGTCTAAAATAAAGCAGCTGTACTAAAATATAATGCTAGTAGCAGAAGTACTTAAGATTTTGATTAATACATATTGATGTTTTTTTACACTTGAATTAGTGTATATATATATGTGTATGTGTGTGTGTGTGTGTGCATATATATAAATATATATATATATATATAGTATATTAGGGAGAGGATCAGGGGTGTATAACACTCCACTTATCCAACAGGCAGTATAAGGTTAGCTCGATGTCTGAGGACAGAGCCGTGATATAATCAACAACAAAGAACGCCTATAGCATATGCATATCTTTACTTGCTAACATTGTTTCATCCGCACTATAAGTGGGACTCATCAGAGCATAAAGGTTGATTACATATCACACAAGCAATAACAAATCCAAGACATTGAAGAAATAAAGAATAAAAAATAATAAAAGATAAAAAATATTGAGGAAGTAAAAATAAAAATAAACATTGAAAAATAAACATTGAAAAATAAACATTGAACAATAATTGAAAAATAAGGGGTGCTATCAGTCGCAGTTGGGCGGGGTGCTGTCAACATATAGTTACATACAAGCATACACATGGATAAGAGAACAGACAAGAATAGATAAGATAGATAGGAGTAGGTAAGAATAAATAAAAAAATAGGTGAAAAATAGGTAAAAAATAGACATATAATATATATAAGAAAATATAAAAAACATACATATGAAATATACAGATAATAGTGATACAGGGTAAGGAATGAAGTAAAATAAAATAAAATTAAATTAAAATTAAAATTATATAAAATAAAATATAATATAATATAATAATAAAATAAGATAAAATAAAATAAAATAAAATAAAATAAAATAAAATAAAATAAAATAAAATAAAATAAAATAAAATAAAATAATATAATATAAGATATAATTAAATAAAATTAAATAAATAAAATTAAATATAATTAAATGAAATAAAATAAAATAAAATAAAGTAAATTGAGATAAGATATATATTTTTTTAGAATATATTTCTTGAATATATCAGGGGCCCACGAAGGCCCTAAGTGTCACAGTTATCAGTATCACTTGACCATTGCAATGCAATGGAGACGTCCCAGGTTGGGCAGTCTCAAAAGTTCACTCGAAAGTCACAGGTGTGCATTCACACAGTTGAGCGGTGGGGTAATCACAAACCGGTTCACACCCGGGCAGGAGTCCAATGGTCAACAGAGGTACATCGAAGGAAGGTAGGAGAATTCACGTGCAGCAGCAAGAGGCAGACAAGTGGGCCGAAAGCAAGCAGGTGCAGGCGGGCTAGCCGAAAGCAAGCAAATACAGTTGGGTCAGGCGGGTTAATATGCATACTCAACAGCGCATACAAAAGATATATAAAAAAAAGCTTCAAGAGCCAATATCATGAAGTCACCGCATTGGGACATCTCAAGATTATACACACCAATATGTTCTGCACGTATATGCACATATACACACCACATGCATATGCAGAGACGGTATACATATATATATTTTTTTATATACAGACATATACAACCACCTACACCCATACACATATAAATGTATACACAGACACACACGCACACACACACAGCGTAGGACACCCGGGTCAAAGCTGATATTAAACACAGAAATACCACATCAGGCAAGACCCACCACCACGGATAATACATTCAAAATAAATACATACGAGGAGATGCAGTAAAATAAATCAAATTGAATTCCTACGAAGATAATCGTGTCCGCACGTGCCATATACGTGCGTATATTATATTTTATTTTATATAATTTTAATTTTAATTTTATTTTATTTTATTTTATTTTATTTCATTCCTTACCCTGTATCACTATTATCTGTATATTTCATATGTATGTTTTTTATATTTTCTTATATATATTATGTCTATTTTTTACCTATTTTTCACCTATTTTTTATCTATTCTTACCTACTCCTATCTATCTTATCTATTCTTGTCTGTTCTCTTATCCATGTGTATGCTTGTATGTAACTATATGTTGACAGCACCCCGCCCAACTGCGACTGATAGCACCCCTTATTTTTCAATTATTGTTCAATGTTTATTTTTCAATGTTTATTTTTCAATGTTTATTTTTATTTTTACTTCCTCAATATTTTTTATCTTTTATTATTTTTTATTCTTTATTTCTTCAATGTCTTGGATTTGTTATTGCTTGTGTGATATGTAATCAACCTTTATGCTCTGATGAGTCCCACTTATAGTGCGGATGAAACAATGTTAGCAAGTAAAGATATGCATATGCTATAGGCGTTCTTTGTTGTTGATTATATATATATATACATAAATATATATAGATATAAATATATATATATATCTATATATATATGTATATATATATATGTATGTTTGTAAATAAATATATATATATATATATATATACACTCACACGCACACATGTATACATATATATATATATACACACACACACATGTGTATATATATATATATATATATATTAGTATCAGTACTGTGAAATACCGATGTCTGTATAGTATATTTAATTGTTTCTACTTTAGGCACAAGGCCAGCAATTACCCAGTGCGTTACTGGTACTTTATTTTATCGACCCCGTAAGGATGAAAGGCAAAGTCAACCTCGGCGGGATTTGAACTCAGATCGTAAAGGGACGTAACTATGCTGGAAAGCATGGCGTCCGACCCTCTACCGATACTGCCAATAGTATATTTAATAATATACTGTATGTTTATTTAAACATATTTTGAAGAGCATTCGCTATGAGTTTTTAAGTAGTGACTACGTCACTTACTTAGTCTTGGCAAAGACAAATATATATATATATATATATATATATATATATATATATATATATATATATATATATATATATATATATATATATATATATATATATATATATATATATATATATATATATATATATATATATATATATATATATATATATATATATATATATATATATATATATATATATATATATATATATATATATATTTATATTTATATATATATATGTATAAGGAAGCAACCTTAGATGACCCTGACACACGGTACTGGAGCCAGCTTCCGGCCTTATGTTTAGAATGATCCTATTTAACTCTGATTTCGCCACATTCGCCGAAATGAGCGAAAGGAGGATTCTTTAGAACAAAGGTTCTCAACCCTTTTCTGCCAAACGCCCCCTTTCGCCCCTCGAAATCACGAAAGGCCTATTTTTTCATTTTTCAATATACTACTGATTTTGATATCAGTAGCTTACTGGGCCAAATCAAGTTATGTTAGAATCTTTAAAAAAATCTTTATAAAATACTCGTACGAATTAAATTCAAAAAGGTTTCAGTCTAAAACAAAAGCAAGCTATTTCAAATTATATATTTTTGATAAATAGACGTGAATGTTCTCAAAGATTTGATCTCTGTCGAAAAAGATTGTTTTTTTTAATTCTATATTTCACTGTTAGCTGTTGTAACATTTTAAGTGGATAGACAATTCAACAATTCAAGCTGTAAAGTCGAAATACGAAAGATGCAAAATATGAAGAATTTCTTACCTTTCTCTGGAATCACAAACTCAAGGGAGAAATAGTACCTTGGGAAATAAAGTACCTCGATCACAAACTTAGTTGCAACGAATGGATTGAGATGCTTAGTGACAGTGAACAAACAATATCTGTATTCCTTTTATATGTATATATATATATATACATAGATAGATACACACACACACATATACGTGCAAGCGCGCGCGCACACACGCACACACAGACTTGTGTGTGTGTGTGTGCGTTCTTTATGCTACGAGAAGAATTTTCTCTCCAGTTTTTTTTGCCGAGTCAAAGGCCACTGCGCTTTTCAACAACGTCAAATAACAACGCCAAATATATATATATATAAAGAGAGAAAGAGAGAGAGAGAGAGACGGAGACAGAGAGAGACAGACAGAGAGAGAGAGAGAGAGCGAGAGAGAGAGACAAAAAGACAAACTGAGAGAGTAAGAAATGTGTGTGTGTGTGTGTGTTTGGTACACGTCTATCTATTTATCCATCTATCTCTCCAACAGGCGGCTCAAACATGCGGCCCGCGAACTACTTTTCTATGGCATGTGGTAGAACCAATATCTCAGATTCCATTATAACTGGCGAAAATAAGGCGGTGAGCTGGTGGAATCGTTAGCACATCTGGCGAAATGCTTAGCGGTACTTCGTCCGTTTTTACGTTCCGAGTTCAAATTCCGACGATCTCAACTTTGCCTTTCATCCTTTTGCAGTCGATAAATTAAGTACCAGTTGTGAACTGGTATCGATGTAATCGACGAGACCCTAAACCTCAAATTCCATGCCTTGTGTCTATAGTAGAAATAATTATAACTGGTAAAAATCATCACCCACCACCACGTTTGGCTCACTGTGCCTCTCATCCAGGACGTAATGGCCCTTTTATGTCCTTGAGTTTGAGACCCCTCTTCTACACACACACAGACACACATATCTATATACATTTTACTTTTTTTCTGTTTCTGGACTACGCCCCTGCTGGAGCATCACCTTGGTAAGTTATGGGGACGTCAACAAACCAACAAGTATTGGTGGGAGTGCAAACACAAACGCAAAGACACACACCGACATATATACATATATACGACGCGCTTCTTTTTGTTTCGGTCTATCAACTCCATTCACAGGGCTTTTGTCGGCCCGATCAGTGGGACTGAACCCGGAAACATGTGGTTGGGAAGCAGCTTCTTGTCACACTGCGCCTGTATATATATATATATATATATATATATATATATATATATATATATATATATATATATATATATATATGTGTGTGTGTGTGTGTGTGTGTGTCAGGGGCGAAGGGTGCGTGCAAGTAACGCATGCAATGCATAGGTTATAGAATCTTGAGTTGATCAATTGCGTCGGTTGAAGCAAGCAGGATTTTGGCGGCTTACTAAATCGTAGAAACAAATAGATAACACACACACACACACATATATATATATATATATATATATGAAAAATATGGGGAGAAGAATACTGCATGGTTGCACATGGATTACATATTATAAAATTAGTCCCTCATCAGTGATTTGCCAACGATCATTGGTATTTCATCGCATTAAAAATCATATACCTCACGTTGGTGCGAGCAATAACTAAAATAAGTTATTGGGACAGGTGAAACGCGTAAAGCGAGTGAAACAAGTAAACAACATCGAAGAAAGGCTAACCGAAGATGGGAAGAAAACAAGCAACATGGTTATTCGATCAGCATAAACTGGGTGAATTCAAAGCGTGAGCAAACAGACCTTTCGCTGTGAATCGGATGTAAGAAAGAAAGATCCGACCCCTAGCGAACGGGAGGAAGTGAGAAGGGGAGAAACATATATATATATATATACACAGAAACACACGACAGTGTCAGTTGAAGCAAGCAAATTTTGGCTACTCACTAGATCGTAGATACATAAAAAGATAACTCACACACACACACTCACACATACACAAACTAGATAACACTACATGCGGCTTTGACCCGGGAGGGTCATTTAGAGGGTATGGGGGGGGGGAAGGCTGCATGGATTGGACTGCATGCCCTGCTTTCCATGTTACCCTTCGCCACTGGTGTATTGGTGTATGTGTGTGTGTGTATTATCAAATTGACAATGAAAATAAAAAGAACAGTCAAGTTACTTTATAACTTTGTTTTTATGTTGTTGTTTTTTTTGTTTTTATTGTTAATTTAATACCTAATATCTGACTCTGTATCTAAAGAATTAATTCAGCGAAACACAGAACTTCTCTATGGATTTTACAAAATTACATTGCGTTCTATCTACGGTACCGACCCTACTACCAGAGGTAGAACAGACTGAAAAAAGAAAAAATATATATATGTATGTGTGTCTGTGTGTGTATAATATATATATATATAAATCTACATACATATATACATACATACATTTACGTATGTATATAGCTATGCATTTATACATCTGTATATATACATGCATTTATATATGTGTGTAAGGATATTGACATGATTTTTTTTTTTTTTGTAAGGAGAGAATTTTGCCTCCAGATTTTATTACCTAGGGAGATTAAATACCATAGCATTTCAACCTCATCAAACACCAACGCTGGCCTATGTGTGTGTATATGTATGTGTGTATGTATGTATGTTCTTCCGGTTATATAATTTCACAAAGTTTTACCAATAGAGAGGGAGTCGGTTTCTAACATAGACACAAGACTCTCTCATTGGAATTTACACATCAACTAGGTAGATATGTATGTATGCATGCATGTGTAGATATGGATGTTATTGTATGTGTGGATGTGGATGTGTTGAGTTGTATGTGTGCATGTGTATGTGCTTTGTATCTGTACATGTGTATATGCAGTTATTAGATGCAACATTTTTGGAATGTTTTACATATTTTTATTGTTCCATTAATGGATTGTACTTGTAGTTTCCTAACTAGTTGTGTTCTTTCTGTTCCTGGGAAACCTAGCTTCTCAAGATTGGTATTGAGGCAGTTACTAACATATCCCAGTGCCCCAGCAATCACAGGCATAAATCTGAAGGTGTAATCAGGGTGGAGTATCTGCAGATTTCTCATCAGTTCTGCATAAATATTCTCCTTTTCACTAATCTTTGATATTATATTGGCATCTGCTGGGCAGCTAATTTCCACTACTGTTCATGTATTCTTCTCCCTGTCCAATATCATAATATCTGCTCTGTTATGCCTGCATTTTATTGGAGTTTTTACTGGAACATTCCACCAGTGCTCTTTCATATTATGTACATGGATGTCTGACACATTGTTGTAGCTTTTAATGTGTTTATTATCGGGGCTATCTTTTTTACGAACTGCATTGTACAGTGTTTTGGCCACTACATCATGCCTTATCGGTAGATAGTACCGCGATGACATCTTTGGACAGCTGCTGATGACATGGGTGATATCCTCGATGTTAGTTCTGCAGAGTCTGTACTTGTTATAACATCTAGGTGTTTTGCCTGCATCCCTATCTCTTTTGTGAATCAGGTATTTCGTGCTAATCTGTTCTTGGATTGCAAAAGTGTATCCTTCAAAGTGGGAGCCAATATAGCGGTTGTTGGTCCAAGATAGACTACTTTCCTTATCTATATTACTCTCACTCTGGAGCTTCCTGGCAACATATCCATGCATGATTTTTTGCTGATAGGCATGCAGTTTTTCATCCATGGATTCACTGCGATACTGCTGAGCGACATCCCTGTGTGAGTTTTTGATTATCACACAGGGAATATCTCTCAAGGAATTCCTTCCCAACTCTCATGATCTTATCTGTTTCATGCAGATAGACTTGCTCGAGAAGCGGGCTCCTACGCTTCGAGGTTCGTAGATGTTGTCGGAGAGATATGATGCGACATTCAAATGTTGTCTGGACTGATGGTAGGCCTCTGCCTCCCTGCTTACGTTTCAAGTAAAGGCGGTCTATGTCACTGTTGATGTGGAAGTTTCCGGTGTTGTTCAGTATTTTTCGAGTTCCAACATCAACTGCTCGGATTTCGTATGTATGTATATACACATGTACATATGAATGTATATGTCAATATACATGGGTGTATATATATGCGCGGTGACATAGAACAAGTCGGGCTGGACACCCGATCGCGCGGTTAAACCACTGGGAGTGAAGGACCCCCTAGCATTTGTCAGGGCATTCTCCTAGGAGAAGGCAACTCAGGAAACTTGGATAACTCCGATATAAAACCTGCGACACAGTAGTTACCGATGATGTTGATCTTTTCTTCTTTTCGAGTTATAGTTACTGTCGCTCAGAGAGTGGGATTGGCTCAGTGCACAGTCTTTCCTCACTTTAAAAAATATCTTCACGCACAGGCATTGCACGATAGTATTAATTAATAATTATTAATAATGGAATACCGTGTAATGGCCATACTCGATAACGAGGGGGCAGCCATCATCATCATGTATGTATGTATGTATGTATGTATGTATGTATGTATGTATGTATGTATGTATGTATGTATGTATGTATGTATGTATGTACGTTTATGTCAGGTCACCACTTGGTGCTACTAGTAACATGTATCCCAGTACAACCTGTCTCATGGTCGGGTCGTTGGCGATTAAACTGGCAACCCGACCAAGGTTTCTTGGTGAGGAGGGTGACTTTGGATATCCTGCAGGACTAAAAACAAAACCTGTCAAAGGGCAGAGGAGCTCTTAAGAGTCAATGGCCATGCAAAATCTCCGGGAGAGATGATTCCTTAGCCTTTGTCAATGCAGAATTCTAGGACAAGGAAAACTCTGATATAACAGTAATGTTGACTTGTTCTTCTTTTTGGTAAATATCAACTTGGTTAAGAGAGTGGGACTGGCTTTGTGCAGTGCCTTTGCTCACTATAAAAGCTTCACGGCACAGGCATTGCTTTGTATCTGGAGATCTCTCTGCACTTGTCGTCACATGGTACCATGTACACTATGTGTCAATAATTGTCACAAGTGTAGTGTTTGTGCCAGAGTTGTCAAGTCGCTGGCTGGACTAAAAAGTCACACTCGTTCAGCGCATCGGTAGGGGTTCTCCTACGTGGATATAAAGTAGTGGCCGTACTCGAAAACGAGTTGGCAGCCACCATGTATGTACGTATGCATGTGTGTGTATGATTGTATGTATGATTGTATGTATGTATATGTGTTCACCCACACCTTTCATAACCATTGCTTCATTTTCTTGTCGTTTCTGTTGTTCTTGTAACTGTTGTCATAGTTGAACTTGTCCTTATTTTCATTTTCTTTGATTTCTTTCGTTTTTCTTTTATCTCTCTCGTGATTTCGTTGAAAAGCTTCTTTCATTCATTTTCTTCGTTTTCTTCATTCAAATGCATTCACACTGGCAGTCTCAGAGACGTACAAATATGGCTTATAAAACTTACCTGAGTAAAGAGCCTTCAGCGCCCCTCTAGCGCCTCCCCAAATATTCAAACGCCTCCCTAACGTCCCCTTGCTCCAAATCCTTTGTTCTAGAACATCATGCATCGTGCGAGAAATAGCAACCAAATCTACCTCAAATTACACTTGAACCTCTCAGGAAAAGAAAGAAGAGAATGGTTAATATGTCCTTAAAATACTTTGATAAATTTGGGCAATCAGTGTTTATCTGCGACAAAACAATTACAAAATGACCTAAAATATACTGGAGGATAGCACTTCGCCCTCTATCCTCATGTTAGTTTATGAAATTCAAAGGGTTTCATCTAAGTGGGAAAGCAATTTCAAAACTTACCAACGTGCCAGTCATGCCACTTTCATTAACGTAGTCAACAAGCAGCAAGGAGAGCAAGATTATCCACTTCTCCTTAAGAAATGATGGTGGGAGTCGATGTTGACGATAGAATATACTGATTACAAGTCCCGTCTTGCACGTAATAATTGTTAGAAATAATGCCACAATCAAGCAATGCCCAGATAGTGGGCGTGTATGTGATGGACGGTTTCATCACCTCACACATCTCGAACAGGATCGGTTACTAACAATTGCTAACGATTCCAGTACTGCAATAGCAATACAGTTTATGCTAAATCCCCACTTTTCTAGAACTACTAAATCAATGGCTTTTGCAAGTTCACAATATTCCACGACCACTTTGACAATATCGTTGAGCGACTCGTAAGCCTAACAACATCTAAGAAGCCAAACATCCAAACTCATTCTCCGATTCCCCTGTCTGTTGCATTGTCAAAGAGACTAAATATGCTAAATATGACGCACAAAAGGCGAACACGTCTGTTCATCAATATTGTTGTCCACCCCTGCAAATATTTCACTTTCAACCCCTATCTGCCTATGATCTCCGACGGCAGATGGAGACTCCCGTGGGGGAGGTTTCGAGAAGCCGTTGTCCAGAAAGATGTTGCATACTTTTACATCCAGCGATGCTGAAACTGCAATGTCCCGATACGTGAAGGAGATTTAGATTTTATAATTGGACAGAAAGACAGCAAGTGATTGAGTCGCAGAAATTCGGATCTTACTGATGGCTAGCAGATACAGACTTGATGTACTGATTGTCTGAAGTCAACGGACGTACCTGCTTCGACGCCAACGCAAGCCTATGTGAATTTAGAAAACACAGGACTAATTGAAACCTGGTGGTTATCAAAAGAGTGAGAAAAGTCATCTACCTTATCTATAGATAATCGGGCATACTATGTTTGTTTGTCCTAGGAGGGCTCATTAAGATCCATTGCGATTATTTTAAAATTCTGCCATGTCACGTATGAATCTTCGATTAGAGTAATCGAATTGTCTGTATCAGAAGTCTGTCTGTTTTTGTCTATGGAGTAAATTCATTTATTTGAGCACTATCTGTTGTGTCTATGATTTCGGATGAAGATCAGATTTTTCCAGGCAATAGTAAAATTGTAATATGATTGTTGCTGACGCTATTGTTATGGATTTTGCTATTGTTATTATTGCTGTATCACTTCTTTGTGTATCTTCTGTTATTCTATGTATTTTTATTTTTGTTGTTATTGATGATGAGGGTGGTCGTGGGCGGATGTTCATGTTGGAGTTTGTGGTGGTCCTGCTGGTGTTACTGGTACTGGTAGCGGTAGTGTTGGTAGTTCGTGCTGATGATGGTGGTACAGGTGGTGATGGCGCTGGTGTTGTGCCAGTGATGGCGTTTGTGGAGGTCGTAGTGGTGTTGTGATAGTTGTAGTGTTGCTGGTAGTTACTGTTATTTCATTTTTGTTTGCATATTTCACCACGCTGTTTAGTTTTTTTGTAAATATTTCTGATTTCTAAAGATTTCGGCTTTTATGAAATGTCAGGTGATTTCTCCTACCTCAAATATCTTCACCTTTATCGACCTCTATTTCTTTTATTTTACTGATGCCGCCTTCTCACCTTTTTAATCTTCTTCACTTGAGAAATCAGACAGTGTAAACATTGTCCCCGAATATGTCTGAACTTGTTCTTGCGTGTTTCTACGAATGTTGTTTTGTTCAGGAGGGCACTTTACCGTTAAATCCTTGAAATTTTTTAATGTTCCCTAACAATAGAATTATAAACTAAATCCATTATTTTAATTAAATATCTTTGAAACTTCACATAAGTTGTTTTACACACACACTTACACGTGCAGACCGCACACTCACACTCACATACATACACAAGCACACACATAACAGCCGCACACAAATACTCACTGATACACATACACACACAATATACATATATATATAGGAGATAACGAAATAAATCGTTTCAACAGCTAAATCTACATTTCATAGAAATATGTCACCAATCACCGTCTTCTTGCTTCTTCTTTCTGGTATGTATATTTTTGTATATTGAATTGGCAGTATCGGTAGAGGGTTGGACGCCACTCTTTCTAGCATAGTTACGTCCCTTTACGTTCTGAGTTCAAATCCCGCCGAGGTTAACTTTGCCTTTCATCCTTACGGGGTCGATAAAATAAAGTACCAGTAATGTACTGGTTAATTGCTGGCTTTGTGCCAAAACTAGAAACACTTATTTATTTTAAGTTACTGCCAACACTGTTGTATCTCAATTTTAGACAATGCTCTTCGTTGATTCTGTCTGAGCCCTAGTGCCCAGTGTGTCTTGGCTTGATGTCACTAAACTAAAACCTGACACAATATATTGTTGGCGTTCACATCATCTCAAATATGCATCCAAAGCAAAGAATTGATCGTCTTCATTCGTAATGTCCGAATAATTTCAACAGGTGGGTCAATGTCCTTAATCAGGACCAAATGATCTACACTCTGCCAGATTGACTATATATCCAATTTTCTGCTGTTTCTAACTCCCTCCTCTCTCTCTCTCGCTCTCTCTCTCTATATATATATAAATATATATATATAAATATATATATATATATATATATATATAAATATACGTGGGAAAGTAAAAAATCGGAGAATAGACCGTTAAAACATGTTTATCTAAAAGATCACCCACGTACGTTTCGCCCAATTTTTTTTATGTGCATAATATGCCTTGAAATTTCGGGAAAATCGGCTCGACGTAACGCCTCAAAAAAAACCTAGAAAGCTGAAAAAATGAAGTTTTTCACCTAATGCGGGCCCTATGTCATAAAAAGTGGGATTTTCTGTGTTCACTGTATGAAGAAGAGACTGCCTAATACATAGTTACAATTTGAAGGAAATCGGTCTGACGTAATGTCTCAAAGCACCCCTAGAAAGCTGAAAAAACGCAGATTTGTTACCTAATGTGGGCCCTAGGGGATCAAAAAGTAGAATTTGTTTATGTTCACAACACTCCCTCAAACATAAGTAATACACATGTAAAGGTTGAAAAAAGTCGGTTAGGTACTTCTCGTGTTTTAGGGATTCAAACTCACAGACACAGACACGCACACACACACGCACACACACACACACACACACACACGGACACAGACACACGGACACAGACATCCTCATTGAAGTGATGTAATGCAGACAGCCAGACATAAAGACAGATATTATAAGGGTGCGACGTTATATGTATGTATCTAAAAAGAGAAAGACTAAGAATCATAGAGAGATCATTAAAACGTCTAATGGGGTCCCTAGGACATTGAATATTTGAAATTTGTTTTGCTCAAAACACTCCCCGAAACATAAGTACTACATGTGTAAAGATTGAAAAGAGTCGGTTGGGTGTTTCTTGAGTTTTAGGGATTCAAAGTCACACACACACAGACAGACATCCTCAGTTTTATATATATATATATATATATATATATATATATATATATATATATATATATATATATATATATATATCATACTGCTAAATACATAATTATGAACCACCCATTCATACATATGTTTAAATGGTCATATGGTGTGTGTTCAGATAAGCGGTTTCCTGATACCTGAAATTGTGAGTTTGTAATCTTACTCATTTTTTCGCAATTTCTTCGTGTTTTATTGTTGCTATTATTATTATTGTTGTACTGTAAAAACGTTTAAGAAATTTAAATAAATGGGGTATAAACTTGTGAAACAACACTTGAAATACTAGATAGGCTGTCTTTTCTTTTTTTCTTTTTAAAGAGTTTCATTTCTTTTTTTAGTTTAATATAGTACAGTACATTATTGTTCGTGAATATTTATGTGTGGGATACGGGATTGTGTAAAGAGCATATGACCGAACGCGTAAGAGATTCACTTCTTATTTCCATGCTTCCATGTTTGGATCGGCCTAAGACACTTGAAACTATATAGCCGGTAACTCTATATTGTGGAAGCCCATTGTGTGGATTCTGCTACATAGAGATACGCTTCATCTGTTTGAATATTACATTTAGATTATACATAGACATAGAGAATGCTCAGTCGTATGCCCCATATTACAATGACTACATAATATAGGTAGATATAATTCATTATCATAATGTAATGGTTATGTTACTATTGTTTAATCATATGTTAGTCCCATTGAATCAGAACTTCGATCAAATCATTGCAGCCGTGATCGCCCCATCATTTTGTCCCACACGTAGAGTAATGCCACTATTAATTGTGATGCCACTGTTGATTCTGATACCACTGTTGATTGTAACTGAGTCTCGTTTGGGTACTTTTTTAAGCTGTCTCCGGCTGATACTGATCCACATAGCTTTTATGTTGTGGGTCACAGGTGTTGCACGGGTGTCGCTCAAACATGTTGTAGATTCATGTGGGAATTCTCTAACTTTATCACATGCTAGTCTTTGCAAAATCTTATTTTGACTGCTTTCAAATATTCTGTCTGACTTGAGACAATCTTTGTTTATTTTGTTGGAATTTACACTATGTAATTATTTATATGTATTTTAGAGATTTTCACTTTTAGCACTAATCATCATCACCATCATCATCATCATCATCATCATCATCATCATCATCATCATCATCATCATCATCACATGCACCACAACCATCATCATCACCACCATCATCATCATCATCATCATCATCATAATCACCACCACTACCACTATAATCATCATCACCGCCATCTTCTCAATCATCATCACCATCATCATCACCATCATCATCACCATCATCATCACCATCATCATGATATTCATCATTCCATAATCATCATTATTATTATTTTGGCAGTATCGGTAGAGGGTCGGACGCCATGCTTTGACGCATATAGTTACGTCCCTTTATGGTCTGAGTTCAAATCCCGCCGAGGTTAACTTTGCTTTTCATCCTTACAGGGTCGATAAAATAATGTACCAGTAATACACTGGGTTATTGCTGACCTTGTGCCAAATGTAGAAACAATTATTATTATTGCAATACAAATTATAAGAATGAGAAAGCGGACGATTTTATTTTCAAATTAAAAAAGGTTACTTATAATGTATGGTTTCGTCCATGAACAGGAGCTGTCTTGATCACTGCTACAACACAAGACACTCGTGATTGTGGAGTGTGTCTAGCTGTATATGAACCGGTATGTGGCACTGACGGCAACACTTATTCAAACTACTGCATGTTGAAATTGAGTATTTGCAGGTAAGTACAAGATCTTCATATGTAGACGCATACACATTTATGTGGGAGGTGTAGAGGAAAAGTCCCTTTCGATTCACATAAGTAGACAGAAGTTGCAGAATATATATATATATATATATATATATATATATATATATATATATATATATATATATATATATATATAATGAATAAAGTTAATATATCTGAGGGTACAAGGTACCCCAGGAAATACATAGGTTGTCTATGATTCAAGGTGGTTCTATGGTAATAATTTGATATACCAGAACTTAATATCAAGATATACATATATGATATCAAGATATACATATATGTATGTACGTATACATACCTATATTTAAGTATCAGCCGTACTAAGAGTCAGAAATGAAATTTCGTTTCATTCTTTTCCATATATATATATATATATATATATATATATATATATCAAGATAAGAAGAAGAAGTAAAATTCAACCAATTTTTCAAAATAAATCAAAATTAATTTACAATTAAAATTAATCAAAATTAAAAAATATAATATAAATATTTACCTATTCAAATGGCCCCTACTGTACAGTTTCACTTTGCAAAACATTAGATATCACATGGATATTAATGGAAAAACAAAGATCATCAGAGAAGCATTTTCCTTTCCTAGGATTAAAAACCTCAGGAACGATAAAATATATGACCTCGTCTCCAACTGACACAGGTCTCAAAGGTCGTAAAAGTGACCCGTATGTAGGCTGGTGTGAAGTGAAGGCGGGAAATCGTAGACTTGTTGTCTATATATTTTATCGTTCCTGAGGTTTTTAACCCTAGGAAAGGAAAATGCTTCTCTGATGATCTTTGTTTTTCCATTAATATCCATGTGATATCTAATGTTTTGCAAAGTGAAACTGTACAGTAAGGGCCATTTGAACAGGTAAATATTTATATTATATTTTTTAATTTTGATTAATTTTAATTGTAAATTAATTTTGATTTATTTTGAAAAATTGGTTGAATCTTACTTCTTCTGCTTATCTTGATATATATATATATATATATATATATATATATATATATATATGGAAAAGAATGAAACGAAATTTCATTTCTGACTCTTAGTACGGCTGATACTTAAATATAGGTATGTATACGTACATACATATATGTATACAGACGTACAGTTGTATATATATATATATACATACATGCACACATATATATATGTACATATGGGTTTACCGAACATTTATTATAATATTCAGTTTGTTTGTAAACAAACAGCCCGAATTAAGCCGTACAGTGTTCGGCAACCATCGTTCAACACTGACAAAGGAACGATGAACTAGTTTCAAGCTTATTAGCTATCGTCAGCATCGTATACCTTCCTATCAGATGATTGAACCTTTGAAAGTATCTACTTTCCTTATGCATATTAACGCCTGAGCTGCGTAATTTGCATATCGAGTGAGTTAGTCGGCCGGGCGTACCGAAAACGATAAATAGAAAAGAATGAAACGTAATTTCATTTCTCATTCTTAGTACAGCTGATACTTAAATAGAAGTATCTATACGTACATACATATATGTATACAGACGTACAGTAGTATGTATATATATATATACATACATGCACACATATATATATGTACGTATGGGTTTAGCGGACATTTATTATAATGCTCGGTTTGTTTGTAAACAAACAACCCGAATTACGCCGTACAGTGTTCAGGCAACCATCGTCACCTTTTTGTTCAACACTGACACAGGAACGATGTACTTGTTTAAAAGCTTATTAGCTATCGTCAACATCGTATACCTTTCTGTCGGATGGTTGAACGTTTGAAAGTATATACTTTCCTTATGCATATTAACGACTGAGCAGCCTAATTTGCATATCGATTGAGTTAGTCGGCCGGGCGCACCGAAAACGATAAATGGAAAAGAATGAAACGAAATTTCATTTCTCACTCTTAGTACGGTTGGTACTTAATTGTAAATGTAAGTATGTATGTATACGTACATACATATATTTATACAGACGTACAGTAGTATGTATATATATACATACATGCACACACATATATATATGTACGTATGGGTTTACCGAACATTTATTATAATGCTCGGTTTGTTTGTAAACAAACAACCCGAATTACGCCATACAGTGTTCAGGCAACCATCGTCACCTTTTTGTTCAACACTGAAACAGGAACGATGTACTAGTTTCAAGCTTATTAGCTATCGTCAGCATCGTATACCTTTCTATCAGATGGTTGAACGTCTAAAAGTATATACTTTCCTTATGCATATTAACGGCTGAGCAGCCTAATTTGCATATCGAGTAAGTTAGTCGGCCGGGAGTACCGAAAACGATAAATGGAAAAGAATGAAACGAAATTTCATTTCTCGCTCTTAGTACGGTTGGTACTTAAATGTAAGTATGTATGTATACATATATATATAGGTGTCTTACGGTATTCGTGTGGTTTACGTTCTTGGAGCACCCACGAAGAGTGAAAAACAGCGAATATTGGACGTGGTCCATAAAATGCCTATAAACATCACAATATAACGTATAATTTAAAAACAAGTGGTGTCGTCTTATGCGAAGGGGCGGCCAATAGAGCGGTATATTGTTATTAATAATTTAGCGCTAAAATATATATATTTTTCAAAAACATTTTATATTTTTTAAAAACATTTATTTTGTATGTGTATATGTGTGTGTGACCATGGGCATATAATCATGTTACCGTTTGTGGCTTTTTTTTTTATTACAGAGGCACAACATTGCCGAATGTCGTAAAGAAACATGATGGTATTTGCAAATGAAACGCCTGCCAATATCCGTGAACATTTTCGAAGTTGAGATATATAAATAAAAAGAATGAATAAATAAACTGCTTTTGTTCTTTCTAAATCTAAGTAACATTTATCTATTTGCAAATTGCGTTTAAAATATCATAAAGTAATACGTTAAAGGACAAATAAAAAGGAAGATAGAAATGTGGGATGGGAAAGCTCTACGTTCTTGGACAAGTTGACAAAAGCGTTGCTTTGGAGAAAATTTAAGAGAACCAACTTCATCAGCTATTTCACCTCAGGAGGCTCCTTACTCAGTTATGGTGCACTCGTTCCAATATTGCGGGGTAAACAACTGTCCGGGAACATCAAAGAGATCAATGGCGGCTTGCACAAAAGTGAAATGGTCAGGTAATGCCTAATATTTATTGAGTCCCCCCCCCCCCTCTTCGTTGTGAACCTTAAATTTGGGGCCGAAGTGATTAGAGTTGCATTGAAGAGATGGGACGTTCTAGGTGAGGGATTTACCTCCCTGAAACGGGAAAATGGTAG
>OZ024740.1:347717321-347744821 GCA_964016885.1 Eledone cirrhosa
ATATATATATATATATATATATATATATATATATATATATATATATATATATATATATATATATATATATTTATATTTATATATATATATGTATAAGGAAGCAACCTTAGATAACCCTGACACACGGTACTAGAGCCAGCTTCCGGCCTTATGTTTAGATTGATCCTATTTAACTCTGATTTCGCCACATTCGCCGAAATGAGCAAAAGGAGGATTCTTTAGAGCAAAGGTTCTCAACCCATTTCTGCCAAACGCCCCCTTTCGCCCCTCGAAATCACGAAAGGCCTATTTTTTCATTTTTCAATATACTACTGATTTTGATATCAGTAGCTTACTGGGCCAAATCAAGTTATGTTAGAATCTTTAAAAAAATCTTTATAAAATACTCGTACGAATTAAATCCAAAAAGGTTTCAGTCTAAAACAAAAGCAAGCTATTTCAAATTATATATTTTTGATAAATAGACGTGAATGTTCTCAAAGATTTGATCTCTGTCGAAAAAGCTTGTTTTTTTTTAAATTCTATATTTCACTGTTAGCTGTTGTAACATTTTAAGTGGATAGACAATTCTACAATTCAAACTGTAAAGTCAAAATACGAAAGATGCAAAATATGAAGAATTTCTTACCTTTCTCTGGAATCACAAACTCAAGGGAAAAATAGTACCTTGGGAAATAAAGTGCCTCGATCACAAACTTAGTTGCAACGAATGAATTGAGATGCTTAGTGACAGTGAGTAAACAATATCTGTATTCCTTTTATATGTATATATATATATATATATACATAGATAGATACACACACACATATATACGTGCAAGCAAGCGCACACACACACACACAGACTTGTGTGTGTGTGTGTGTGCGTTCTTTATGCTACAAGAAGAATTTTCTCTCCAGTTTTTATTGCCGAGTCAAAGGCCACTGCGCTTTTCAACAACGTCAAATAACAACGCCAAATATATATATATATAAAGAGAGAGAGAGAGTGAGAGAGAGAGAGAGAGAGAGAGAGAGAGAGAGAGAGAGAGAGAGTGAGAGAGAGAGAGAGAGAAACTGAGAGAGTAAGGAATGTGTGTGTGTGCGTGTGTTTGGTACACGTCTATCTATTTATCCATCTATCTCTCCAACAGGCGGCTCAAACATGCGGCCCGCGAACTACTTTTCTATGGCCCGTGGTAGAACCAATATCTCAGATTCCATTATAACTGGCGAAAATAAGGCGGTGAGCTGGTGGAATCGTTAGCACATCTGGCGAAATGCTTAGCGGTACTTCTTCCGTTTTTACGTTCCGAGTTCAAATTCCGCCGATCTCAACTTTGCCTTTCATCCTTTTGGAGTCGATAAATTAAGTACCAGTGGTGAACTGAGATTCATGTAATCGACGGGACCCTAAACCTCAAATTCCATGCCTTGTGTCTATAGTAGAAATAATTATACCTGGTAAAAATCACCACCCACCACCACGTTTGGCCCACTGTGCCTCTCATCCAGGACGTAATGGCCCTTTTATGTCCTTGAATTTGAGACCCCTCTTCTACACACACACACACACATATATATATATATATATATATATATACACTTTACTTTTTTTCTGTCTCTGGACATCACCTTGGTAAGTTATGGGGACGTCAACAAACCAACAAGTATTGGTGGGAGTGCAAACACAAACGCAAAGACACACACCGACATATATACATATATACGACGTGCTTCTTTTAGTTTCGGTCTATCAATTCCATTCACAGGGCTTTGGTCGGCCCGGGCAGTGGGACTGAACCCGGAAACATGTGGTTGGGAAGCAGCTTCTTGTCACACTGCGCCTGTGTATATATATATATATATATATATATATATATATATATATATATATATATATGTGTGTGTGTGTGTGTGTGTGTGTGTGTGTGTGTGTGTGTGTGTGTGTGTGTGTGTGTGTGTGTGTGTGTGTGTGTGTGCGTCAGGGGCGAAAGGTGCGTGCATGCAACGCATACAGTGCATGGGTTATAGAATCTTAAGTTGATCAATTGCGTCGGTTGAAGCAAGCAGAATTTTGGCTGCTTACTAAATCGTAGAAACAAATAGATAACACACACACACACACACATATATATATATATTATATATATATATATATATATATATATATATATATATATATATATATATATATATGTGAAAAATATGGGGAGAAGAATACTGCATGGTTGCACATGGATTACATATTATAAAATTAGTCCCTCATCAGTGATTTGCCAACGATCATTGGTATTTCATCGCATTAAAAATCATATACCTCACGTTGGTGCGAGCAATAACTAAAATAAGTTATTGGGACAAGTGAAACGCGTAAAGCGAGTGAGACAAGTAAACAACACCGGAGAAAGGCTAACCGAAGATGGGAAGAAAACAAGCAACATGGTTATTCGATCAGCATAAACTGGGTGAATTCAAAGCGTGAGCAAACAGACCTTTCGCTGTGAATCGGATGTAAGAAAGAAAGATCCGACCCCTAGCGAACGGGAGGAAGTGAGAAGATGAAAAACATATATATATATATATATATATACACACACACAGAAACACACGACAGCGTCGTTTGAAGCAAGCAGAATTTTGGCTGCTTGCTAAACCGTAGACACATAAAAAGATAACCCACACACACACACACACACAAACACACGACAGTTGAAGCAAGCAAATTGTGGCTACTCACTAGATCGTAGATAGATAAAAAGTTAACTCACACACACACACACACACACACACACATACACATATACACACACTAGATAACACTACATGCGGCTTTGACCGGGAGGGTCATTTAGAGGGTATGGTGGGGGTAAGGCTGCACAGACCCACTTTCCGCAATGGCGATTGGACTGCATGCGCTGCTTTCCATGTTACCCTTCGCCACTGGTGTATTGGGGTATGTGTGTGTGTGTATTATCAAATTGACAATGAAAATAAAAAGAACAAAGTCAAGTTACTTTATAACTTTGTTTTTATTTTGTTGTTTTTTTTATTTGTATTTTTAATTTAATACCTAATATCTGACTCTGTATCTAAAGAATTAATTCAGCGAAACACAGAACTTCTCTATGGATTTTGCAAAATTACATTGCGTTCTATCTACGGTACCGACCCTACTACCAGAGGTAGAACAGACTGAAAAAAGAAAAAATATATATATGTATGTGTGTCTGTGTGTGTATAATATATATATATATAAATCTACATACATATATACATACATACATTTACGTATGTATATAGCTATGCATTTATACATCTGTATATATACATGCATTTATATATGTGTGTAAGGATATTGACGTAATTTTTTTTTTTTTTGTAAGGAGAGAATTTTGACTCCAGATTTTATTACCTAGGGAGATTAAATACCATAGCATTTCAACCTCATCAAACACCAACGCTGGCCTATGTGTGTGTATATGTATGTGTGTATGTATGTATGTTCTTCCGGTTATATAATTTCACAAAGTTTTACCAATAGAGAGGGAGTCGGTTTCTAACATAGACACAAGACTCTCTCATTGGAATTTACACATCAACTAGGTAGATATGTATGTATGCATGCATGTGTAGATATGGATGTTATTGTATGTGTGGATGTGGATGAGTTGAGTTGTATGTGTGCATGTGTATAACTTTGCATCTGTACATGTGTATATGCAGTTATTAGATGCAACATTTTTGGAATGTTTTACATATTTTTATTGTTCCATTAATGGATTGTACTTGTAGTTTCCTAACTAGTTGTGTTCTTTCTGTTCCTGTGAAACCTAGCTTCTCAAGATTGGTATTGAGGCAGTTACTAACATATCCCAGTGCCCCAGCAATTACAGGCATAAATCTGAAGGTGTAATCAGGGTGGAGTATCTGCAGATTTCTCATCAGTTCTGCATAAATATTCTCCTTTTCACTAATCTTTGTTATTATATTGGCATCTGCTGGGCAGCTAATTTCCACTACTGTTCATGTTTTCTTCTCCCTGTCCAATATCATAATATCTGGTCTGTTATGCCTGCATTTTATTGGGGTTTTTACTGGAACATTGCACCAGTACTCTTTCATATTATGTACATGGATGTCTGACACATTGTTGTAGCTTTTAATGTGTTTATTATCGGGGCTATCTTTTTTACGAACTGCATTGTACAGTGTTTTGGCTACTACATCATGCCTTATTGGTAGATAGTACCGCGATGACATCTTTGGACAGCTGCTGATGACATGGGTGATATCCTCGATGTTAGTTCTGCAGAGTCTGTACTTGTTATCACATCTAGGTGTTTTGCCTGCATCCCTATCTCTTTTGTGAATCAGGTATTTCGTGCTAATCTGTTCTTGGATTGCAAAAGCGTATCCTTCAAAGTGGGAGCCAATATAGCGGTTGTTGGTCCAAGATAGACTACTTTCCTTATCTATATTACTCTCACTCTGGAGCTTCCTGGCAACATATCCATGCATGATTTTTTGCTGATAGGCATGCAGTTTTTCATCTATGGATTCACTGCGATACTGCTGAGTGACATCCCTGTGTGTGAGTTTTTGATTATCACACAGGGAATATCTCTCAAGGAATTCCTTCCCAACTCTAATGATCTTATCTGTTTCATGCAGATTGACTTGCTCGAGGAGCGGGCTCCTACGCTTCGAGGTTCGTAGATGTTGTCGGAAAGATATGATGCGACATTCAAATGATGTCTGGACTGATGTTAGGCCGCTGCCTCCTCGCTTACGTTTCAAGTAAAGGCGGTCTATGTCACTGTTGATGTGGAAGTTTCCGGTGTTCTTCAGTATTTTTCGAGTTCCAACATCAACTGCTCGGATTTCGTATGTATGTATGTATATACACATGTACATATGAATGTATATGTCTATATACATGGGTGTATGTATATGCGCGGGGACATAGAACAAGTCGGGCTGGACACCCGATCGCGCGGTTAAACCGCTGGGAGTGAAGGACCCCCTAGCATTTGTCAGGGCATTCTCCTAGGAGAAGGCAACTCAGGAAACAGGGATAACTCCGATATTAAACAGGCGACACAGTAGTTACCGATGATGTTGATCTTTTCTTCTTTTCGAGTTATAGTTACTGTCGCTCAGAGAGTAAGATTGGCTCAGTGCACAGTCTTTCCTCACTTCAAAACATATCTTCACGCACAGGCATTGCACGATAGTATTAATTAATAATTATTAATAATGGAATACCGTATAATGGCCATACTCGATAACGAGGGGGCAGCCATCATCATCATGTATGTATGTATGTATGTATGTATGTATGTATGTATGTATGTATGTATGTATGTATGTATGTATGTATGTATGTATGTACGTTTATGTCAGGTCACCACTTGGTGCTACTGGTAACATGTATCCCAGTACAACCTGTCTCATGGTCGGGTCGTTGGCGACTAAACTGGCAACCCCACCAAGGTTTCTTGGTGATGAGGGTGACTTTGGATATCCTGCAGGACTAAAAACAAAACGTGTCAAAGGGCAGAGGAACTCTTAAGAGTCAATGGCCATGCAAAATTACCGGGAGAGATGACCACTTAGCCTTTGTCAAGGCAGAATTCTAGGAGAAGTAAAAGTCTGATATAACACCTGCAACCCTGATGGTATCCAATGATGTTGACTTGTTCTTCTTTTTGGTAAATATCATCTTGGTTAAGAGAGTGGGACTGGCTTTGTGCAGTGCCTTTGCTCACTATAAAAGCTTCACGGCACAGGCATTGCTTTGTATCTGGAGATCTCTCGGCACTTGTCGTCACATGGTACCATGGGCCTAGCACTATGTGTCAATAATTGTCACAGGTGTAGTGTTTGTACCAGAGTTTTCAAGTCGCTGGCTGGACTAAAGTTACATTCGTTCAGCGCATCGGTAGGAGTTCTCCTACATGGATATAAAGTAGTGGCCGTACTCGAAAACGAGTTGGCAGCCACCATGTATGATTGTATGTACGTTTATGTCAGGTCACCACTTGGTGCTACTGGTACATGTATCCCAGTACAACCTGTCTCATGGTCGGGTCGTTGGCGACTAAACTGGCAACCCCACCAAGGTTTCTTGGTGACTTTGGATATCCTGCAGGACTAAAAACAAAACCTGTCAAAGGGCAGAGGAGCTCTTAAGAGTCAATGGCCATGCAAAATTACCGGGAGAGATGATCCCTTAGCCTGTGTCAAGGCAGAATTCTAGGAGAAGGAAAACTCTGATATAACACTTGCAACCCTGATGGTATCCAATAATTGTTTCTACTTTTGGCACAAGGCCAGCAATTACCCAGTGCATTACTGGTACTTTATTTTATCGACCCCGTAAGGATGAAAGGCAAGGTCAACCTCGGCGGGATTTGAACGTATCCAATAATGTTGACTTGTTCTTCTTTTTGGTAAATATCATCTTGGTTAAGAGAGTGGGACTGGCTTTGTGCAGTGCCTTTGCTCACTCTAAAAGCTTCACGGCACAGGCATTGCTTTGTATCTGGAGATCTCTCTGCACTTGTCGTCACATGGTACCATGTACACTATGTGTCAATAATTGTCACAAGTGTAGTGTTTGTGCCAGAGTTGTCAAGTCGCTGGCTGGACTAAAAAGTCACACTCGTTCAGCGCATCGGTAGGGTTCTCCTACGTGGATATAAAGTAGTGGCCGTACTCGAAAACAAGTTGGCAGCCACCATGTATGTACGTATGCATGTGTGTGTATGATTGTATGTATGATTGTATGTATGTATATGTGTACACCCACACCTTTCATAACCATTGCTTCATTTTCTTGTCGTTTCTGTTGTTCTTGTAACTGTTGTCATAGTTGACCTTGTCCTTATTTTCATTTTCTTTGATTTCTTTCGTTTTTCTTTTATCTCTCTCGTGATTTCGTTGAAAAGCTTCTTTCATTCATTTTCTTCGTTTTCTTCATTCAAATGCATTCACACTGGCTGTCTGAGAGACGTACAAATATGGCTTATAAAACTTACCTGAGTAAAGAGCCTTCAGCGCCCCTCTAGCGCCTCCCCAAATCTTCAAACGCCTCCCTAACGTCCCCTTGCTCCAAATCCTTTGTTCTAGAACATCATGCATCGTGCGAGAAATAGCAACCAAATCAACCTCAAATTACACTTGAACCTCTCAGGAAAAGAAAGAGAATGGTTAATAGGTCCTTAAAATACTTTGATAAATTTGGGCAATCAGTGTTTATCTGCGACAAAACAATTACAAAATGACCTAAAATATACTGGAGGATAGCACTTCGCCCTCTATCCTCATGTTAGTTTATGAAATTCAAAGGGTTTCATCTAAGTGGGAAAGCAATTTCAAAACTTACGAACGTTCCAGTCATGCCACTTTCATTAACGCAGTCAACAAGCAGAAAGGAGAGCAAGATTATCCACTTCTCCTTAAGAAATGATGGTGGGAGTAGATGTTGACGATAGAATCTACTGATTACAAGTCCCGTCTTGCACGTAATAATTGTTAGAAATAATGCCACAATCAAGCAATGCCCAGATAGTGGGCGTGTATGTGATGGACGGTTTCATCACCTCACACATCTCGAACAGGATCGGTTACTAACAATTGCTAACGATTCCAGTACTGCAATAGCAACACAGTTTATGCTAAATCCCCACTTTTCTAGAACTACTAAATCAATGGCTTTTGCAAGTTCACAATACTCCACGACCACTTTGACAATATCGTTGAGCGACTCGTAAGCCTAACAACATTTAAGAAGCCAAACATCCAAACTCATTCTCCGATTCCCCTGTCTGTTGCATTGTCAAAGAGACTAAATATGCGAAATATGGCGCACAAAACGCAAGCCTATGTGAATTTAGAAAACACAGGCCTAATTGAAACCTGCTGGCTATCAAAAGAGTGAGAAAAATCATGTACCTTATCTATAGATAATCGGGCATACTATGTTTGTTTGTCCTGGGAGGGCTCATTAAGATCCATTGCGATTATTTTAAAATTCTGCCATGTCACGTATGAATCTTCGATTAGAGTAATCGAATTGTCTGTATCAGAAGTCTGTCTGTTTTTGTCTATGGAGTAAATTCATTTATTTGAGCACTATCTGTTGTGTCTATGATTTCGGATGAAGATCAGATCTTTCCAGGCAATAGTAAAATTGTAATGTGATTGTTGCTGACGCTATTGTTATGGATTTTGCTATTGTTATTAATGCTGTATCACTTCTTTGTGTATCTTCTATTATTCTATGTATTTTTATTTTTGTTGTTATTGATGATGAGGGTGGTGGGGGGCGGATGTTCATGTTGGAGTTTGTGGTGGTGCTGCTGGTGTTACTGGTACTGGTAGCGGTAGTGTTGGTAGTTCGTGCTGATGATGGTGGTACAGGTGGTGATGGCGCTGGTGGTGTGCCAGTGATGGCGTTTGTGGAGGTCGTAGTGGTGTTGTGATAGTTGTAGTGTTGCTGGTAGTTACTGTTATTTCTTTTTTGTTTGCATATTTCACCACGCAGTTTAGTTTTTTTGTAAATATTTCCGATTTCTAAAGATTTGGGCTTTTATGAAATGTCAGGTGATTTCTCCTACCTCAAATATCTTCACCTTTATCGACCTCTATTTCTTTTATTTTACTGATTCCGCCTTCTCACCATTTTAATCTTCTTCACTTGAGAAATCAGACAGTGTAAACATTGTCCCTGTTTCTACGAATGTTGTTTTATTCAGCAGGGCACTTTACCGTGAAATCCTTGATATTTTTTAATGTTCCCTAAATATCTTTAAAACTTCACATACGTTGTTTTACACACACACTTACACGTGCAGACTGCATACTCTCACTCACACACATACACAAGCACACACATAACACCCGCACACCAATACTCACTGATACACATACACACACAATATACATATATATATAGGAGATAACGAAACAAATCGTTTCAACAGCTAAATCTACATTTCATAGAAATATGTCACCAATCACCGTCTTCTTACTTCTTCTTTCTGGTATGTATATTTTTGTATAGTGAATTGGCAGTATCGGTAGAGTGTTGGACGCCACACTTTCTAGCATAGTTACGTCCCTTTACGGTCTGAGTTCAAATCCCGCCGAGGTTAACTTTGCCTTTCATCCTTACGGGGTCGATAAAATAAAGTACCAGTAATGTACTGGTTAATTGCTGGCTTTGTGCCAACACTAGAAACACTTATTTCTTTTAAGTTACTGGCAACATTGTTGTATCTCAATTTTAGACAATGCTCTTCGTTGATTCTGTCTGAGCCCTAGCGCCCAGTGTGTCTTGGCTTGATGTCACTAAACTAAAACCTGACACAATATATTGTTGGCGTTCACATCATCTCAAATATGCATCCAAAGCAAAGAATTGATTGTCTTCATTCCTAATGTCCGAATAATTTCAGCAGGTGGGCCAATGAACTTAATCAGAACCAAATGATCTACACTCTGCCAGATTGACTATATATCCAATTTTCTGTCTCTCTCTATATATATATATATATTATATATATATATATATATATATATATATATATATAATTAATACAATAACAGAGATAGTTTAAAGCTAATCTCTGACTGGTAACAATCTCACTCAACAAACATTAGGTTATATTATAATATAAACCCAATTTAAGTGTTTGGGGTGCTAACAATATGTATTATGTGGAAAAGCCAGTTGTATTATTTTATGAGATATAATTAAAGTTAAAATATATCTCTCTTTCCAAACAATTGTTTCATTATAAGTTTTCTACAAATTGGGAGAATATTTCCAGTTTATGTAGAAGCCTAATATACATTTATGTAAGAATATATTTAGGGGGGCGCTTATAAATCATCAGTGGAAGCCCAATAAACTTTGATATAAGAAAAACATTTCTTACCACAGTTAAAAATCGTGTCCGTTAAGTTGCTCCTTCCCGCATCGAATGACCGGCAAATTTGAAATTCCAGCAGTTTTTGACTGAGGAAGTATTATAGCGTCACTAAGCGGGAAGGGGAGACAACTACGATCCACGAAAGGAGGAAAAAAATAATATACACGCGGGTTAATCAGTTTATTCGAAAACATTATCAATCCAACGTGTTAAGAACTCAATTGAAATTAAAAAAATAAATATATGCGTGTATAAATTACACACGCATATAGATATTTTCTTAGGCTAAACCAGAGGTTGTACCTGAATAAGAAACCGCATCTCGTAACCGTAGTAAATACGGAAAGTTATGCTTTAAAGGGCAAATGGGAATGTAAATCTCCGGCCGAATTAAGAGTAAAATATAAAACACACGCGGGTTAATTAGTTATTTCAAAACTAATATCAATTCCTCGTGTAAAGAACTCAATTAATATATATATATATATATATATATATATATATATATATATATATATATATGTGTGTGTGTGGGTATATATATATATATATATATATATAAGAATAAGAATAAAATGTGGAGAGGAGGCACACGAGTTAGGATATATATATATATATATATATGAAAACAGGGAGAAAGAGGCGATTATGAGGAAGAACAATTTTTTTTTTTTACTTTTTTTTGTCTCTCTCTTTTTTCTGGGTTAGAAAATGAATAAAACGTAATGTTTTACTTTGTGTGAAGTATTAAGGTATTAGTTTATTTATTTATTATTTAACAATGGCATTTATTTATCTATTTATATATTTAATTATTGTCTATTACGGGTTTCTGCATTTATATGCATTATCAAATGATAGTGAAATGTATTAGTGTGGTGTCGCACATGTTAAACAGAAGGTGCAGAAAGAATAATGTTATATACAAACAAGGTTTAAGAAGTGAAAAGAAAAAAGGAAAAAGGAAAAAAAAACGTGCATAATGTGGAACGTAAAAAGTCAATGTGGAAGAAATGTTAATGTTATTTACAAGCACAGTCATTGAAATTAAGCAGTTCAAAATGTGTTAATATCGCAAGAGTGTTTAGTTGAACCATGGTTCCGTGAAGGAGGCAAATGGTGGACTGTGGTTTGATATGATTTCCCTTTATAGAGAGTTAATATGCAGTGGGAAGCTATTCTTGCTGGGTGATATTTAATTAATTTAAGAAAAAGGATTAGGTAGGGTGTGAGGGAGGTAATTCTTGTAAATGTTTGATGGTTTGTTGCACTTTTAGAAAGGTGCGAATTTCAGGGCAATGAGTACTGGTTGAAATTTATTAATGAAATGTGTTTCCTTATTGGTGCGTTGGATGAAAATAGCGTTGTCTATGAATTTGTAAATGGAGAAAATTTTAAAGTTTGGAAGTTGGTTGAGAGCACAATTGGCGATAGGTTCACTAAAGGCAGTCTTTCTGTATTCCTGTATTTTAATTTGTGATTTATTGACGGTCATACGTTGACGGAGGCTGTTTTTTGTCTGTCCTATATAGTGCTCTAGGCAACCTGAGCAAGTCAAAACATAGATAAGGTTTTCAGATGCACATGTCAAGTTGTATTTAACTGTGAAACGTTGTCCTTGTTTAAAATGGAATGTTGAACCTTCTATTAGATTTATGCATATGCCACAGTTGGGCCTTCCGTATTTTGTTACTGTAGGGTTTATTGTGGAGGTTTGTTGGATTTTGGCTTGTGTGAGGATGTTTTTTATGGATTTGGGTTGTCTTTTGCTCTTTATTATGATGTGTGTGTGGAGGATATTGTTCATTCTTGGATCTCTTTTTAGTAAGGGAATGTTCTGGAGGATGGTATCGAATACCTCATTGTTGAGGGGGTTGTGTGTGGAGATGTATGGTAGAGTTTTTTGTTGCGGTTCACTCCTGGGTTTGGGGTGTCTGAGTTCCTGGATGTCTAGTTTTAGGGCACGTTGGTATCCATTGGTGATTAGGGATGGTGGGTAGTTTCTGCTGATAAGTATGTTTTTTAATTCTTCTAGTCGTGTGTAGCATTTTTTAATTTTTCATAGTCTACTACCATTTAACCGTGCACATTTGAATTTCAACCACCGCCCATTTCACAAATATATATTATATATATATATATATATATATATATATATATATATAAATATAAAGGTAGAACACTGGAAGGAGATATCCGTCGTAGTAGAGCACTCAGTCCATATGAATACCGAGAAAAATAGTTTCACCTTATGCGGATCTTCAGCTCGGACTGATAGTGGTTATACGGAACAGGAAAAGGGGTAACAACCATATGAATGCGCATGCGCTGAAACGTTGACTTACCCCAAGCGATAAAAATCCACGGTCGAAAGGTGTAAGGGAGATAACATCAACTTTCTCGCCAGTTCGTGTTTAAGGGTTCTTTATCGTCATTTTCATTTTAAAAAGTGGCTCAAAAATGTTGTTTTTTCATAAATGTAATTTGATTGGTTGTGACTGTCACAATGACTTACATTTATAGAAAAACAACATTTTTGAGCCACTTTTTCTGCTTGTTCACGTGACTGCACTGACCAAGCAAATTTCACTCATATATGAAAAAACAATCTGAGCGCCCTTTTTTCAAAAAGGCAAATATAATAAGAATATTGTAACGCGAACTGGCGCGAAATTTATTATACTTATTCACGTGACAGTAATCAGCCAACCGAATTACTTTTCTAAAAAACCTAGCATTTCGAGCCATTTTTTTCCACATAAAACAGAAGTAACATTCCAACACCAACCAGAAGAACTGTGAAACACGTAAAGGACAGGAATAAATATTCTTAAAAAGACTCCAGTTGCATTTTCGATTTCATCTTCTCTCCTTATATATATATATATATATATATATATATATATATATATATATATATATATATATATATATATATATATATATATATATATATATATTAGCAGTGGTACCCGGCGTTGCACGGGATAAGGTATTTTGGAACGCCGGCGGCCAACAGACCTAATCGTGGAAAAATTTCATGCCTGGACAATATGTAAAGAAAATAAACAGAATACTCTGATGGCTGGATAATCTTTCAGGTTTTCATCGGTGAAGCAGGAAAAATGCAGGTTTTCACCTAATGCGGGTCCTAGGGGATCAAGAAAATGAATTTTTTTTATGTGCAAAATATGCCTTGAAATTTTGGGAAAATCGACTCAAAAGGAGCCCTAAAATGCTGAAAAAATGAAGTTTGTCACCTAATGCGGGACCTAGGCCATAAAAAGTTGGATTTTCTTTGTTCACGGTATGAAGATGAGACTGCCTAATACATAGTTACAATTTGAAGGAAATCGGTCTGACGTAATGTCTCAAAACACCCCTAAAAAGCTGAAAAAAATGCAGTTTTTTACCTAATGTGGGCCCTAGGGGATCAAAAAGTAGAATTTGTTTATGTGCACAACACTCCCTCAAACATAATACACATGTAAAGTTTGAAAAAAGTCGGTTGGGTACTTCTCGAGTTTTAGGGATTCAAACTTACACACACACACACACACACACACAGACATCCTTATTGAAGTGACGTAATGCAGACAGCTAGACATACAGACAGATATTATAAGGGTGCGACGTTATATGTATGTATCTAAAAAGAGAAAGACTAAGAATCATAGAAAGATCACTAAAACGTCTAATGGGGTCCCTAGGACATTGAAAATTTGAAATTTGTCGTGCTCAAAACACTCCCCGAAACATAAGTATTACATGTGTAAGTTTGAAAAGAGTCGGTTGGGTGTTTCTTGAGTTTTAGGGATTCAAACTCACACACACACAGACAGACATCCTCAGTTTTATATATATATATATATATATATATCATACTGCTAAATACATATGCTGTGTGTTCAGATAAGCGGTTTCCTGATACCTGAAATTGTCAGTTGGTAATCTTACTCATTTTTTCGCATTTTCTTCATGTTTTATTGTTGCTATTATTATTGTTGTTGTATTGTAAAAACGTTTAAGAAATTTAAATAAATGGGGTATAAACTTGTGAAACAACCCTTGAAATACTAGATAGGCTGTCTTTTCTTCTTTTCTTTTTAAAGAGTTTCATTTGTTTTCTTAGTTTAATATAGTACAGTACATTATTGTTCGTGAATATTTATGTGTGGGATACGGGATTGTGCAAAGAGCATATGACCGAACGCGTACGAGATTCACTTCTTATTTCCATGCTTCCATGTTCGGATCGGCCTAAGACACTTGAAACTATATAGACGGTAACTCTATATTGTGGAAGCCCATTGCGTGGATTCTGCTACATAGAGATACGCTTCATCTGTTTGAATATTACATTTAGATTATACATAGACATAGAGAATGCTCAGTCATATGCCCCATTTTACAATGACTACATAATATAGGTAGATATAATTCATTATCATAATGTAATGGTTATGTTACTATTGTTTAATCATAATTTAGACCCATTGAATCAGAACTTCGATCAAAATCATTGCAGCCGTGATCGCCCCATCATTTTGTCCCACACGTAGAGTAATGCCACTATTAATTGTGATGCCACTGTTTATTCTGATACCACTGTTGATTGTAACTGAGTCTCGTTTGGGTACTTTTTTAAGCTGTCTCCGGCTGTTACTGATTCGCATAACTTTTATGTTGTGGGTCACAGGTGTTGCACGGGTGTGGCTCAAACATGTTGTAGATTCATGTGGGAATTCTCTAACTTTATCACATGCTAGTCTTTGCAAAATCTTATTTTGACTGCTTTCAAATATTCTGTCTGACTTGAGACAATCTTTGTTTATTTTGTTGGAATTTACACTATGTAATTATTTATATGTATTTTAGAGATTTTCACTTTAGCACTCATCATAATGACCATCATCATTACCATCATCATCACCACCACCGCTATCATCATTATCACCATCATCACCACCATCATCACTATCATCATCACCGTCATCATCATCATCATCATCATCATCTTCATCATTACCATAATCATTATTATTAATATTATTGCAATAAAAATGATAAGGATGAGAATGCTGACTATTTTATTTTCAAACTAAAAATGCTTACTTCCGATGTATGGTTTCGTCCATGAACAGGAGCTGTCTTGAACACTGCTACAGCAAAAAGCTGTCCAAGGTGTAGTTTTGAATATCATCCGGTATGTGGCTCTGACGGCGTCACTTATGTAAACAGCTGCTTGTTGTTAACGAAGGCTTGCTTGTAAGTATGGGATCTTGATATATAGACGTATACACATCTATTTGGGAAGTGTAGAGAAAAAGTGCCTTTAGACTTACATAAGTAAGCAGAAGTTATATATATATATATGCGTGTGTGTACTGAGAAAGAGAGAAATTGATAGGTAGACGGATAGATAGATAAATAGATAGATAGGTAGAAAGATAGGTGTATATATAAACAAAGACTCTACTTGCACCTTTCCTCATTTAGACATCCGAACATGCAAACCAACATAGCACTGGCAAAAAGGGTCTGGCAGCTAAGAAAAACACATCACATTGAAGGTGTTTTAAACTTCAATGTCATATAAAACTTGAAGCAAGAAAATAATCACGGTTATATATCCCTCTGTTTTTGCTGTGAGCTGTAGCAGCTAGATTCTTATAGAATACCAATTATGTTTATGAGCTGTTTGAAGTCATTGACATACAGAGCGGTTTCTGGTCCAGGAACAATTAGAAATGTGTGTTAGCGCTCTGAAATATATTTAATAATATACTGTATGTTTATCTATGAATTTAAGGTTACGTTCCTGGAGCACCCACGAATATTGGACGTGGTCCATAAAGATGCCTATAAACGTCACAATATTACGAAAAATATAATAAAGAACTCCGGAAGATGTTTATGATTCCCCGAATGACCGGGACCGCGAATGCCAGTGGTACGCTATACATATATATATATATTCAATCACATATTTTTTTAATTGTTTGACCCGAATTACTTGGTCGTTTCTATGGCTATGCGGATGACGGTTTAACCATCGTCTCAGTGTGTTTGGCCTTTAACGTATGTTGTAGCTCTGGTTCGTCAGAATTATTGAGCGCTTGCCACACATCTCGGAAGTTGTTTTTCGCTAATTCCAAAGCCGAAATACGATTCTCACTAATATATATATATATATATATATATATATATATATATATATATATATATATATATATATATATATATTACTTTCATTATTTTAATTGCCGAGGTTAACTTTGCCTTTCATCCTTACGGGGTCGATAAAATAAAGTACCAGTAATACACTGGGTATTTGCTGGCCTTGTGCCTAACGTAGAAACAATTATTTTAATTGCCAGTATCGGTAGAGGGTTGGACGCCATGCTTTCTAGCACAGTTACGTCCCTTTACAGTCTGAGTTCAAATCCCGCCGAGGTTAACTTTGCCTTTCATCTTTACGGGGTCGATAAAATAAAGTACCAGTAATGTACTGGGTAATTGCTGGCCTTGTGCCTAAAGTAGAAACAATTATTTTACTCTCTAATGGTCATGAAAAGTAAATTAATAGTTATTTTTATATTTTTCAAAAATATTTATTTTGTATGTGTATGTGTGTGTGTTTGTGATCGTTTCTGTGTGTTTTCGTGTGTGTGACCATATGCATGTAATCATGTTACCGTTTGTTGTTGTTGTTTTTTTATTACAGCGAGAAACCGGATCTAGTAATCAAACATGATGGTCCTTGCAACATATAAACCTGCGAATATCTGTGAATATTTTCGAAATAGAGATATATAAATAAAAAGAGTGAATAAATAAACTGTTTTTGTTCTTTCTAATTCTAAGTAAAATTTATCTATTTGCAAATTACGTTTAAAATATCATAAAGAATCTAAACTATAAAAAAGGGCGGAGCGCGGGATTGTGTACGGTTTATAATTGTTTATCCCATTAGTAAAATAAGTTGGATTACTTTGAATAAATAATGAATGAATATTACATAATTTATCTACTAAATTTCGTGGCTGTTGATTAAATACATTTTGTTTATTTAAAGATTCACTTCTTTAAAATTTCTGAAATGTCAACACTTCCGGTTGGCGATCGCTTGAATAAACATACTAATTTTCTGTCACTAATTTTTTCCTAATGCAGTTTATATATAATATCGTCTATTTTTAATGTATCATGAATTACTTTACTGATTACATAAAGCAGTGTAACACAGTCTTCGTTCAATTTCTGTGTATATTGTCAATTACGATTTTATTTGATGTATCATATCTACATGTATATATACTTGCGTATAATATCAATATACACACTACACATGCTAGCAGAAAACCACCCTAAGGGTGGTTTTCTGCTAGTAACGTTAATGGACAAATAAAAAGGAAGATAGAAATATGGGATGTGAAAGTTCTACGTGGCTTGGACAAGTTGACAAAAGCGTTACCTTGGAGATAATTTAAGAGAACCAACTTCATCAGCTATTTCACCTCAGGAGGCTCCTTAAACAGTTATGGTGCACTCGTTCCAATATTACGGGGTCAACAACTGTCCGGGAACCACGAACAACGAAGAGCTCAATGGCGGCTTGCACAAAAAGGAAATGGTCCGTTAATGCCTGATATTTATTGATCTTTTCCCCCCTTGGTTGTGAATGGTGGACCCAAAATTTGAGGCCGAAGTGATAAGAGTTGCATTGAAGAGATGGGACGTTCTAGTTGAGGTAATTACCTCCCTGAAACGGGAGTAAACTGGAAAGTGGTATCTGAGATATTCAGAGTTTTCTGACAAGAAAAATACATCAACGTTAAAGTAAAATTCAGGTTCCACAATAGGAGACATTATAACACTAAATGAAGGCAGCTTCGTCTTATAACAAGGAACAGATATAACAAAACATAAAAAGTATCAGTGGGTTTAATTGAAGTTACGAATCCCTTTGTGTGGTTGATGATAGAATTTGTACATAATCAGGCAACATATACATGATGGTTGCAAACTCTGCTAAGAGTATTGAAATCGCCTGTCAGATTACAGAGTTCGTTGCACTTTTAGGCTACAGCCAACCACACGAGCCCGTAACAGATCCTGACCAGCAATGCCTGTGCTTTGAAGGTTTTTTAAGTGGGTAAAGTCTTGCACTCGACCAATCCCACTCTTAGAGCATCGAAAAAACTACACCAAAAGAAGAACTGGTTAACGTCATCTGATGCTTCCGAAGCTGCAGGTTTTTTTCAGGGTTTTCCTCTCTTAGAAAGGTGTTGTGACAACAACTGGAGGCGTTTCACTCTCACGTGAAAAGAAAATACTAGTCTGATGGCCGTTGACTCCAAATATCCCCCTCCTCACCAAGCAAGCTTGGTGGGGTTGCCGGTTTAGTTGCCGACGTCTCGATTATGAGACAGGTTATACTTGGTTACATGTTACTAGTAGCATTCGAGAGCGACCTGACATACATACACACATACATACACACACACACACACACACACACACACACACACACACACACACAATGAGAGATTAATTCAGGTATAAATGTTATACTTAAAAAGTGACAAAAAATGACAATATTAAACAAAACCATATAAAGAACGTCTACTAACGACGATGTCGGTGGGAACCATCTACGACAAGTTAAAACCTTATATTTTGTGTAAACAACTGCACTCCTCATCAACAGAGAGAGAAAGAGAGATAGAGATAGAGAAATAGAGAGAGAGAGAGAGAGAGAGAGAGAGAGAGAGAGAGAGAGAGAGAGAGAGAGAGAGAGAGAGAGACGGGGGAGAGAGAGGGAGAGAGATAGAGATAGAAATATATAGAAATGATATCAATTATGATGTCACAGGTATGTGATGAAAGAACTCTGAGAGACTATATTTATATATATATTTTTAACTGTTGGCCAATTAATGATAAACATTCATTGCCAGCTGAATTAATGATCGAAATATAAAATATAGTGTAGCGAAACCCAACCCCAACCAAACAGTGAGTGGTGAATTGGCAGTATCGGTAAAGGGTTGGACGCCATGCTTTCTGGCATAGTTACGTTCCTTTACCGTCTGAGTTCAAATCCCGTCGAGATAAACTTTCATCCTTACGGGTTTGATAAAATAAGGTACCAGTAATGCACTGGGTTATTGCTGGCCTTGTGCCAAAAGTAGAAACAATATTATAACTACATCACCCTCCCCAAATACAATATTTGTTTCAATATATTTGTTTCAACGATTTCATATCAAAAACCTTGCAAAACAAATTCATTACCGATATTTGGAGAGAGTGCAAGTAAAGCTCTTCAGTACAAGTTGATCACCCTGACACAAGAATTGAGAGTTTTCAGCGAGAAACTCCGATATCAGAACAGAGGTATTGGAAGGAAATCAGTCTATAGATCTGAGATTCAAATCAATAAATCTCACTGAGACATCGTGCCATTCTAGAGGAAATATGGGGTGAGAAAAAGAATGTCAAGCAAAATGAAATGTGGTTAAAAGATCTCCGAACGAACTATTAGCCCTGCCTTATACCAAACATTTACAGCATCATGATACACTTGGGTCTGTGTCTGAAAAACTTCAAGATAGCAAAGCACCAGGAAGAGATTTGATTGTCGGCTATTGGTACGAAATGTGACTTTCTATCAGGTGATTCTTATCAACCTCTACCAATAAACTATGGTTGATAATAGCAGAGATAAGATTGATTCCCCAAAATAAAGATACCTACCTAGCAACTCGACTCGTGACATATTGCATGCCAGAACCAAATGTATAAAATGTATAAAACCTGTCTGAAACTATTTCTCCCGGAAACATCATCACAGATGAGCAAGAGGCTGGGCAGAAATTAATGTGAGGGTCTGCTGAGTAGCTCCAAATTAACATCAACAATGATATAAACAACCTCTACCTAAAACGTAGACAGGTAGGCAGAGGATTGACATAATCCAAACAGCATTTGCGGGTCGTCTCATATCCATCCGACAACATGTGCGAATCACCAAGCGAAGAAGCTATGTTATACAAGTCTGTCTACATGAAACAGATATCATGAGAGTACGGATGGAGCTCCTTGAGAAATCCTCCTTGCATGATTTTCAAAACCTCTAACCCATGGGAATAGCGCTGCAATACCGCAACGAATTCGTGGATGCTTATCAGCAAAAAATATGTAATATGATGTTGCCAGAAAGCTTCAAATTGAGAGTGATATAGATAAACAAAGTAGTCTATCTTGGACCAACAGCCGGCATATTATTTCTCACTTTAAACGACATGCTTTTGAAATCCAAGAATGGGAAATAAGGACATACCTGATACACAAAATATATAGGGATGCAGGCGAAACATCTAGATGTGACGCAAGATTCAGCGAGGATATCACTCACATCATAAACATCTATCACCACGAAACTATCTACCAATGAGCCATGATGTAGTGACCAATACAATATATAATGCAATGAGTAGAAAGGGTCGTCATGGGAATAAAAATGAAAAGTTACAGTGACGTGGGGGGCATATGCTTGCATAATATGAAAGAATACTGTTGGAATGTTCGTCAAAACCCCAATAAAATGCAAACATAACAGACAATATACAGTTATATGGAACAGTGAAAAGAAGGCAAGCATAATAGTAGAAATCAGCTGCGCAGCAGATGTCAGTTTAATGCTAAAGATTAATGAAAAGGAGAATGATTATGCTGAACTAATGTGAAATCTGCAGACTCTGCTTCTTGACTATATCTTTAGATTCGTACCTGTAATCATTGGGAATCTTGGATATTTTAGCAATTGCTTCAGTACAAATATTGTGAAGCTGGGCTTCATAGAACCAGGATGGGCAAGACTAGTTAGGAAGTTGCAATTAGTTGGAACTGTAAAAATAAATGTATTATTTCAGAAATTCAGCAGGTATTAAATGGTTATACGTAAGTATAGATTCAGAAATAAATGCAAGTGTACACATATAACTCCAAATATTCAGATGCACACATGCAATAATATCTATACCTACACACATGTGCATACAAACGCATCCAGACATTCATACATATTTACCAAGTTGATGTTGTCTAAGATCCAATGAGTTTTCTTTCTGTTATAAACTAGCTGTCTCTTTCTATTGGTCAAAATTTATAAGATAATTAAACCAGGTGAACATACATACACGATGGCTGCCCCCTCGTTATTGAGTATGGCCATTGCACGATATACCAATATTAATAATTATTAATTAATTCTATCGTGCAATGCCTGTGCATAAAACTGTTTTTATAGTGAGGAAAGACTACGCACTTAGCCCATCCCACTCTCTGAGCGACAGTAGCTATAACCCGAAAAGAAGAAAAGATCTACATCATCGGTAACTACTGAGCCACAGGTTTTATGTCGGAGTTATCCCAATATCCTAAGTTGTCTTCTCCTAGAAGAATGCCCTGATTAAGGCTAGGGGTCTTTCACTCCCAGTGGTTTAACCGCGTGATCGGATATCAAACCAGACTATTTCTATGTCCCCGTGCATATACATACACCTGGACACATGCGTATACACATATACATTTACATACCTATGTACATGTGTATACACATATTTACTCATTTTTGGACGGCTGTTGACTCTTATGAGTTCTTTTTTGTCCTGCAGGGTGTCCAAAATCACCCTTCTCACCAAGTAAACTTGCTGGGGTTGCAGGTTTAGTCGACGACGACCCGACCATGCGACAGGTTGTCTGAGTTACATGTTACCAGTAGCACTCAAGAGTGGCCCGACATAAATACATACATACATACATACATACATACATACATACATACATACATACATACATACATACATACATACATACATACATACATACATACATACATACGTACTTACATACATCATGGTTGCAAACTCTGCTACAGTATTGCAATCGCTGGCCAAATTACAGAAAATGATGCACTTTTAGACTACGGCCATCCACACGAACCTGTAACAGATCTTGAACAAGCAATGCCTGTGCTTTGAAGGATTTTTAAGTGGGGAAAGGCCTTGTACTTGAGCAATCCCACTCCCTGAGCATCAAAAACACTACCCGAAAAGGAGAACTGGTCAACATCATCGGATGCTTCCGAAGCCACGGTTTTTTTTTCAGAGTTTCCCTCTCCTAGAAAAGCGTTGTGACAACAACTGGGGGGCTTTCACTCCCAGGGGGGAAAAAGTACTATTTGGATAGCCGTTCACTCTGCTCATTTCCTCCGCCCTTTGCCGGGTCTTGTATTTTATCCCGCTGGATGTCCAAATATCACACTCATCACCAAGCAAGCTTGGTGTGGTTGCCGGTTTAGTCGCCGACGACCCGACCATGAGACAAGTTGTACTGGGTTACATGTTACCAGTAGCACTCGAGAGTGAACTGACATACATACATAGATACATACATACATACATACATACATATATACATACATACATACATACATACATACAAACATACATACATACATACATACATACATACATACATACATACATACATACATACATACATACATACATACATACATAAGATAAATATTATTAATTGTAAGTCCCCCACAACAAACATGGGATCAACAACACGTGCTACAGGTCGCCATGCTACTAGACTTCCTAGCAGCCAGATCGAACAGAGCCTTGAAACAACTATGCCTGTAAGAAACTTGACACCACCTTACCATCTAAGTCTACCTCGAATGCTGGGGAAAACACTATCGATAATAATAATAATCGAAGAAATAATAATAATAATCGAAGAAATTTTACACCACGTGTACCACCCGAGTCAACCTCGACTGTTGTCGAAAATACTATCGATAATGATAATAATCAAAAGTATAAACAATTAAAAATTTCCCTCAACGAAATCTTCCAGAGAGAAATGAATTCATGTATAAATATTTCTCTTGCTGAACGTATTAAAACGACAATGTTTAATTATAAAAAACAAATAATGAAATATTACGTGTTATTGACGAAATAGGAGTTGAATATTTACGACGGATAAAAACCTCAACATTTTGGCAAATCAACGCCTGTTTATATGCCTTAGCAACGACAGTGAAGCATTATCTTGGTGATAGCAGAGATATTAACAAGAACAGAACACCACCAAAAATACCATCATATATAACTAAAATAGAAAAAAAGATTGCTGACCTACGAAAACCCATCGGATATGTGACAACGTTCCTTACAGGCAAACAAACACAAAAAAACTCACTCCTCACGAACAAAGAGTGAAAAATGAAATAGAGACGATGTTTGGTAACAGTAGAACCAGAACTCTTCAATATAAGCTGATCACCCTCAAACAAGAATTGAGAGGTGTTAGCGAAAAACGCCGATACATGAAGAAGGTAGATGTGAGAAAAGTACTTAATAAAAGATTCAGACGACACCAAACATCAGTCTATAGTGATATGAAGAACAAAATGATAAGTTTCACTGAGGCCCCATCCCAGAAAGACATAGATTCCTTTTGGAGCAAAATATGGGGTGAAAAGAAGAATTTCAACCAAGATGCAGTGTGGCTAAGAGAAATCCGAAAGAACTATTGCTCCTACACTACAACAAAAACATACGAAATAAGTGAGGGTACCCTTGAGACTGTGATAGGAAAACTCCAAGATAAGAAAACATCAGGAAGAGACATGATTGTCGGCTACTGGTACAAAAACTGATATTCTATCGGAGGTATCTTACTGACCTCTACCAACAAGTTCTTAAGGGAGATACACTTATACCAGAATGGTTGACATTAGCACAAACATTACTGGTCCCCAAGAACAAAGACACCCACTTGGCAAAAAACTACCGACCCATTGCATGCCAGAACCTGATGTATATGATGTATACAGGCTGCCTGAACCTATTCCTCCAAGATCACTGTGAAAATAATTATTTCTACTTTTTGGCACAAGGCCAGTAATTATCTCAGTGCATTACTGGTACTTTATTTCATCGACCCCGTAAGGATGAAAGGCAAAGATAACCTCAGCGGGATTTGAATTCAGACCATAAAAGGCCGTAACTCTTTGCTTCAAAGCATGGCGTCCGATCCTCTACCGATACTGCCAATCCACCCAACTTGCTCAAGTCCCAGACATTATTGTCAGAGCCATAGAGAGGCTGTCTTATTATTCATCTTGTCATTAAAGCCCTTGGCCTTTCTGCTCACGAAATGTGAGAGATACATCATTGGCTCACAGGAGGACAGAAATACGAACCTAACCCATAATTTCTTTGTGGAGGACGATCTGAAACTCTATGCCAAGAACATGGATGGGATGAAGAAAAATCTTGATCTGGTTACAACGTTCTCAAAGGATATAGGAATGGAGTTTGGCCAAGATAAATGCTCATACATGACTGTAAAGCGGAGAAAAACAACAACCCATCTAGCAACATTGTCATCAATGGCCTAACTGTTTAATCGATATCTGATGAGGACTGCTACAGATACCTGGGGATAGATGAGAACATATCCTATAATGGTATCTGTAATAAGGAACGCGTAACCAGGGAATACTACACCCGATTAAGAAAGAATTGGTCATCGGAACTATCTGCGCAAAACAAGACAGTGGCTCACAATGTGTTTGCTGTGCCTGTCCTAACACCAACGATGGAATACTCAATTGGATGATATACAACATCCTAGCAGTTGATGTTGGAACTCGAAAAATACAACATCGGAAACTTCCACATCAACAGTGACATAGACCGTCTTTATTTGAAACGTAAGCAGGGAGGCAAGGGCCTAACATCAGTCCAGACAGCATTTGAATGTCACATCATAGCTCTCCGACACCATCTACGAACCTCGAAGCGTAGGATCCCGTCTCTCGAGCAAGTCTATCTGCATGAGACAGATAACATCATGAGAGCTGGGAAAGAACTCATTGAAAGATATTCCCTGCGTGATAATCAAAAACTCACACCCATGGAATTTTACAACCAAGATGCAGTGTGGCTAAAAGAAATCCAAAAGAACTATTGCTCCTACACTACAACAAAAACATACGAAAACACCAGCAAGAGACATCATTGTCGGCTACTTGTACACAAAACTGATATTCTATCGGAGTTATCTTATCGAACTCTACCAACAATTATTATCAAAGCCATAGAGAAGCTGTCTTCTTCTTTGGCTACTATCCTAAAACAGAGAAGGAGGAATCTATTTTCACTGATAAAATAGAATATCAGAGGTATATTTGAAGGAAACAGTTTCTCTGTGATACTATTTATCCTGTCATTAAACTCCTTGGCCTTTCTGCTCAAGAAATCTGCAAGGATACATCATTGGCTCACAGGAGGAGAGAAATACGAACTTAACCCATAATTTCTTTGTGGATGATCTGAAACTCTATGCCAAGAACATGGATGGGATGAAGAAAAATCTTGACATGGTTACAACGTTCTCAAAGGATATAGGAATGGCGTATGGCCAAGATAAATGCTCATACATGACTGTAAAGCGGGGAAAAACAACAACCCAATCTAGCAACATTGTCATCAATGGCCTAACTGTTTCACCGATATCTGATGAGGACTGCTACAGATACCTGGGGATAGATGAGAACATATCCTATAATGGTATCTGTCATAAGGAACGCGTAACCAGGGAATACTACACCCGATTAAGAAAGATATGGTCATCGAAATTCTCTGCGAACAATAAAACAGTGGCTCACAATGTGTTTGCTGTGCCTGTTCTAACACCAACGTTTGGAATACTCAATTGGACGAAAGACGAATTCCGAGCAATTGATGTTAAGACTCGAAAAATACTAAACAACACCGGAAACTTCCACATCAACAATGACATAGACCGCCTCTACTTGAAACGTAAGCAGGGAGGCAGAGGCCTAACATCAGTCCAGACAGATTTTGAATGTCGCATCATATCCCCCCGACACCATCTACGAACCTCGAAGCGTAGGATCCCGTCTCTCGAGCAAGTCTATCTGCATGAGACAGATAAGATCATGAGAGATGGGAAGGAACTCATTGAAAGATATTCCCTGCGTGATAATCAAAAACTCACACCCATAGAATTTTTCCTGCAGTACCGCAGTGAATCCATGGAAGAATGCTTATCAGAAAAGCATGCTTATCAGCAAAGAATCATGCATGGATATGTTGCCAGGAAGCTCCAGAGTGAGAGTAATATAGATAAACAAACTAGTCTATCTTGGACCAACAACGCTATATTGGCTCCCACTTTGAAGGATACGCTTTTACAATCCAAGAACAGGAGATCAACACGAAATACCTGATCCACAAAAAAGATAGGAAGGCAGGCTAAACACCTAGATGTGACAAGTGCAGACTCTGCAGAATTAATATCGAAGATGTCATAAGCAGCTGTCCAATGATGTCATCGCGGTACTATCTACCTATGAGGCATGATGTAGTGGCCAAAACACTGTACAATATAATCCGTAGAAAAAGTAGCCCTGATAATAAACACATTAAAAGCTACAGCAATGTGCCTTCAATCATTAGAGTGAATTTTATTTAAAATTCATTCTGATGATTGAATGCAGACATAATAGGAAAGAGAACTGGTGAAATGCTCCAGTAAAAACCCCAATGAGATGCAGGCATTAAAGACCAGATATAAGGATATGGGACAGGGAAGAGAAAGCATGCTCAGTAGTTGAGGTTAACTGTCCAGCAGATGCCAATATAATATTAAAGATTAGCGAAAAGGAGAATATCTATGCCGAACTAATGATAAATCTGCAAATGCTCCACCCTGATTATACCTTCAGATTTATGCTGTGATTATTGGGGCACCGGGATATGTTAGTAACTGCCTCAGTACAACTCTTGTGAAGTTGGGCTTCACAGAAAGAGATAGAACACGACTAGTTAGGAAATTACAAGTACAATCCAATAATGGAACAGTAAAAATATGTAAAACATTCCAAAAATTCTGCATCTAATAACTCCATGTACACAGATACAAAGCATATCCACATGCACACATACAACTCAAAACATACACATCCACATACAATCACATCCATACCTGCACACACATGCATGCACGCTGGGCTTCACAAAACCAGAAAGAACACGACTATGCATTAATGGAATAGTAAAAATACGTAAAACATACCACAAATTATGCGTTTAATTATTGCATGTACACTGTATGTATGCATGTATGCAGAGGCCTCGTTTGCCTTAAAAATGTGTGGGGGACAAACCAAAATTTGTTGTTTCTTAAAGGAGCATAAATTGTTTTATGGTGCCTTTCACAGAACCTATCACATAAGTAAAACTTTACGGTAATTAAATTGTATATATTCAAATGAAGTTCAGATATAAATAATAAGCTTAAAAAGAATTTATAATATCAAATAAACAAAAAATAAAATATAGCCGTTTGAAAAAGTGGCGGGGGACTTGTCCCCCTGTACCCCTCTGAAACAATGCCCTTGCATGTATGTTTGTATGCATGTGTGTATGCATGTGTATATGTATCTACGTATGTATGTATATA
>OZ024740.1:347749821-347754821 GCA_964016885.1 Eledone cirrhosa
ACCTTAGAGAAAGAATGGCATTGGAAAAAAATGAAGACAGAAATTGATCTTCTTAAATTGAGGGCCCAGACAAATGAGGAAAAAATCAAAACCATCGATGAAGAGATCCTCCTGGAAATCAACAATAAGACTGAAGGCCCCAAGGTAGAGAAGATCTCTAAATTATGGAAAGGGGACTGCAACAGAGAAGAACTGAAATCCCTTCAACGCTGGGAAAATAGTGCCGCTTGGTTTCTAAACTATGAATCGACTCTTCAAACGGATTACACCTCCAATAACCCGTTCATAAAAATAGGAAAACCCATAACCGAACCGCACAACAACTTCGCAAACCCCCCAGCCACTAACAAAAGAAGAAGGAAGCACGACACCGAAGATGAACTTCCCAACCTCGCTTCCATAAGAAGGAACAAAAACCGTAGAAATCATCACCCCCAGAATGACATTTACAACTTTCCCACTTCAAGGAGACACCATACCAAATCACTCAACTACTACGCGGATGCCTCATCGTCAAACATAGGGAAAAGATACCACCACCATGATAGATGTAACAACTTCCCCGCTTCAAGGAGACAGCGAGGTAATTTCCATTTTCTCAACTCTCGCTTCCACAATACACAACAAACCCACACCACACGATACAACCAACAACGTAGGCCACCTATAACACCACAATCCAACATGGCACATAGAAACACACATTCATACTCGCAATACAGGAACACCCCATTCAATCTAAAACCACGAACCCGAACCACATTTTACAACAACAAGGAATATAACAAACACAGGAGACCACTTAACATCAGCAGACAACCCCTCTACCCCAACCATTTTTTAGACACAGCACACAGATACAGGCAAACAAAATAACACAAGATAGGGAGGAGAAACCGAGAGTAATAAAAATTATCAATCCAACTAGTGCAGAACCAATACCCAACCTCATCAACTTACTCTCCAAAGGTCTTAAATTCACACCGACCCCACTACGTCCTAACTACTATGAAATGAAGGAAGACATCACAGACTTCTGTAGAAAACTATTCGACCAGTACAATGAGGATGAATCATTAGCCAGAAATAGAAGCAACTACACCCCATCAAAAGGTAGAAATAAAATCCTGGACGAATTCTGTGAACACATCACAAACTTCCCTTACCAACACTTGCACAGACAAAAACACAAGCCAAACCTCAAAATTATGAAAAACCTAAAACTCTGATCAACCAATACAAAGAAGGACTCACTAACAAGGAATTCAGCTTCATCACAGACTTCACAAGTAAATCCAGCCTTTTCTACGGTATCCCTAAAGAACATAAAAGCGAATTAATAAGTAAGGCATGCAAGGAAGCCACAGACAAAGTCATCAATGTCCCCTCACCCAATGATCTCAAATTAAGACCTATAATAGCAGGCCCCGCTTGCGAAACCCACCGCCTTAGCAACTTCATTGATACCCTTCTCAAGCCTTTTCTCAAACACATCAAAAGCTATATAAGGGACGACCTAGATATGCTCAATCACCTCCCTAATATGCCGCTTTCTGAACAAACCCTACTAGTGACGTTCGATGTAGTCAACCTATACTCCAACATCCCCCCACAACCTAGGAATAGAAGCTATCCAATTATGGCTGGATAATTACCACAATGAACTCCCACAACGCATCAAAAAAGAATTCGTGATAGAGGGACTCAAATTTATCTTGGAGAACAATTACTTCGTTTTCAATAACAAATCCTACAGGCAGAAATCTGGGACCGCTATGGGAACGAAAACAGCCCCCACTTATGCCAACCTAGTCATGGGATACCTGGAAATTACCTTCTACACTAAAGTACTAAACAAATTTGGAAACACTCTCCACTTACACATAGAAAAGAACTGGAAGCGATATCTAGATGACTGCTTCATCCTTTGGCACGAAAATATCGAGAAACTTAAAGAATTTCACACCCTTATAAATGGGCTCAACACGAATTTTAACTTTACGATGGAATACACCCATCAACAACTCCCCTTCCTCGACATCCTCATTAAGATTCATAACAAAAAAAATAGAAACAGACATATACTGCAAGCCCACAGACTCCAAGCAATATCTTCCTTTCAACTCTTGCCACCCTAGACACGTTAAAATTAATATTCCCTACAACTTAGCCAAGAGAATCTGTACTATAGTCTCCAATAAAAACACCTGTTACTTACGGCTACAAGAACTAAAAGACAGACTCATAGGCAGGGACTACCCTGCATCACAAATTGACAATGGAATCCAACGTGCCCTAAAACTCAGTACCCAGGACCTTAGACACCCTAAAGTAAATCAACCGAAACTAAAAGCTCTTCCATACATCTCCACACACAACCCCCTCAACAATGAGGCCTTTGACACCATCCTACAGAACATCCCTGTGTTAAAAAAGGACCATAGAATGAACCAAATCCATCGAACACACGATATCATAAAGAGCAAAAGACAATCTAAGTCAATGAAAAACATCCTAACACATGCCAAAGTAATGCCAACCACAACAACGAAACCCACAGTAAAAAAATGCGATAGACACAACTGTGGCATATGCATCAACCTAATAGAGGGTTCGGAATTCTATTTCAAAGAAGGACACAACGTTTTATAGTAAAACACAATTTTACATGCGCATCAGAAAATCTAATATATGTATTAACTTGCTCAGGTTGTCGAGAACAATACATAGGCCAGACCAAAAACAGCCTCCGCCAACGCATGACTGTCCATAGATCCCAAATTAAAATACGGGAATACAGGAAAATACCACTGACTGAACACATTGATACCTGTGCCGCCTAAAATCATCCCAACCTTAGAATCTTTCCCTTCTACAAATTTAAAGACCCAGCGCATCAGCAAGGAATCTCACTTTATTAACAAATACGGACCCCGTCTAAACACTTCTCCCTAAGACGAACCCACAACATACACACCTCAACATACATACCTACATCAGCATACATCCTACATACATCTCTATCCACATATAAACACAATGACATACGTAAACACACATGTTCTATGGTGCAACACAAATATACACAAATTTGCATACCTTTTGATGTCTATAGATATAAACGTGCCGACACACACACATAGATATACGCACACCTGCATTGCACACTGATGGGCACATACATATTTGTACACAAGTATTCCAATACGGCAGGGCCTAATGGATTCCCCTTGCAGTACGTACAATCTGGACACTCACACACACCTTGGTGTTGACAATTATTATTAATGTTTTTGATGTTCTCTTGAGAGAATCCTTTTTGCTGAAAATATCGAATAATGTACACCATTTTTACCAGTATCACAAAAATACTGGTCCACCCACCTACCCACACACACACACACATACACACATATATACACACACACACATATATATATACACACATAAATACGCGTTCACTAACATACAAAGAGACATATACACACACACACATACTTCTCCGTATAAGACAAGAGCTGAAAAATATCTTTCAACATGTTAAAATATCCCCCACACACGTACAGACACATTCCTACTGATCGATCCCTCTACCATGAATTACTCTGCTACACACACAGTCACACACACACATATTTGTCTTACTATGCACCTGAACTGTTGACCTTTCAACATGACTGAAATTCACACACACATCCCTACTGACCATTATCACAACAATGAACCTCTTTACTACACACACACACACATATTTGTCTTAAAAGAATTATTTTTCAGTGACTTCTCAATCAAGCGAAAAAGGACACTCTTCGACAAACCTACATTTGGCGCAAAATCAATTTTTAACATTCACGTGACCTCTACCGACCAATCAAAATTGTTTTGACCACAAGAATTTTTGCAACACGAATTGGCACGAAACTTATTTTAATACCTCTGGAGCCACTTTTTTCACATAAAACAAGTAGAATTTCCCAAACTGATCAGATTAGAGCAAACATCACGGGCGCTCTATCTCAAAATTATCTTTGAAAAGCATTAGAAATGCGCAACCGGTAAAAACTTAAAACTAAAACTGAATACTAACCAATACTTATTACTCATTTTTACTTATTCCTAATTAAACTATTTTTCACTGGGAACAATTTGTCAGCATTTTCTTTTCCTTTTACTAATAGAAATATATATATATATATATATATAATTTAGTTATTATTGCACCAACGTGAGGTATATGATTTTTAATGCAATGAAATATCTATGATCGTTGGCAAATCACTGATGAGGGACTCATTTTATAACATGTTATCCATGTGCAACCTGCAGTATTCTTCTCCCCATTTTTTCACATATATTTACCTAAACTGCGATTCTGTTTTTCTCTCTCTCTCTCTTACTGCTCCCTCGTTCTCTCTGTTTCTCTTACTTTCTTTCGCCACCTCTGTCATGTCAGTTAACACTTTCTCTCTACTGACCTCTTCCGCACACTTCCACTCACTCACTCACTGTTTCTCCCCTTCTCACTTCACCCCGTTCGCGACGAAAATAATTTCCTTCTTTCTTACATTGGATTCATCTCGAAAGGTCTATTTTCTACGCGCTCATATATTCACCCAGCTTATGCTGATAGAATAACTATGTAGCTTGTGCCTCTTCCTATCTACGGTTAGCTTTTCTCTTTGTTGTTTACTTGTCTCACTCGCTTTACGCGTTTTAATTGTCCTAATAACTTAATTTAGTTATTATTGCACCAACGTGAGGTATATGATTTTTAATGCAATGAAATATCTATGATCGTTGAGGGACTCATTTTATAACATGTTATCCATGTGCAACCTGCAGTATTCTTCTCCCCATTTTTTCACATATATTTACCTAAACTGGGATTCTGTTTTTCTCTCTCTCTCTCTCTCTCTCTCTTACTACTCCCTCGTTCTCTCTGTTTCTCTTACTTTCTTTCGCCCCTCTGTCATGTCAGTTAACACTTTCTCTCTACTGAC
>OZ024740.1:347757321-347829821 GCA_964016885.1 Eledone cirrhosa
CTTCGTATTTACTAACATATATATATTATATATTATATATACATACATTATATATATATTATTAATATATTACATACGTACATTTATATATATATATATATTTATTAAAATAAAAGATTAAAGTTTAAGCAAAGAATCGCTGCTTTCACCCTTAACGGGATCTTCTGAAACTAACCAATATATATATATATATATATATATATATATATTCCTGGTGATTTCTCAAGAATGAAACAGTTTTAGTCTATATATATATCACACACACAGAAATGTATATATATTTCTGTGTGTGTATATATATATATATATATATATTACACACACAGAAATGTATATATATTTCTGTGTGTATATATATATATATATTACACACACAGAAATGTATATATATTTCTGTGTGTATATATATATATTACACACACAGAAATGTATATATATTTCTGTGTGTGTATATATATATTACACACACAGAAATGTATATATATTTCTTAGAACAAAATTATTATTAATGTTTTGCTGTTCATAACAATTGGAATTGAAAAATTACTTTTGAAATTATTAGTTATTTTACTAATGCTTAGATATGTAAAAATGAAGCAATGTTTCTAATAATTGTTTCTACTTTTGGCACAAGGCCAGCAATTAACCAGTACATTACTGGTACTTTATTTTATCGACCACGTGAGGATGAAAGGCAAAGTTAACCTCGGCGGTATTTGAACTCAGACCGTAAAGGGACGTAACTCCATGCTATGAAGCATGGTGTCCGACTCTCTACAGATTCTGCCAATCCACCGCCCTAATGTCTGTACGTAATGAGGGAGTGAGAGGGGAGAGAAAGAAAGGCAGAGGTGAAGTGACGAAGTGACTCTCTCCTCCTCCTCCTCTTCCTCCATCTCCCCATTCGTCACAGCGATAGAGGGGAAGAGTGTTAGTGTGTTACAAAGAGAAAGAGTGAGAGTGAGAGAAACAGACAGACTAAAAGAGAGGGATAGCTGGAGAGAGAGAGAGATAGCAACCACGTGCGCACGTGTTTCCACTGTCGGACAGACAGACAGAGAAATTGGTGGTTATATATTATAAGGAGATATATATAATTATATATTCGTGTACAGATATTTTTGCATACACAATAACAAAATATAAACAAACGTATTTATTTCACGAGGCTCGATAAGGATAAATATATATATCAAATATATAAGAACCCTAGAGCAAATCCCGAGCAACGCCGGGCCATTCTGCTAGTATAATAATAATTCAATTGCGCAACACCTTATTTACTGCGCTAATCGTAGTTACCACATTTAGTATCAGCTGCTGAACTTAAAGCCAGTAAAACTAGCACAGCTTCCGTCCTCGATTTAATCTCTCTCTCTCTCTCTCTCTCTCTCTCTCTCTCTCTCTCTCTCTCTCTCTATCTATCTATCTATCTATCTATCTCTCTCTCTCAACCACACACACACACATTCACGCGCACACACTCTTCTTTTTCTCCCTATTTCACTCTGTCTCTCCCTCCCTCTCCTCATTTCACTCACTCTCTCTTTTTCTCTCCCGCTTCCTTTCTATCTTATTGCCCCTCTCTCACTTTCAGTGTTCTAGCTATACGGCTATATATCTATCTACCTATCTATATGTCAATCTACATATTTGTCTGCAGATATACACTTTAAATGACACAAATAAAGAAATGCGCACGTAAACCTCACCACCCATTGTAAACATTAACTTTTTACACTAACATATTCGAGATAACAAATCATGCCATCTTAAAAACGGAAAGGCACAGTAGATAATCTTCTCCTAGATACACTGTCTGAATAAAATGTAGGATTGTCATAGCTATAACTTCGTTTCCATCCAAATCCCGTTTTAAACCTTTAGCATTTACATTACTCTATATTAACCATTGTATTTTGGGGGTAAAAGGTTTCACAATATCGAATCTATGAAATTTTGATATCATTTATTTTGAGAACAATACCTTAATGTCAGTATGAGTGGCCAGTTACAGCCAGTTTGAACAGAAAGAGGAAAGAAAATTCTGGCCGGATATGGCCGGTTTAAATGCTAAAGGATTAACCAGATAATGACGGGTACATCGAATATTGTAGCCGTTGGTCTACAAAAAGGCTTTCACAGCTGAAATAAGTTTGATCATATAACTGCTGGAATCAGGGCATACCTCGATTAAAACAACGTTGACAATAACATCAACGATAACAACAGTATATATATCAACAGTTTGACATAAACAACATCAACGAAAATATCAACAACAACGCCAAAACCCACATTACCAGCGGAAACAACTGGTTATAAATGTTGTTAATGCTTTTTGTTATGTCTTCAAATATGCTGGATTGTTAACAAAAAAAACTTACCCTTATTGAGAACGTCTAACAATATTATCTGTTTTGCATGTAAATGGACGAATAGATCACGTTCTTTGTATTTGGAAATTAAATGTGTGACGTATTTTCTAACGTTCGGAGAACACCAATCAAATGTTGATGACTAAATACTATTTTTATGTTTACAAATACATTAGCTCATATATATTCTATTTTACGAAGTTCACATTTGTATAAATAACATTACAAGCTCACAATTCTTTCACACTGAAAATATAAACACATATAACAAATACAATTAACCATTGCTAGGAACTTCACAAATCCACGCCCCAAAATATACGACGAGAGCGAGAGAATGATGAAGAAACAAAGGGCAACAAAAACAAAAACATCCATCAATTCACGATCAAGTGCGACAATCAGCCACACATCACAAGGATCAACGATATATATCGAGGCAAGCTAATACGATCGCAGCATTACCACGGGTGATGGTGAGGCTAAGCGGCTGAAACAACCAAGCACACCCACGGCACGGGCATCACCCGGCACCCCAATATGGCGAGCCGCCAGCGATGACAAGATCTTCGTCCATAGGCTGGAAAAGTAATTGCTAGATAGATCCCTTTATTTCCGGATTTTATTCCATTCGTCAACGGAAGTAGTGACCCTCATATTTACCGCGGCATCCATGATGAGGGAGCAAAGGAGACACTGAGGCGTCACATGTGATGCTGCCTGCTTTCGTCAATCGTGTGAAAGCAATCGTGTCCTAGCAAAGTAACCTAAACAAAGTAACAAGAAACTCCAGCTTCAAAGGAAATATAAAAATTATAGTTCACTAATAACTACCTGTTGAAACGGCAAGAGCTCAGCCGTCGGGTCCCGACACTTTATAATATCACAATACTCTACTACCCCAAGTATCGAGTACTCTGTTGAGTAATGGTCTAACCAGTTTCAAACTGAATTCATCCTGATTTGTATATATATAATTATATATATACAAATAACTTTATATATATATATATATATATATATATATATATATAAAACTATATGTATATATATATGTGTCTGTGTGTGTGTGTAAAAGATAAACAGAAATAACAATACAATCAGTACAGTATCGACAGTCGGTCGACTTTTCGTCAAATCGGACTGAAGAAACAATGTTTCCATTGGTCTTTCCAATTGCTCATACTATCTATCGGTTGTCGGAGGTGCAATGTGAAATAAAGTGTCATGCTCAAGGACAAAACGAATCGCCTGGTCCAGAAATCGAACTTACAACCTCACGATTGCGAATCCAATTCTCTAACCACTCTGCCACGTGCCTTCATTCAGCCACGCGCCTTCAGTACAGTATATGGAACGAATATATTAGTTTAATGCTTGAAATAGCAGGAAGAAAGTCTTAACGTTTCGGACGCTAGTCCTTCATCAGAAGAAAGAATAAGAAATTAGAAAGACTGAAGGGACGGACAGGGTGGAAAAAGTTAGTTAAGGGCAGATTTCTAGCAGAGAAACCTAAAATAAGCCTGATCTACCATTAAGCTTGCCATTATTGCAGTTTCCACCGACAAGACAATATTGTTCATTTTCGTATATAGGATGGACAATACCAAAGAATTTCAGTTTCATCAGGCAGCTTCTTTGAAAGTATAACTTATATTTACCTGTTAGTAAACGGAAAACGTGTAATGCCTTTCGAGCATGGTGTAACATTTCAAGCATGCATAGATCAGGCATCTAAGTAAATATGTGTAGACCAAGACAGGGACGGGTATAAATGCCGTTAGATATAGCAGATATATATCACTTCTATCAACTCAACAATAATGGAGTAGCAAATAACAAACAGAAATTTATTTGTCACTGATATACAGAGAATCTCAATAAATGATAGCTAAAAATATCACTCAGAGATTTATATAAACATATATAGAGTAACATGTATGAAGTTAGCTAAAGGCAGATTCATAGCAAAGTAACCTAAAATAAACCTTTTCTACTATTAATCTCGCCATTACTGCATCTCCACCGATAAGACAATGTTTGCAATTCTATTATTGGAAGCCTGATCTTGGCATGCGTGAAAATTCCAACTATGCTCGAACGACAGTGGACGTTTTCCGTTTACTAACAAGTAAATATTAATTTATAATTTCGAAGAAGCTATAATAGAATGGCCAATATTGTTTAATCAGTGGAACCTGCAGTAAGGGCGAGATAAATGGTAGGGCATGCTTATTGTATGTTACTTTGTTAGAAATCTGCCCATAGTTAACTTTGTAAAAGTTAGTATATATATGTATTATTTAGAAAATGAGGTTATTTACAAAATGAAAAAAACTGAGGTGTCCTAAACGAGTGAAAGTATAAGAAAAAAAGATGAAATCGAAAATGCAACTGGAGTCTTTTTTTTTTTTAAATATATTTATTTGGTTCCTTTACCTGTTTCGCAGTTCTTCTGCTTTTCAAAAGTAGAATTGAGATGGAGGGTTTGTGGTTTTTCTCACATCTGCAGCAACAACCCAGGCGTACCCATCGACCTTCACGTGCAGAAACTGTGCCAAAGACTGCCACTCCAGAATTGGGCTGTTGTGTCACAGCAGACGCTGCTTATCATCAAGCTAGCCCTTCCCCCTTGGCGCAATCCATTGTCTATCGAGACAGAAGGGAGCCATCATCATATATATATATATATAATATTATTTTATCAGTGGAACCTGCAGTAATGGCGAGATAAATGGTAGGGCATGCTTACTGTATGTTACTTTGTTAGAAATCTGCCCATAGTTAACTTTATAAAAGGTAGTATATATATATATTTATTATTTAGAAAGTGAGGTTATTTACAAAATGAAAAAAAAAAACTGAGGTGTCCTAAACGAGTGAAAGTATAAGGAAAAAAGATGAAATCGAAAATGCAACTGGAGTCTTTTTTTTTTTAAATATATTTATTTGATTCCTTTACCGGTTTCGCAGTTCTTCTGCTTTTCAAAAGTAGAATTGAGATGGAGGGTTTGTGGGTTTTCTCACATCTGTGAAATATATATATATATATATATATATAAATATATAGTTAACTTTGTAAAAGTTAGTATATATATATATATATATATATATATATATATATATATATATATATATATATATATATATATATATAAATATATATATATATATATATATACTAACTTTTACAAAGTTAACTATGGGCAGATTTCTAACAAAGTAACATACAGTAAACATGCCCTACCATTTATCTCGCCATTACTGCAGGTTCCACTGATAAAACAATATTATATATATATATATATATATATATATATATATATATATATATATATATATATATATATATATATATATATATAATATAATATAATAATATATTATGTATACTCCAGTCCTACAAACTGTAGAGTGCTTCTTATCCGATATCTGCATTGCTTTATTGTACTACAATAAAACTCACCTCCTACATATATATATATATATATATATATATAAGGCGGGTAAAATTCCCGAGATCCATGGACGAGTTCTCTCCAGCGGTCTCTGTCCCTCATCATCGCTGCCATACATATATATATATAACATGTAGCGCAGTAAATAAATATATACATATACACCAGGTATATATATAATGTATAATAAACAATACAATATAATTACCTCATTACCAGAGGTTTCCCGAATAAGACGAATACGAAAAACGTCCTCATTCGTTCATCGGACAAGGCAATTTAAAACATATGTTTTAAATTACCTTGTCCGATGAACGTTTTTTGTATTCGTCTTATTTAGGAAACCTCTGGTAATGAGGTAATTATATTGTATTGTTTATTATACATTATATATATACATATATATATATTGTTATACATGAGGAGGGTCATATTTGTGTATAATAATATTGCCAGAATTAATAACAGAACACACTCACTGTTTGGTTCGTTTTAGCTTCTTTGTCTTTTATATCGGTTAATTTAATTTATTCGGTCCTCAATGTTACAGTGAGTGTGTTCTGTTATTAATTCTGGCAATATTATTATACACAAATATGACCCTCCCCAAGTATAACAATATTTGTTTCGACACACGATTTCATATCAAAAACCTCGCAAAACTAATTCATCGCCGTCATATATATATATATACATATATATATATATATATATATATATATATATATATATATATATATATATATATATATATATATATATGTATATGTATATATATATGTATATATGTCTTCCTAAACGAACACTGAAATGTAAAACGTATACTGGTTTAAGTAAGTTTGTCATTTTTACCTATTACCGTTTTTTACCTCGTTTCATATTTTGCTTTTGTTTCCTTTACTGTTTTTGTTTTTGTTTCCTTTACTGTTTTTTGTTTATATCACATTTCTATGACAATACACAATTACAAAGACTACAACGCATTAAAACGAAATACGAAATACAAAGAATATATTAAGCAAAAACAAAAATTAGCAGGGGAAGTAACTTAATGATAATCTTTTAAATTTATTTCCCTTGGAAAAAGCCAATTTTGATTTTAAATATTTTATGTAGCAATTATTTTAGCTTCAATTTTGATTTTATCTTACATTCACTTAAACATTTTTGCTGTCGTTTTTCTTGTTACCGTAGCTATTGTTGTTTTTGAACTGCAAACACGGAGATTATCATGCTACATTATTTATATATATAAAGAGGGTCGGACCCCATGCTTTGCAGCAAAGAGTTACGTCCCTTAATGGTCTGAGTTCAAATCCCGTTGTGGTTAACTTTGCCTTTCATCTTTACGGGGTCGATAAAATAAAGCACCAGTAATACACTGGGATAATTGCTGGCCTTGTGCCAAATGTACAAACAATTATTTATATATATAAACTCCTCTGTGAAACCTGTGTATCATATAGATCAAGGTATCTAGTTGAACTGACTTCTACATGTCATGATATCCTCTGAGGTGGTGGTATGAACACGAACACATCACCAAGTAGATATCATATCATATTCTCACACGCTTTAATTTGAACATAGGTTTCATCCATGGCAAGGCTTATTTCTTAACACAAATCTTTATTATATGTGAGAACACACCACAGCTCTAACACTTCAAGGTCTTTGCTATAGATTTGTATCTGTTTCTGTGACACACCAGCTCACACATTCTTGACAAAGTTCAACTGTTGTTCAGAATTACTTGCAGGTGTGATGTCATCCACTCACGTGCCTGTTCAAAAGTTTCACTATCAACAAAGAATAACTTGATAGGTGCATTAGTCTCTAAAAGTGCCTTGACAAGGTCGTGTAACCTTGAATAACCAAAACATGTCATATTAGCACTTCATAGACGTGTTGGTCTCCGGAAAAGACTTGAGAAGAGCATGTGCATTGTGAATGTTCCGTCCATGATTAGTATAACACCTATATCTTCAAGGAGGCACCGACACTATCTGGAAAGTCCTAGCCATGGTTAAACTAAAAACTTTTCCAAGTTTCCTCTTTGATGCTTGTTTTCTCTAGCCTAGTTCTACACAGGACAAAGAAAGCATTCCCTTTCTACTATTACTGGATATAAGGGTCATTATCAAAAGAGCGTATCACAGAATTTTCTTTCTATGTTGCCTGCATATAATCCAATACAGTACTGAAATGTTCCCATATGGCTGCTGGGTTTTTACTTTTGTGGGAATACTGTGCTGAAGGTAGTCGTTTTATGGTTGCCACCTACAGAAACTATCAATGTAAGTTTTCTCTCTTTTTTAGTAAAGGTTTGAGGCGTGATTTTTCTGTGTACACTTTCTAATAAAAAAAAAATTTCAGGTTTGAATGTGATGAGATTGTATGTCATAAGTTTGAAGTGTTCGATCAATAGTAGCCATATCTTTATAATCAGCTAATACATTATCATCAAGTGGTATTAAGGACACCATACGTTAAAGAAACTCCACACAATATTGAGAGATACCAGCAGCATCTTATCATCGTGGTAGATCAAGATCAGACTCCTGCATACACTGGTGCTCTCCCACTTCCTGCACGTATGCGAGAATGGTCTTTTACTAAAGATATATGAGAGAGGGCTGAAAAGTTCATAGGTTGACTATCAAGGAATGATGCTAGTGCTATGAAATCTTGCATGCATAAATTTCAACTCTTTTTATTATTAGCTGTCTTGTTTCCTTCCAGATAAACTGACATATGACTTTTCAAAGAAGACTTCAAAGAAAATGGACAATATTTTGCGTCGTAGTATTATCAAGTACCTACAGAAAAACGGTTTAGCCCCCAAGGATTTTCATGCGACATGTTTGCTACATTAGTGGATGACGCTCCAGCTTTATCACCAGAGCAAACGTGGGCAGCTGAATTTAGGAATAAAAGGGATAGTCTTGATAAAGGAAAACATTGATCATGTTCACCACATGGTGATGGATGACAGGCGATTAACTACAAATCAGATAGCTACCACTATGGACCGCAAAGGGGCTATGTTGAAAAATTACCCTCATTTGGTCACATTCCATGAGTGTATCTTGGTCAGCCTATGAACCTTTCAGCTGGCCCTTGCAACTACACAAAAATGTGATACTGCCGTAACATCTTAGGCTCTAGCGTAGCGGGTGATGAAAGCGATCCACCTCGTGCATCAGTTTTTGGTGCATATTGTGTTGTGGGTTTCGATGGTGGAAGATAACGCAAGGACGGTATCAGCTAGCATAAATTCTAGCTAGGCCACTGTCGTTAGCCATCTCATACTTAAACCACACCACAAATGAGCTGGTGCACAAAACCATTTAGCATCAAATTGACAAAAGCCGTCTGACAATGCCGAAGAAAATAAATCTGAAAGGATACGGCCAAGCAAAAATTCAGTGACCTTACAAAGCTCATCCTACAAGGAACCAGGGAGGAGAGAGTAGGAGAGTTAGGGAAAGAATATAACCAAAAATAGACTAGTAAATCTTTAGTAGAGAGCAGAGATCTGACACACAGCTGCGAGAGACGGAAAAGACTTGTGTGCAACAAATTAGAGCAGTGTTTCTACGACTCTATCTAGCGTTGTGGCCCCAAACAAGGTAAATAAAAAACATATCTAGCAATATAGTGTCCGATGTGTCATTCCAACACAGGATATAAAGAATGAACTGAAACTTTTATTCCTTACAAGCCGAGTGACAACACAGAAGCTTCTTTATCTGTTCGTTTTTTTTTTGTTATTATTTAGCCCCAGGACACCCTTTAACTATGACAAAAGGCGTTCAGTCTGTGACGATCTCGAAGGTTTTCATTCATATTCTATATAGAATTGCATTATCCATTGAGTTTCCTTTTTTAAGACTGTAGAATATGCACCAAGAAAGATTTGGTTGCTATTTCTTGTAGGTATAGCGATCACGGAGAAGGTTTGTTTGGTCGATTGTTGATGTTTTATAGCACCACATTAGCCAAGATCCGGTAATCTCGTGTAGTTTCAACCATGACCAACACCCCATTCTATATCTAAAGAATATAACATATCGATGACTACATTATTAAATGTGCCCTCCTTATTTTTAAACGGTAGGATGTAATTTAAAAAAGAGTTGACTGCAATTTCTAGCATTTCGCACAATCTAGTACAGGTCTCCGGTGTTGTCTTATCAAAAATTAAAAACCAAAAAATTTGTTAAAATTTTACAAGGGAAATAACTCGCTCAAAAATAATTTCCCTTGGAACGTTAACATTCCATTTCTAAATTAATAGAACTCTCTTGTTATGAAGATTGGCGTAATTCAAATTTGAAAATGGCGGCTGTGACAGGCGGTTCGTTATCTATTCTGGTTCGTATTAAAGTCAAATTCATTCTCTCTTAAACTATAAATATTTCATCTAATATTTTCATATTATATTAATATATGTATATTTAGTTTAAATCTTATTTTTACCATGATTCATCAAAACTAACTTCTTGTTTTGGTTTACGAAATATAATGTAAATAAATATACAAAGTTTTAATTGTTAAGAAAGGCATGTATAGTATTTGGTATTGAAATGCTTTAGTAATTTATTTTGTCTACTGTGTTATACACTTCTTGTTGCTATCGATCGCTTTCTACACGCACACACAAATATTAATAGTCATTTCTTTATAATATGCGTTGACATGACTAAGAAATTCGCTTCGCCACCATCTGTTCGGTTCAGTCCTACTGCCTTCGACAAGTTATAGCCTCGCCTTATTTGTGACATTGGGTTGACTAACTGCAGTATCCCGTCGCGTGTATATATATATATTATATGAAGACATGTACGGATAAACAAATTTAATATATATATAATTCAAATTAAGCTAAAAAACCAGACATAATTGATGCTTTGATACCTTAAATGTGTATATATATATATATATTATATATATATATGAAATACTGTTGGCTTCACGCTCACAATAATTTCTATACTTTCATTTATATATATATATATATATGTGTATATATATATATATATATATATGCTCACGTGTGTGTTTATGTCTCGTAACCTAGCAGCTGATCGAAAATAAGTATGATTTACTTTAAGGTGATGCCCTAGCATGGCCACAATCTAATGACTGGAACATGTAAAATGATAAATGAACAAAGTATTTTATAAAATACTTCACGCACATTATTTAATGACAGTTAACAGTAATCACGGAGTGGAAAGTAGACTACAACTATTTACTCCAATATATTGGATCACCTTCCAATGGAATGTTTAGATATGAACGACTGGGTTTCTGGTAACGTTTCTATTCTGTTGTTAGGAGTTATTGCAGACGAAGTACATGGTAGATATAGTTGACTAAAACCTTTGAAATGGATAGCCTAACAGTCAAATGACAATAAAAGACTAAAGTACGAATAGGCTATGTAGCCGGTAAACCCTAAAGGGACGCAACACACTTCGCTATAGCGTTTCAACAGCCCCTTCCTTCTATTGTCTGTATCTACATGTAGATGTGTGTGTATGTAACTAAAGCATAACGTACGTTACGAATGGATGACTAAATTATTTTAACTTAGTTTTTAACAATTGATGGAAAAAATTTCAAATTGTCTTAACTCATGGTGTCTGACATTCTTACTGCCTATATAGCCTCTTCCAAGAAAATACTCTTTTCTCTTTTTTTTTCTAGGTGGAATTCCAGAATGCTATTTCGAAACCACTGTTGAAGCGTTTTGAAATGGTTACTTCAATTATCATGAACATTAGTACAAAGGTAAATACTCTTTATGTATGTTTATCTTGGTAATACTCTGAAAGGTATCATATTGGCAGGGTAGTTACAACATTAGATATTTATTACAGCTCTGTGCACTGAGGTCAACTTAGCTTTCATTTTTTGAGGTTGATAAATTACCAGTCCTGTACACAGGCTGATTTTTCTCTCTCATAAATCAGCTGAGTTTAAAACTGAAGAGTGTTGGGTTCCACCAGGTTGATGATAGCACCTCTATGATTCCATGAGAAGCTGATGACCCGTGAGCAGATTCTGTGGGAGTATATAAAGTCTGAAAATAAAATACACAAGCATACACTGCACGATATTAGATATCAGCATGCCTGAAGAATGGAGTGCCATTATTATCATAATCATTTTTACACCCACTTTCCCATGTTGGCATGGGTTGCATCAGTATTGTGCATCTATTCTAAAACTTTGGATACAGACAGTGTTTCGTTGTGTTAAGAGAACAATTCAACATGAGATTAATCAGCTGTCAGATGAAGAACTCTGGTGGTTTGGACCTGTACTTCTTCTAAAGGATGATAGTTGGCTGAATAAGTTTTGGAAAAGAAAGCTGAACATGATGTGGTAGGATGTGACCACATCTAATATCAGGATACTGAACCTTGCAAAAGAGAGGAAAAAGGCTTGCAGTATGTCCAACATATGCTGGTATGGAATATTGAATATAAAATGATGATGATGAAGTTATTGACAGTAACATATATACATCTTGCTATGAAAATATTTGAAAGATTTTGCTAACTCTTCTTGATTTCATCAACAATTTAATGTCTGTTTCATCTTGCCTTTAGGCTAGATAATTTATAATGAACTTGCATCTCATTTCATTTTTAAAGTCTTACTACCTTGTCTCAGTATCTCTATCATAAAAACTATTATTATTATACAGTTTTCCCTAATGTACATCATCCACTAATGGTTTATGTCAATATCATTTTTATCTTCCTCATTCTAAGTCCTATTTTATGACTCACTTTCCTTTTTTGTAAATTCTTTTGTAACTTAATGAAAAAGCATATTGTCTACTGATCAAAATGTATGTGTAGATATAATAAGAAATGCATCATATATGCAGTCATCATCATCATCATCATCGTTTAACATCTATCTTCCACGCTAGCATGGGTTTAGACGGGAATTGTCCTACTTGAGGCAAGATTGGTCGGGTGACCATGTCTCGCTCGTATAGGACTGTCTGGCAGGTTTTCTACGGCTGGATGCCCTTCCTAACACCAACCACGTTTACAGCGTGGACTGGGAGGTTTTTGTCGTGACACCTACACGAGCTCATTTATTTTGGTCTGGATGTTGTGGTACCAACATAACTTTACGGAGAAAGGGTGGGAGTAGGGGCAGTGGGATGGGGTATATATTTTGGCTAAGAGGTGCCTACTGACTGGAGGTTTTGCTTTGTACATAGGAAGGCGGGTCTTCTGTATTACTGCGTAGCGCCAAAGATCTCGGTCCAGTGACATTGTCTTAAAGAGGTGTAAGTGTGTAAGGTCAGAATTTATCAAATCGTCCCAGGTTTTTCTGGGGTCAGTAAATAAAATTATAATTCACATGATGTATTTCAGTGAAAATAGCTTTCTTTAAAGTGGATATGAATTATAGAATGTTAGGCCTTCATTCCTGCTTTGATTCTACTATCAGGACACAGCCATAATTTATCATCTGTGTTCAATGAACATTCAGTTATTTCATCAACTGTTTGCACAGTTTGTGAATTAATGTATAAGTGATTAAGTATTCTACAGACATGTGCTCTTTACATAATTCCTAAGCTGAGTCAGTGTGACATGTACAATACATCTGACAGAATTCCATGCAGATTCTATCTTCCGAATTTAACTCATGCACTGAGATCAAACCTTTGACTTTAAAACTGCAAAGCAAATTTAACCACATATCCATTCTTGATGTGACAGCAAGTTTTGGTTTTCTCACATTTTTTAGTTTCCAATGGGTTTTTAATAGTACTAATTCCTCTCAAATTCTCTTTTGCCTGGCAAAGTATTTTTTTTTCTTTTAACAGTTATTTCTATATTCTTTCAATTTAGTTTTTTCTTTGCCTGTCTTATTTTTAATGTAATGTTGATGCCAAAAATTGTTTCTGAGAATTTTGTTTAACTTCTGTTTTATTATTCTATATAGGAAGCTCACCATATTTTCCCAACCATATTAGAAAGTATTTTCGGATTTGGTCATGAACCTGGTTGGAGTATAGAATATATCAACAAGATCAAAACACCAGAAGAATATGATTATGGCAGGGCTTTTCTATCACCAAATGGTCCATTAATGAAACTGGTATATCGTCTACAGTCTGATCCATATTTATCATATGATTTTCCTTTGCATTGTCTCCCAGTAAGTATAAACTTTTCTTTTTATAAGTTTTAATATTTTTTAGACAATTGCAAAATTCTTCTAAATATTTTCCATGTCTTAGAAATGAATTTTTAATTACACCCTAAACTGAAAAATCAGGTTAAATTATAGTTGTTTTTACAATAATTTGTAGATGAATGTTATAACTCTCAGAGTAAGGTAGTTACAGAGAGACATAGTTCTATTTATAGGCGGCGTATTGGCAGAGTCGTTAGAATGTTGTATAGAATGATTTATGGTATTCATTCTCGCTCTCTGCTCTCTAAGTTCAAATCCCGTTGAAGTCAACTCTGCCTTTCATCCTTTCGAGGTCAATAAAAAAAGTACCAGTCTAGTACTGGGTTGATTCTTCCTCTCTCTGGAAGAAATCTGCTGTACTCAGGCCTGGAGAGGGGAGGGGAGGGGTATTGATATACAGCGTTTCAAGAAACGCTGTATATCAATATGGCACCCCTACGACTCTATCAGGAGTTATGGGACAATACACATATAGTTTTGTTTTGGAAAGATTACTCCTTGTGGGCGTTATAGAGGCAATAGAGAGGTTGTGCAGAATAGAATAGAAAAAGAAAGGGCTGTAATTTGTGAGTTTACATGGTGTGAAAAATAAGCATGTTACTGTAGTAGTAATAGAAAAAACAGATTTAGATTATAAGCCAGTAGTTCAGAGATTGAAGACATTCAGTAGCTACATGATTAGGAAGTGTCCACTAGTGGTTTGACGGTCATCTTGTTTTATAATAGTCAGACAATATACATGTATATACAAAACCAGCCATTTACTATAATCACAGATTATCAAACTGCTATCAAATTCTATGGGTCCTAACTCGTTATTATAAATTCAATTAAAATATGCCTAATTATTAAAATCAAAGGTTGAGACATTGTTATATGCCATGCTTAATGTTCTAGTTATTGGTTATTATTATTCAAAGGGCGGTGAATTGGCAGTATCGGTAGAGGGTTGGACGCCATGCTTTTTAGCATAGTTACGTCCCTTTACTGTCTAAGTTCAAATCCCGTCGAGGTTAACTTTGCCTTTCATCCTTATGGGATCGATAAAATAAAGTACCAGTAATGTACTGGGTAATTTCTGGCCTTGTGCCAAAAGTAGAAACAATTATTATTCGATGGGTGGGGTCTTTTTTTTACCTGAGTGATAATTCATTTTCTTTTTTCAATTTGTGAAATTATTTTTTTATTATAATATATTGTGTTCTCTATTAGATAATTGTTTCTACTTTAGGCACAAGGCCAGCAATTACCCAGTGCATTACTGGTACTTTATTTTATCGACCCCGTAAGGATGAAAGGCAAAGTCAACCTCGGCGGGATTTGAACTCAGATCGTAAAGGGACGTAACTATGCTGGAAACCATGGCGTCCGACCCTCCACCGATACTGCCAATCCACCGCCTAGATAATGTTTCAAATACATTAATATATTTCTGTATATACTAAATATTTATACATTTCTATGTATATTATTATCATCATCATCATTGTTTAATGTCTGATGATGATGATGATAATATACATAGAAATGTATAGATATTTAGTATATACAGAAATATTTTAATGGCATTTGAAACATTATCTTATATATATATGTGTGTGATATACATATCACACAGGTATAGCTTGTAGCTAAGCATAAAGTACTCAATACTATTAAGTAAAGTGAAAAACATTGAGTCAAGGCTGAGTCTGTGCGAATTACCACTGAGAGTTGCTCATTTCCCCGAGGATTGCGAGTTAGAAGCAGGCAAATTAACCTTTGAATATATATGTTTGTATATGAGTTTGTTGCATGGAGTAATCTGCATGGCAAGAAACATTGAGTAGCAACAGAGTGAATCATCAGCTTTAAACAAATATATAGTTAGGTATATAAGTATAATATTTTACCTCTTTTCATTATATAGTTGTAATATCTAAAATTTGTCATAGGCACCAACAAGACGACTAATTGAAGAAGGAGCTGTACCTGCATTTTACGCCAACAAACTACAGATGCAAGCATTTGGTCGTCCTTATCTAACACTCAATATCCTTTCTAAATGAAATATAGGTTGAAGCATTATTGTGGTTGAAAGTTATTGATGTTTGTTTGGATGAACACAATGATGATGGTATTTGTTTTTCATCAACCTTGTAGAAACTGATGTTATAAAATCGGAGATTATCAATAATAGAATTTTATTTAGTATATTAGGAAGGATTTTAAATAATAACACTGTGTAACATATTTTTTGTTCCCCGGTTCTAAGTGTCATTCCCTGGTTTGTTATATCCCATTATTATAAAAAAAACACTATTATTTAATCAGAAGTTTGGGTTTGTGGTCAGGAGTTTGATATTTCGAAATTTTCATATTTTTCAAGAAAAAACACATTTTTTTTAAATTTATCAGTTCATATAATTAAATCAACAGAGTATATATTTATTTTATTACACTAGCTTATCAAAAGCAAACAAGTAAAAACAAATAACACTTATAAAGCAACTTATACACGTCAGAAATGACTGGATTTGCGGTTGTAGTCCAGGTCGCATTCCCGCACTAGCCCCCAGATATAGTCCCCCATCATTTTTTCATTGTAGTGGCCCTGGTACCTCCGCTCTATCTCTTTCACATCTTGGTGGAATCGTTCGCCTTGTTCTTCTGAGTAGGCGCCCATATTGTCCTTGGATTTTTCCAGGTGAGCGTCCAGCATATGGAGTTTAAGCGACATCCTGCATCCCATGGTGCCAAAAGCCTTTATCAGATCCTGCACCAGTTGCTGGTAGTTTTCAGCTCTGTAGTTGCCCAGGAATCCCTTAACAACTGCCTTGAAACAGTTCCATGCTGTTCTCTCAATCCTATTGAGCTTATTGGAGAACTCAGTAGACTCAAACACCTTCTTTATCTGATTTTATGATACAAAGCTATTTATTTTAACATATTTGAATTTAAACCTCCATCGTGGTTTTATGGAAGAAATTCTTATATTCCAAATACCAGCTTAATCAAGAAAAAATTAGTTATTTTACTGAATCATCGTTGTCATTTTATTTCCACTTTCCCTCACCATTTAATAATTGAACACATGGAAAAAATGAAAAGGGAATTCAAAATAAATTGCACATTTATCTAGAGGGAAATCATTGTCATTATTAACGGTGGATTGGCAGTATCGGTAGAGGGTCGAATGCCATGCTTTGACGCATAGAGTTCAAATCCCACCAAGGTTAACTTTGCCTTTCATCCTTACGGGGTCGATAAAATAAAGTACCAGTAATGTACTGGGTAATTGCTGGCCTTGTGCCAAAAGTAGAAACAATTATTAACCAATACATGGCTTAGTGGTTAGAGAATTGGCCTTGCAATCGAAAGGTTGTGAGTTCAATTCTCAGACTGGGTGATGTGTTGTTTCCTTGAGCAAGACACTTTATTTCACATTGCTCCAGTTTACTCAGCTGTAGAAATGAGATGATAGGACTGGGGTCCCTATCATTCCACTGCAAAGTGGTCGTGGAGGTGCCACGGCAAAAAAAAAAGCTACCAGCCCACACTGTAAATGAGGTTGGTGTTAGGAAGGGCATCCAGCTGTAGAAATCAAGCCAGAATGAGTTCCCGTCCCACCCTTGAAAACGGAAAAGCGGACGTAAAATGATGATGATGATATCTGATTGTAGGAATCAGTTCAAAGACGTATTCAGTAAAGACACCAATTAAGGCAGGATTAATACAAGAAACCAATGATAACCTGACCAATTGTGTAATATTGTGACAAAGTATATATTTGTGTTTGTGTGTGTGTATGTATATATATACACTCTCATACAGCATCATTTTACGTCTGCTTTTCCCTGCTTGCAAGGGTGGGACGGGAACTGATTCTGGCTTGATTTCTACAGCTGGATGCCATTCCTAACACCAACCTCATTTACAGTGAGTGTTGGGTGCTTTTTTTTCCGTGGCGCCTACACGTCCACTTTACAGTGTGGGCTGGGTGCTTTTTTGCCGTGGCACCGCCACGACCACTTTGCAGTGGAATGATATGGACCCCAGTCCCTATCATCTCATTTCTACAGCTGAGTAAACTGGAGCAATGTGAAATAAAGTGTCTTGCTCAAGGAAACAACACATCATCCGGTCTGAGAATTGAACTCACAACCTTTCGATTGCAAGGCCAATGCTCTAACCACTAATGTGTGTGTAATCTGATAATTTACATTTTCCTTAACTTTTTTTCTTACCTCCATTTGAATTATTTCTTTTCCATTTTGCCTATATGCTTGTGAGCCCCAAAGCAAAGCTGAACTGCCCAATTTGGGGTCACTTTTCTGCTTTTTTATATCCAACTTTAGTTGAAGATTATTTAGATTACCTGTTGCCCTTGGAGAAACAGCAAATTCCACCAATACCACATATGCCATCTTTGGTGCGAAGCCCGGTCATTCAGTCACAGAACACTGGGTGAGAAATTTATCACACTTTTACTTTGTATTATTTTCCCACATACTCTCCTTCCTCTTCTTATTTGAACCTGAGACCACATGCCTTTAGTGAATATCATTCTGTTGTAAGCATCTATTCTAGGCCTCCATTTTGAGGATATCTTCTTCTACCTTCCCACTAGTCTTGGGATCTCTGGAAAGGGTTATGGAAATTGTACTTCCCTCCCTGACTTAACAATAATAAACATTGACTCAATGTTGTAAAATTTTGCTGATATTTTTATTTTCAGTTCACCAATACAATCTGGTCATTCATCTGTTTCTCCGAAATATATTACTGGTCTTCGATTATTTAAATCCAGTGTGGTCACTGCTCAAAAGCAACCCTTCAAATCTCCATCAGTCCTGGATCAGTCTGGTACAGAGATGTGGCATTCTGAGGCCCTTATTCAGGTAACAGTTAACTTATATTTTTGCATTTGTTAAATCAGTGTTTTTCTAGAGCTGGATGCCCTCACTATGAAAAATTCATATGAACTGATTCTAAATTTAAACAGGATGTCAAATTGCATTAGTGTAATTGCACTTGCAACCAAAATATATATATTTTTTCCTTTTGTAACTCCTACAAACTAAAGCTAGTGAAACTGATTGCTCCAGTTGTGTCTTTATTGTTACAACCCTTTTGATTAAACTGCCTGAAAATGTCCTTGGTTCTACAATACAAAACTATTTTAATGTAATATGTAATGTGTTTCATTAGACATGTGTCTCTAATGTAGGTTGTATGTGTTTACTGACATGTTTAGATTGTTGTCTTCATAATGTATGAAATCTACTATGACATCTCAAAAATAGTCATTTAATATCAGGTTTTTAATTGTTTCATGTTCACTCAGGTGTTTTCTGATTTTTGGCTGAATCAGAACTCTGCAAATGTTAACCAGCTTGGAGTGTTATATCAAAATGAGGTAAGTTTTCCATATTGTATTTGTGCACTTGATATCTGGGGTTTGGGGAGTAGTAAATTTCACATAGTTAATCATATATTGGCTGACCACAGCCTGTATAGGATTAAATATGAAAAGTTTACATATACTTAGATATTTAGTCAATCATACAGGTATGAATATTATGCAAAGTGCAAGTTATGTTGTGTCTTAATTCTTTATGTTAGTCAGTCAGTTGAAACTGCTAAATCTACAGAACGGACAGTAAGTCAGCAACCTAATATCTGAATCATGCAGGTTTAGTCATCCTTCTCATATGAAATCTTTTGAATGCTTTAATAATAAAGGTCCCATTCTTAACATATCACAGTTTTTCTAGTGACGAGAGGGAGGATTTGAACAATGCACAAAAGCAAAACACATACTGCAAGGTATCAGATCCAAATGCTTTACTATTTTTGACAGCCCTTGACTAGTACTTTATTTATCAATACCAAATGGATAAATGGTCAAGTTGACCTTATTAGAGTTTGAACTCAGCACACAGAAAAATACTAGTTATTTAATCTGATGCTCTAACTGTTCTCCCAATTTGCTGGCATTTTATATAATCAAAACTCATAGCTTAGGCGATCTTACCATTTTCCTCACTCATGTTCTTTTTCTATTATCTCATATTTTATCAAATGACAAATACCTAAAGTATTTTCTTTTTATACTACAGCAATAATTAACAACCAGTTTTATTTTTACTATCCAGATGTGCATATTTCCATTTTTTTTTTTTTCTTTAGGAATTATATGTACCAACAATCAACCATATTCGAATAGCCCGTGTGCTAGTGAAACATCTCCACTACTTTGTGAACAGTGCCTTACCCCCAATTGCATCTCCGCCATACTATCAACAGCTGCCCACTTCCATTGACCAATTCAAAAAGTATCTTGTTTACATCATTATTTGATTTTTGTTTTCATTCTAATTTCACTTCAATTGTTTTCACAGGTTTACATCAATGTTTATATAAGTGTAAATGTGACTGTTAGATGTGGAATATATTAAGCTCTCAGACCTTCCTATTCCATGAGTTTCATCCAGTTTTGTATATCTTTGCTGGTTAACTGTAGCTTATGGTTCTTTCTTTTTGTCTCTGAGAATTTATATATGCTAACTTGTGTCATATATGTATGGGAACTGTAGTAATATTTTAAAACTGGTGAACTCCAACTCTCTCCAGGTTTGAAAGGTGATTTTTTTCCAGAGAAGGAGAAAGACTGATAGAGAAGTGAAAAAGAGATATAGAGGAAGAAACAATCCCAGTACCGGATTGATACATTTTTATTGCCTTCAAAAGAATGAAAGGCAAATTTGACCTCAAGCAGGATCTGAACTCAGAGAGCGCAGATAGCCAGAATTAATATCACAAAGCATTCTATTCAATGTTCCAACATTCCAGCCAAGTCGCTAGTGTCGTAGGTCTCTCTTTAAAAGAGTTTTAGTAAAAAAAACTTCCCAAACAGCTTGATAAACCAAAAATATACTTCATGGAAAAATAATTGTTTCTATTTTAGGCACAAGGCCAGCAATTACCCAGTGCATTACTGGTACTTTATTTTATCGACCCCGTAAAGATGGAAGACAAAGTCAACCTCGGAGGGATTTGAACTCAGATCGTAAAGGGACGTAACTATGCTGGAAAGCATGGCGTCCGACCCTCCACCGATACTGCCAATCCACCGCACTTCATGGAAAAATAATAAAGATAAAACATTCTTAAATGTGCTGGCAATTAAAAATTTACTTCTTCAAATAAAGAGCAGATTGTTGTATATGTAGTGCAATGATACATGGTTGCAAAACATGGAGTAAGCTTAAGGTGCCTAGATCAATGGCATTAAACAATGATGGTTGTGATGGATCTAAATTCATAATGATGTCATCTATAGTTCAGCACTTTGCCTGTAGATATTTCCCCCTTCCCCCACACACTTTTTTCTATTTTCTTTCCTCTGCATACACACTTGCAGTACACTTGAAGCTGCAACCAGTTGGAAAAATATGTATTTATGTATCTCCATGAATGTATATATTAGGGTTCTGTAACATATGGCCCATTATGTGACTCAGACCCTTTGACAATTTTATATGTAAGATTTGTATGCATGTAGGCTATGGGCAAAGCAAAAAATGTGTCTATTACAAAAAGAAATTGCTAATCTTTGGTGTAAATATATATATAAGAACACAATATGTTACCCTATATAGAAAAACAAGCTCAATTAAATGCTCAGAGGGCTCTAGAAATAATTGATAGTTTCTGTTTCCTGGGTTACCAAATTAGCAATGGAGGTGGATGTTCAGAAAGTACAGTAGCTAGAGGAGATTGCAGTGGCATGGACATATGAAGTACGTGGAGGATGGCAGCTGTATAAAAATATGCAGGGTGCAGAAAGTCAATGAAAACTTTGGAAAAAGGCTTGGGATAAAAGCTGACTTTGCCCAATCAAACTTCTCAAAGGTATTGAAATCTCTGGTGTTATGCTATATTACAGAAGACCCACCTTCCCATGTGCACAGGATGAAACAAACATGTAGAGGACACTATTCAACACCATACAGCTAAATATCCCTCTCAAATTGTCCATGTCAAACTAGCATGAGAATTCGACAATTGCACCATCTAATCAATCTATATTCATTACCTACTTAGCCCAGTAGACATCCCTCCTCCTTCTCCCCCTGTTGACATCAAGTCCCCCCAACGCACTTGGGATGCCATCCAGTGCAGGCTGGCCTCAAACAGGCTCATGCGCCAGCTCGACCAGCACCGCCTTGCTTGTTTTTGTGCAGCCTCCAAACTCCACAGTGGTGCCTGGCTCCGTGCCCTGCCCTCCTTCTTCACTGGCACGCAGCTAGACAACCATAGCCTGCGCATCTGAGGTTCAGCCTCCGGATCTGCCAGCCACACCAATGTCGCTGCAGTTCCACCGTGGACTCTTTTGGCATCCACCCGCTTTCCTGTCGCCACAGTGCCGGCCGCATTCCGCGCCATGCTGCCCTTAACGACGTCATTAAGCATGGCTTGGACGCTGCAGGCTTCCCTTCCCAGCTCGAGCTAGTGGCGCTGGATCGAAGGGACGGCAAAAGGCCAGATGGCATGACCATCTTCCCGTTCCACGGTGGCAAATCCTTCGTCTGGGATGCCACTTGCACCGACACTTTCTGCAGCCGCAACCTGGTGCAGTCTGCGACTGACCCAGGTTCTGCTGCACGTCGGGCTCCTCAAATACCGGTCGCTCTCCGACAGGTTTGCAGTCGTACCCCTGGCAGTGGAGACTTCTGGTCTCCTTGGCCCTAGGGCTACCTCCTTACTCACCACATAGGCACTGAGCTGGCCAACCGCAGGTGTGAGCCCCGAGAGTTGGAGTGGCTTTTCCAGCGCATCTCCCTTGCCATCCTCCGAGGAAACACCTTCTCCATTCTGTCCGCCGGGGCTGTGGGTGGGAGGCCCCATCGCGTATCATTTTTGTAAATATGACAACAGTTTATGATTTTATTTTATTGTTGATATAATATCGTCTTTTTTAATGTATCATGGATTACGTTACTGATTTCTCTCTTTGTGTATGTTGTGTTTATAAACAGGGTTTGCATTTTTGCCTATTTCTCAGACATGAAATAAAGGTCAGCTTATCGAACATATACAGTAAGTCCACCCTATATGGTGACCTGGATCCACAACAACAAAAGCACTCAATCCACCCTATAAGGTGATCATGCTGATGACATAAGAAAAAAAAAGGACCCACTCCACCCTATAAGGTTTTCATGCTGGTGACATGTTGCAAAGACATGTCTATCCCATTAGATGTTTTGGTGCCATAATGAAATGCACCCAGTCCACTTTTTAATGTGGTTGGTGTTAGGAAGGGCATCCATCCGTAGAAATAAAGCCAAAATACAGATCCGTATGAGCATGATGTGATCAGCTGATCTGATTTGTCTCATAACAGGACAACTCTTGTAATCCATGCATGCATAGAAAAATAGACATTAAATTATAATGATGATGTACAAGATATATATTTTATTTTTCTATGTATTTCATTTTTGTAATGAAATTCTCTCACTAATTTACTAGGACTACAGTTCTTGGAATCATTCAAAAGCGACTTTACACATTCTTACGTCACGCTTTCCACTGGTGGCCATTGGATTCCTCATTTCGTTTGGTAAGATCATTTAAGCCGTGTTTTTCTATTACATCTTTTTTTTATAAATTCTGTTTATTTATAGTATTGATTTTGCTGCATGTCATCTATGATCAAGTAGAATTATGCTAACTTTCACTATCATTTTTATGTATAGGTGGCTTTATTATTTTAACACTTCCATTACCATATTTCAAACGAAAGACACTGCCTATCATTTTGAATTAATTTTGAAAATAATCAAGAATATGGAGGGGTTTAGTAATATGCAAGCGTGGAATATGGACGTTAAATGATGATGATGATGATGATCTAACTTTCACATTATTAAGTTGATGTTTGGAGAATAACAAATATTCTTCCATAAAATTATGATAGAAGTGTGATTTCAGACGAGATGATATGAAAAGGGTTATGATGGTGTATCTCAGTTTTGAGAATAGGTACACAGTATACTAGTGCATTGAAAGAGGTGCCTAAAAAAGTTGGCATCAAGAAGGATATCTGGATGTAAAAGCAGATGCTAGGAATGATGATGGGAGTGTTATTTTGAGGAAGATTTGACTGCTAGCACAACAAACTCCCTTTCATTGTTGTGGTTGCCCCAATATATATTCACTGTTGCAATTGGAATTGAAGTGGCAGAATGGGTGAATTGAGTGAATGTGGCTATAGGACTGTAACTTGGTCCATTTTGGTAGAGCAATTTGCATTCCATTTGGAAAGTGTTTCCATGTTTAAACTGTTGCACTGTTGAAACCAGCTCCTTTGCTTCTCTAAATTTATGATTGACTTGTATGTCATCAATTAAAACCATACTACAGGCAAGTTCTTCCTTTGTCATCACATCTTACTAGTCTTTATTATGCAGATGAGGGACCATCTATGTAGTTGCTCAACCTGCTAGAAATAACAGTCAAATCAAATCCTATTTTTTTAAAACAAAAGAAAGACATTAGATATCGGAGTCCATAATACACTGACTGTCAGGACTGTCTTTGGGGTAAACAATAAATGTCTTAAAAATATATTAAATTTCATGTAACAAATGGCTACTTCACTAATCATTCTGTTTCTCCCATGAAAATCTTATCTCCTTCACCTACTCACTCTGATTCTTTTTCTCTCATTACTCTCTCTTCTATTCACTCTCTTGATCACATTGCTTTCAATGAATGGTTATAGTGTAGGATAGTGAGAACTATTTTTTCTGATGAGTAGCAATACATTTTCACTAGTAATTGTGCTATGATACAATGCACCCAATACACTTTGTAAAGTGGGTGGTGATCAAACATTCATGCTGTGGTTGGTGATAGGAGGGGCATCAAACTATAAAAACTCTCAAAACATGAGCAAAACATGGTCACCTAACTTGGTTAGATACATAGCATGATGACTCGTCCTACCTGTACCAACATGGAAAATGGACGTAAAATGTTGATAAATTGCACCCACTCATGAAATAGATTCCTTAATTGCAATACACTAGTTCTTTTTATATTTTAAACAAATGGTGACTTCTGTGATCTATGTCCTAGATTATGAGATCTCATGTAATGTAACTTGCATAAAAGGCAGAACATGCCACCTAAGACAACAGCTCCAAATTAAAGGATACCGGCTGAAAGAAAGAAAACAGTACTAATGTAAGCCAATAAGTAATTTACTACAAGATGCCATCAGTTGCTAGAAATAGCAGTCAAGTTTCTTTCAAGTCACACTGCCATCTTTAAAATAATGATACATTGTTGGTAAAAAGAAAAAGATTTTAGGATAGTCATGGATAGAACATTACGTTTGTTCTCGAGAACCAGCCTGCTCCTAAACTAAAGTACTAATTGGCCTATGTAGTGTGGAAAGATGACGAGTATTGGTTGCAAAAGTTCTGCCATGATGGGTATAATCAGTCAACATTTACAATCTTATGTCATCATATCTCTGAGCACCTAGTCATCAGATCTATGTCAATGCATAGCACTTCTTTACTTGGTTCCTATCCACTTGTATCACCCATTCACATAAAATTGAGATAACATGCTAGAAATAACAATCAAATCTCCTTCACTTCACTTAAAAAAGGACAGAAAATAAGACAGGATTATCACTGTTGATGCCTGAGAGTTTTGAATCATTTCTATCCTTAGATTAAATAAGTTTAATGCATATGTATTATTCTGGTTATATTTAACTGTTTTTTGTTTCTTTCTATTCCTATTTGTTTATTTTATCTTTTACACTGACATTGTCTTCAAACAGCTTTTAGAAACATGGCTAAGTTATATCCAGCCATGGCGCTACGATAGTCTAAGTAGTAGACATCAATCACAAAATACTGAAGAGAATGATAATGGAATTAGACAAGACAGATGGTAAGTTCTATTATGTCTTCACTCTTGCATATACAGGGCTGCTCAGTTCTTTGAGAACATTTGCATGAATTTAGTAAAAGACTCTTCATGAAAGAAGAGATTTATTTGAGAATAATCTTGAGACTCTTGAGGCACATCTACTCAATAAATTTGCTGTTAGCATCAATGACTTCTTCAATTTGAAGCCTAAAATTTTGACATACCTGAATAAGTTTATCTTTCTCTATTTTGGACATTGTGCTAGTTATTGTGGATTTCAGACATTTTATAGTGTTATGGGGTAATGGTTGACTTCCCTCTCAACTACATCTCATACATAATAGTTCAACAGATTTATGTCTGGTGAGCTAGGAGGCCATATGTTTGGAGTGAAGGGATTGTGAGATTGTATCTCATCCATTCTTTGGGTGTCTTGGCCTTATGAGATCGCGCATAGTCTTGTTAGGTGTATGATCTTCCTTTGCTTATGATCTCTATCCAAGGCCTCACATTTTAAATATATACTTTGCAATTAAATTTGGTAGACAGAAACTGTAAGATCACCTGGCACACACACATCATCATCATCATCATCGTTTAACATTCATTTTTCCATGCTGGCATGGTTTAGACAAGTTATCCTGTTGTGAGCAATGCCAGATCAGGTGACCATGTCTTGCTTGTACAGAACTGATTTGGGTTTGGTTTCTATAGCTGGATTCCCTTCCTAGCGCCAACCTCATTTACACTGAGTGCTAGGTTCTTTTTGTTGTGCTACCTACACGACCACTTTACAATGTGGACTGGGTACTTTTTGCCCTGACACCTACACAACTACATTACAGTGTGGGCTGAGCACTTTTTTGCCATGTTGCCGTCATGACCACTTTACAGTGTAGGCTAGGTGCTTTTTGTTGTGTTGCTATCATGACCACTTTACAGAGTAGGCTGGGTGCTTTTTGTTGTTGTTATCACGACCACTTTACAGTGTTGGTCAGGTGACAGTGGAAAATAAAGAGTAAAGGACATATGGTTAGGGAGGACAACATATAGATGATGAGAGGAAGAGAGATATTACTGTTGTTATTCTAATAATTTAATGTAATTTCAGGTACAGTTTTGTTGTAGATAATTTATTATTCTACTCTGCAATTTTCCATCAAATTTTACCACGTTTCTTCCGAATGGATCTTACTTCTCCTCACAATGCTTACATGATGTTCAGAATAACAAAGGTGAGCTTTAATACATGAGATTTCCATCTATAAAATTTTCATGTCATCATTATTGCCTAGAAGTAGATTAATAAGATAAACAAATAGATTTTGCATTTAAATATCTACAATGAATACAAGAAGCTGAATATAATAATTTGCAATTGCTTTCATTTGCTGTCATGAAAACTAGATACTGTGAAAGTATGAGTCTGTGACAGTAGCTGAATAAAAAGGAAAGTGAATGTGAACGAAAAAAAATAATAATTTACAATTAGAGTTTTACGATGGGTTGAATTGGGAGGCATCGTAATTGAATGAAAAGAACTGACATTAAAATTAATATCGGGTGTTATACATGTTATTTCCAAAAAATGTTCAAAAGTAAGAAAGAATTTAATCTTAAATTTGATATATTATGTGTGTGTGTGTATATATATATATACAATGATGATGATGCTAAATATATATATATATATATATATATCATCCTTTAACGTCCATTTTCCACGCTAGCATGGGTTAGACAGGTCGTCCCATTTGAGGCAAGTTGGGTCAGGTGACCGTGTCTTACTCATATAGAACTGTTTCTAGTTAGGTTTCTATGTATATCATCATCATCATTGTTTAATGTGTTAGACCATGCTAGCGTGGAAGATAGACGTTAAATATATATCATATACATCTGTATATGTATTATGTATATGTATTATCTGTGTATATATATTATCAGTTTATGTCCACTTCTCCATGCTTGCATGATTTGAACAAAGTTTGGAACTTATGCTGACTTAATGGGCATTAAGGAACTGAGAGTACAAGACTGCCCATGGACAGTATGCCAGTTCATCTCAGGGTAACACTAGTAGCTAATGTTACTAATTTTCAGCCAAGTAGACTGTAGCAATGTAAAATAAAGTATGTTTCTTATGGTCGTAACTCCTTGCTTGCTCTGTGAATTACATTGCCCTTAAGCAAGTCACTGGACTTTCGCAAAGACAGAAGTGTTTGACTTCGGCATATCAACACCTTCACATCTGCTGATGTCATACTTGTACTAGTTGCTGTTATAATGATTGCATAACAGCTCCAGACTGGTGTCACTGAATTATGTGTGTTATGCCAGAATAGGATTATGTAACATCTGTCTTAACATTAATTCATACATATATATATGTATGAATTAACATACACACACACACACTTAAAATCATTGTCTTCATTAAATAGTGATGTTTATATATATATAATTGTTTGACTCTCTCCCCTTTCTTTCTCATCTACACATTCATAATAGTGAATGTCATCTGATAACATTTTATTCCCTTTTCATTTCTTTTATTCTAGGTGTTCAGTAATCCTAACCTTGTAGCTATGCTTCACGAAGGTTTGTAAAATTCTCTTGCTTATTTTTGCTCTTGTTTTTTTATTCTATCTGTTGTATCTTTCTCTCTCTCTATATATATGTATTTATGTTATCTAGAAATGACTTCTACAGGACTAGAACTGTTTCGTTCTTTTGAATGTGTGGAGAGAGAAAGAGTTCGTGTTTTAAATATGTCAAGTAAAAAAAAAAAAAATTCAATTAACTAAGGCTATCCTCAAGTTCATAGCTGAATCTCCCTCTTGACAGCGAGGGTTGCTAAATTCTGTGAAACAAACAAGGGAGAGAACTCATTGTCTGAGTTGATCTAATATGTTTTGGAACATTTTGAGACAATATAGTGAGAGCAAACTTCAGATAGGTGAAAGCAATGGACATGTTTTTACCTTAGTAGCCTGTGATTTAAATGAGATTTTCCTGCTATCTATATATGGTTGAGCAACACATAAAGATTCGTTTATTGGCTCAACATCGATTGATTGAAGGATTAATACAAATACATGAATTAATTTTTAACTTCCAATTTTTTCTCATCACTTTTCAATCTTTTTTTTTATTAGCTGAAGAAGTTATGTACCAACCAATATTCCTTCAAGCTAACGCAACCAGAGATATTGGTGGCAGCTATTTGTCTCCCGATCATAGATTAAATGCTGCTCTTAATGTTCAGATTTCCGAATTGGAGAGACCAGGCTTCCAATATACACCACTATTTGATCGAACCACTATTGACACAGTTAGTTCATTTTCTCATTCTATGGATTTATTTATTGTTTTTATAATTTAAAAGATTGTGTGTATGTCAGGGGGTTTGTTATTATGCATTATCTATATTATATATTATGTTGCAAAATTACCATAGCAGAGGGCAAAATGCTATGAGGCATTTTCTTTCTGGTTTTCTACACACCGAGCACAAGTCCTACTATGGTCACCTTTGCATTTAATCCTTTTGAATTTAATAAAATAAAGTACCAGATGGAATGCCTTGTCGTATTTCTTCCAGCTTTTTGCATTTCATGTTTTGTTCCCACTGTTTATTTAGACGGTAGCCTTAATCTCTTGCCTATTTGAATTCGTTTAGTTGAGTTCACTTTTGCAAACATTTGGACCAGGTTCATCCTTGAGGATACATCCTTCCTTCCTTCTAGTCATGGATGTTCTTGAAAGGTTCCTGGGCACTACCCTTCCCTCTCTGGTTACACAGTAAAAAAGAAATGTTTTCTGTGTTGATTGAATATAGTCTCCTATTTCTGACCCATAAATGACGTATGTAAGACTTTAGTAATAAGCACCTTATTTGATTCCTTTACTGAGCATAACATAAGAGTAAATATGTATGTGCATGTATCTGTCCAAGTGCATCTTCATACTGACATTCTTTGAAACAAGCCATAACGTCCATGTCCCACATAAACCATATGTCCCACAGTTGACTGGTTCAATGAAGATGAGCCATATTTAACCAATTTAAAAATAAGTATTGGTTGGCGTCACATAGATCATCCAGCTGTACGTCCAACTCATGCCAATATGGAAAGGCAGGCATATAAATGATGATGATGATGTTATTAGTGAAGTTAATATTAACATATCAACTTCACTAATTACATGATCTTCAGCAGATATGTTTCAGTCTTATTAAACTATACTTGCCCAAGTAATATTGAGAAAATTATTACTAAATAGATGTACAATATTGTTTAGAAGTAGATGTAAAAATTAGCATATTATGGATTGTGTCTCTGAGGGATGTCATTTATATTTCTGGCTAGTGCTGCCTATAGAATTTGTAATTTTTTTTTTTTTTTTTCTGTGACAGGTTCGAAAATTACTGATAAACATTACTCATGCCAAGAAGGAGGTTAGATCTTCTGAAAATGCTGAGAAATCATCACAATTCACTTTTCCATCTATTTGGTTTAAAATAGGATCTTTTTTCAACACCAACAACTTTTCTAGTGAGTCTGATTCCATTGAACTACAGAGGAAAACCAGACAACATTTGGAAATGGTGGAAAATCAGTTACAGTATATATTTGATGTGGGTATTTTTCAATTCCTACTTGCAATGTTCATTGATGATGAGGAGGATCATCATCAACCTCATTTGACATCCTTTTTCCATGCTGGCAGGAATTGAATAACAAAACTATATAGGTTAGGGAATCAGGGATTGCTCATATATTGCAGTTTTTGCTTTGATTTTGTGGCTAGATGCCCTTCCTAATGCTAACCTTTTTACAGCGAGTACTGGGTGCATCTTATTTTGTCACAACCGCTAGAGGTTGTCATGTATTTGGCAACGATGAAGAGTCCCCAATACCCTTTTAATTCAGTATCAAAGTGCATATCTGATGCTAGTGATAGAGAATTGGCAGAATTATTAGTGTTGTATAAATAAAAAAGAGCCTCTAGTATTTATTCCGGCTTCTGGCATTTTGAATTCAAATACCATTGTCATTAACTTTACTTTTCTTCTTTTCTTTGTGAACTCAACAAATAAACTAACACTCAAAGGTAATGGACTGTCAGAATCAATAGAGCATAAGCTGGAATGCTTTGTGGCATTTATTCCTGCACATAGCATTTTAAGTTCAAATCCCACAGTAGCCCACTTGGAAAGTTCACTTAATCTGTTGTTCAATTTAACACCACTTCCTGACCCTTGTGTCCTTTTATTGGATTCCACTCAGGGTCTATGAATTTAATTTGTCTAGAGGCCAATAAAATGTCAACAGCAATCCTTAAGCTACCTTTCCCTATTATATCTTGCACCTTAATTACACAGCCACTGCTTACAGTTGGTGCAGTCATTTTGTCAAGTTTGCTTAACAGTCATTTGGTTCTGGGTTGGATTTGACTGCACAGCACCTTGGACCAATTTTTTCTACCATAGCTTTGAGTCAACTGAGACCCATGTAAGTGAAATTGGTTGGATGAAAAATGTTGGATAGAGTGGTTAGATTTAATCTGCTGGTCAGCTTATCACTATTATACTCATTAGATACCTCTGCAAACATGTAAACAACCAAATCTACACAACGTAAGTTATGGTTTCTTCCTCTTTTTCTTCTACCTGACTTGAAGGCTCTACAAAAGGTCATGGGTGCTGCTCTTCTTCCTTTCATCATCATCATCATCATCAACGTTTAACGTCCGTGTTCCACGCTTGCATGGGTTTGGACGGGGGTTTTCCCACTTGAGGCAAGAGTGATTATCTTGCTCGCATAGGACTGTCTGGCAGGTTTTCTACAGCTGGATGCCCTTCCTAACACCAACCACATTTACAGTGTGGGGCTGGGAGGGTTTTACCGTGTTGCCTACACGGCCACATTACAGCGTGAACTGTGTTTTTTTGACGTGACACCTACACGATCTCATTTGTTTCGGCCTGGATGTTGTGGCACCAACATAACTTTACATAGAAGGAGGCGGTGTGGATGGGGTGAGGGTGGTGGGACGGGGGTGTATTTCGTTAGAGATGCCTACTGACTGTAGTAGGTTTTACTTTGTATTTAGGTAAGGCGGGTCTTCTCTATTACTGAGTACCGCTAAAGGTCTCGGTCCAGTGACATTGTCTTGGTGAGGTGTAAGTGTGTGAGGTCGGAATTTATCAACTCGTCCCAGGTTTTTCTGGGTCTGCCTATTCCGTGGCTACCGTCTATCTTTATTGCCCTGCACTTTGTTATACAGCTATCGTCCTTCATGCGCATCACGTGACCATACCAACGTAGCCTTCTCTCGAGTAAACAACATCTGATCCCTCTTATTTCTAATTTTTTCCTTAGTTCGTTTATGCTTTGCCGTTCACGTATATTACTATTACACATCCAGCGGAGCATGCAAGCTTCGTTTCTCTCTAGTCTGCGTATATCCTCTGCACACAATGCCCAGGTCTCACTGCCATGCAACATTGCTGTTCGTATGCAGGCATCGTACAACCTGCCTTTCATTTTTAGGGAGAACCCTTTAGCGGCTAATAGTGGTATAAGCTCTCTGAACTTTTTCCATCCAGTTCTGACTCTAGCTACTGTACTTTCAGAGCACCCTCCCCCACTGCTGATTTTGTCACCCAGGTAACGGAAGCTGTCCACTATTTCTATAGAACCCTCTGCACAGTTGAAAGAGCTAGTATTTTGTGGGCACTTGCTGCTACTTATTGCACCAGAGCACCGGCCACATGTAAAATCTATGTTCTTAGTTAGCTTACCTGTGATCCCACTACATCTTTTATGCACCCATACTTTGCATTTGGGACACAAAATGGAGTTTCTACCTACGCCTTTCCTACATACTGAGCATGGCCACTTTCCGGAAGGGACCGCCACCTTATTTTCTTTCTTACAAACTAGAACTTTAGTCTTAGCCAGGTTAATTTTAAGGCCTTTTGATTCTAGGCCGTGCTTCCATGTTTAGAATTTCTTCTCTAGTTCAGCCATTGATTCAGCTATGAGTGTTAGATCATCTGCGTATAGGAGTTCCCATGGGCAACCGGTCTTGAACTCCTCTGTTATAGCCTGAAGGGCAATAATAAATAGTAGGGGGCTGAGAATAGAGCCCTGATGGACGCCAACTTTTACGCTAAACTCTTCACTATATTCGTTGTTAATTCTAACCTTGCTGACTGTTTCTTTATACATGGCTTGTATAGCTCTCACAAGCCATTCGTCAACACCTAGTTTTCTAAGAGCCCACCAGATAATGGAACGGGGGACTCTGTCAAAGGCTTTCTCCAAGTCGACAAAAGCTAAGTATAGGGGTTTACTTTTAGCTAGGTACTTCTCCTGTAGTTGTCGTACAATGAAAAGAGCGTCTGGTACTTTTGCCTGACACAAACCCGAACTGCATTTCATCTAGATCAATTCTCTCTCTGATTAGTTGCGCGATTACTTTTTCCGTGACCTTCATGACCTGGTCGATTAATTTAATGCCTCTATAGTTACTCCTATCTAGGGCATCTCCTTTACCCTTATAACAGTTAACGATGATGCTGCTACGCCAGTCCTTCGGAACAACCCCATTCTGTACGACTTGGTTAACTATCCGGGTGACCATGGTGTGTCCCACCGTACCAGATGCCTTCAGCATCTCGGCAACTATTTCCGAAGGCCCAGCCGCCTTACCTGTCTTCATATCTTTGATTGCCTTACTTATTATACTACCCTCGACTAACACTGCTGGTCCCTCTATGGGGTCGATGTGGGGGAGACTGTCTTTCTCCCATTTATTCTCCTCATTTAGTAGCCTTTCATAGTGACACTTCCAAGCTACCTTCTTATCAGCGTCGGTGATGGCAAGTACGCCGTCATCATTAAGTACACACTTCTCCCCGACAATATCACGGTTTTCCTTGACACATTGCCTAGCAATCCTGAACACCTCACGTTTTTGGTCCTCGCGTTGTAGAACCTGCTTGAACTTTCTTTCCTCTTTGTTTAAACAATATACTAAATAAACAAATAAATCTACTGTTAAAGTTCTTAGTAGTTCAGACACACATAATTTACTTTATCTTTTCTATTTATTTCAAAATTCAGATTTCACCTCCAGAGGTTTTATTCTACAATGAAAACAAGGATAGTAATTCAAATTTAACAAATGGTGATGTTCATAAACAATGTAAAAAGGATGAAAATTCACCTGAATTTGAAACTACATTTGAAGGTAAACGCCTTACAGATACTGGAAGACACCAGGTAATTATTGTTGTTCATTTTTTTCTATACTATAACATGCTTTCATTTCCTTTTACTTTCATTAGTTAAGTCATATGGTAACACTTTTCATATGAAACTGCCTGAAACTACTTCTGATTCTATGTATAAAATTCTCTGTTTCAAAGTCTTCATATTGAAACTAAAACTATCAATCAGAATTTTATGCAAGAACCTTTTGCTAAGTTGTCTTCCAAACACTAGTTTTATAATGAAGAAACTATTTATTTTACTAAATCTTTCTAACAATGACTATGAAGGACATCTAGTGGTTTGGGTTTTAGGTTGAAAGTTTGAGTCCCAAGCTAAGTAACATATTGCATCCTTGAGCATAGCACTTCATTTCACTTTTACTCCAAGCCACTCATTTGAAAACATGAGTAACAATAGCAACCAAGGTTAACCATGCAATGGGATCAGTATCCTACCCAGGGTGAGGTTTTGTCCACTGTCTCATGTAACTGGGATAAGCTCCAGCCAGATATACTTCCAGAATCAGAATCCATCTAACTTCCAACTATGCAATTGTTTTTAAAATTAATGGAAAAACACAGGGAGTATATTGTATTGGACAAATTGTCATAAAAATGTTAGATCTTCGTTTGCTATTTAGTTTTTAACTCACTTATTTAAGATATAGAAAATATGTAACATGTTTTAATGAATGATGCTGCATATGATTTTCAAATTAGTTTTAAAATAATCTAGATGAAATTGTGTTGGAATGTTTTTAGATAAATATAAATACAAAGGCCAAGAGATTGTGTTGAACTGCAGAATAGGTTAAGTCTCCCCTCAGATGGGCCATGGCAAAGATCAAAAACAAACATTTAGATACTCAATTGATTTCTGCAGTCCATCACTTTTAGACTTGTATTTTATTTATCAACTTTGGAAGCTGAAATTAATACCACTGCTACACAAATATTAATAATATTGTAGTGGTCTTTAGTAAATCGTAGCCAGAAATTTAGTATTGACCTAAATCTTGTATGCATTTCTGTCTAATTTTTAGCTGATGAATAAGCTACGCACTGCCAATGTGAGTTACCAAGGTGATCCAGACCTGCAACCAGTGAGAAGTTTTGAGAATAGTTTCCTAGTTCAGAATCTTTACAAAATTTGCTGTCAAATCAACAATCAGGTAATGTCTAATATATTGGCATTGTGAATATTGCTGCTATATTACAAAGTTGCTTTGTGATCTGACACAATATACCTGAGTGTTATATGAGGTAACTAAAAGCATTAGAGCCTGGAAAGTATTTTGCCTTAAAACATTACCTTGAAAAGGACCCTGTGAAGTGTTTGAAGCCTGTCATAGGGCCTGTTAATCTAAGACTAGAAAATAATGAAGCAAGCATGCTTTGATGGATGTGCAATGTTAATAACAAAGCATGGATGAGCTGAGATAAAAGTTGTGTATGAAAAGAATTAGATATAGTGTGCTAATGAGCACACTGCAGGTATGGATGAGGATCGATCAGAAATCCTAGAAAGAAAGTGCAGTAGAAAGAACCAAGGAAGACCTGAGTGGAAGTAATAAAAACTTATCTCAAATCGTTGAAGCTCACAGAAGAGATGAAGAACGACTTCAACTAGTGGGGGGTTGCCATGCTAGAAATAACCCATCTAACCTTTGCAAGCATGGAAAAGCGGACGTAATACAATGATGATGATGATAATAATGTAGATATAAATGTATCGTAGACTAAGATGGTTGGCACTTCTATAATCATCATCATCATCTTCACCGTTTAACGTCCAACTTCCACGCTAGGGTGGGTTAGACAGGTAATATTTTCTTCAAGTTATATTGGGAAAAACAAACTGCTCTATGACATCTAACTGCTGCTAAAGAATAACCTATATTAGAATTAACTCACATTATTGCTTGAAATATGATACATATAAATCCAACACTGTGTTCTTTCATAGGCACAAGGTAAGAAATTTGTGGGAAAGGAACAATCAATATGGACCTTAGTACTTGACTGGTATGTTATTTCTTTAAATGCTGATGGATGAAAAGCAATGTTGACATCAATAGGATTTGAACTCGCAAAGTAAATGGTCAGAACAAATATGATATGGCATTTTGTCTGACATTTTAACAATCCTGTCAATCTTCCACCATTGGTTTATACTAGTATTGTTACTAGTAATAATTGTTTCTACTTTTTGGCACAAGGCCAACAATTACGCAGTACATTACTGGTACTTTATTTTATCGACCACGTAAGGATGAAAGGCAAAGTTAACCTCGGCGAGATTTGAACTCAGACCGTAAAGGACGTAACTATGCTGGAAAGCATGGCGTCCGACTCTCTACCGATATTGCCAATCCTCCGCCCTACCTTGTTACTAGTAATAATGTTTCTATTTTTGGAACAAGGCCAGCAGTTAACCCAGTGCATTACTGGTGCTTTATTTTATTAACCCCTTATGGATGAAAGGCAAAGTTAACCTGGCGGTATTTGAACTGAGAACATAACAGGCCATAAGTCCTATGCTGCAAAGCATGGTATCTGACGCTCTACCGATACTGCCTATTAATTAACAGAATATCGGAAAGCCAAAACCTTGATCCAATTTGCATTCAGAATTGTGGTAACCTTTCTTACATCTTGCATTAAAAATGCCTTTTAAATTATAACAATGATCTATTCTCCTTTCTTACCCTATGTTTGTTTCTTTTTTCAGTGTTCTACAACCATCAACAATTTGTACTACCGTGAAGACTTCCTTGGTCGGGTTATGCGGGCCTATATCCAGCCACCATTGTGCTTCAGGGATTTTTATTCACCAAACAAGCTACGCATCACATCAATTTCAAGCAAACCACACTTAAGTCTTCGTATCTTTGCCAGCTACCATATCCTCTTTCGACTACTGATACTGTATATGATTCTCTATTTGTGCTACGATATCAGTTTAATTGGTTACGTCGTCATTTTACTCTTAATCGTCTTTTTTTATGGTATTGTACATGCGATCTTTGTAAAGCAACCTATAAAGTCATCTCCAAGAGACATCTTAGACAGTTTTGAGGACTAGGAAAACATGAGATTGTAAAGCTAGAAGTTCATTGACAATTTTAAATATATGCACCAGATTGTATATATTATGTAATTTTTTTTTTTCAATCATATTTAAATTATATCATTTCTCATCATTCTATGTCTTTTTTTATCTGTAAAAATATAAACAACAAAGGATTAATTCCTATTATCTTAAATAGTATCATAAAATTTGGTATTTTTTAAACAAAACATTGCAGTGTTGTGTTTTCTTTCTTTGTGTGTGTTGATACACTTTAACTTTATCACGTATATGGTCAATTGGCTAAGAAATTTGCATTACAATCATGAGACAAAATAGTTTTAGCTTGAATGATCAGCCTGCCTAATGAAAGCCAACCTTGTGCTAAAGAACATCAACTTTTTCTTAAGTCACTCAAAAGACAGGGAGGCGATTTGCCTAGAGCTAGAGTAATCCCACAGAGGTAGTTGATCTATCTACCACAAGAAATCTCTCTCAACTCACATGCTGTCTTAAACATAGATAATCTTTTAGGATTAGTCATCACTGGTATGTCTTTGACCATAGGCCTACTTGATGTGGATTAGGGCAACAGTAATAGGTAAGCTGACTCTAAGTATGTACTACTAGATGGTATCATTTGCTTTGCTTTACTTAGTTGCAATTCTCTGCTTTTTATATCCTTTTGATATCAAACTGGTCTTGTTTTTATATCTACCTTTTTCCGTGACCTCTAGATGATCTTCTTAACAAAAATACATACTTTATTCTAAGTGTAGTATAATGCTTCTGACATTTGTTGAACCACTGTGCTGCTGGATATATTGTTTATGGGGGATATAAACACTTGTCACTGCAAGCATTATAGACATGTCAATATGATGTTTGTTGTAACTGCCACACATACACAGGAAAATTAAGCATGGTAGGCTCCCTAGAAGTTGTTGACAGCTTTTGCTACCTAGAGAACTTAATCGTCAGTGGTGCAGGATGCTCTGAAAGTGTGATAGCCTGAGTAAGAACAGGCTAGAAGAAGATTAGGCCATTGATACTTCTGCTAATAACAAAGGGGAAAGGTGGATTGTATTATGCCTACATGTGAACTGCAATGCTGCATGACAGTGAGACATAGGCTTTGATTGCAGAAAACCTGAGAAGGTAAGAAAGAAATGAGGCTAGTATGTTTCGATGGATGCGCAATTTAGTGTGTATGAACGATGTGTTATAAGCAATCTGAGACAGATTGAATGCAGAGTGCAAGAGAGTAAACTGCTGATATGGATATGTGATGCATATGGAAGATGACAGCAGTATAAATAAATGCAAAGAAATTTCAGTGGATGGGACTTGGTGAAGAGGGTGACCCAGGAATATATGGGATGAAGTATTGAGGACTGACCTTAAGATGCTGAACCTTTCTCTGGAAATGACAAAGAACTATGAAGATTGGAGACATGCTGTAGTGCTGAAGACTAACATGCCAGTCTAAAACTTGACCTGACCCATCAACGTGCACCCACCTCACTATCATCCCTTAGTAAGTAAACCTGGTATGACGCAATCAACACTCCCCCTGCTTTCCACTCTCATGGCACCTCCATAAACCACATCACTGTACACCCCCCATACTCAATCCAAGATCACCCCACTCTCCTAAATCTCAACGACTAAACTCTATCCAGGATCTCCACCCAGCGTCTCAGTCTTTTCGACACCCAGCCCAACAAACTACCCTGCATTTAGTAGCTATTCTCAGCACCACTGTATATCCCCATCTCTATTCTCTCCAGAATCACCTCCATGCCTCTAAATCCTAACACCCACACTCTATCCAGGTACACCAATTATCATTTCACTCTCTTCTAAATCCATACACTGACAAACGTTATAACCGTAATAGCTATTATTGCAGTATGTCCGTATACTGACAGAGGTCTTCCTTCCCTCTCACCACACTTCACACTTTCAAATTCTTCCACACTTGGAACATAGCCATAATATACCCTAAAGCAGCAAACAACCACAGGAAACAAGTACCACCAATCTCTGGGAGGGCTCTGTAGAGACAGTAGACAGCTTCTGCTACCTAGGTGACCGAATTAGCAGCGGAGGTGGGTGTTCAGAAAGTACAATAACTAGGGTAAGAACGGGATGGAAGAAGTTCAGGGAACTACTACCACTGCTAGCTGCAAAAGGCTTCTCCCTCAAAATGAAAGGCAGACTGTATGATGCATGTATCCGAACAGCAATGTTACATGGTAGTGAGACCTGGGCGCTGAAGGTGGAAGACTTACGTAGATTAGAGAGAAACGAAGCCTGCATGCTCCGATGGATGTGTAATAGTAATATACGCGAACGACAAAGCATAAATGAATTGAGAGAGACTGAGCATAAGAGGAATCAAATGCTGTGTGCAGGAGAGGCAGTTGCATTGGTATGGACATGTGATGCGTATGAAGGATAACAGCTACATAAAAAGGTGCAGAGCACTAGAGGTCGATGGAAACAGCGGAGTGGGGAGACCCAAGATGACCTGGGATGAGGTGATAAAAGCCGACCTTACCCAATTACACCTCTCAAAGGCGATGACACACAACCGTGACCTCTGGCGTCACGCAGTAATACAGAGTACCCGACCTCCCATGGGTACAAGCTGAAGCATATAGACAATATGCCCCCACACCCTCCCACTGCAAGGTGGTCGTGGAGGTACCACGGCAAAAAAGCACCCAGCCCACACTGTAAAGTGGACGTGTAGGCGTCACGAAAAAGCACCCAGCACTCACTGTAAATGAGGTTGCTGTTAGGAAGGGCATCCAGCTGTAGAAATCAAGCCAAATCAGTTCCTGTATGAGAAGGCATGGTCAGCCGACCAGACACTGCCCACAACAGGACAACCCGTCTAACCCATGCTAGCGTGGAAGAACGGATGTAAAACGGTAATGATGATGATGTCTGTAGAGTAAAGAAGGCTCTTCAGTTGAATCAATGTTTAACAACCTCTATATTGCTGGTGCCATAAAGATTGCACCCAATATCCCCTAAAGGTGGTTGGTTATTGGAAAGGCAACCTGCTAAAGGAACCATGCCAAATGTTCAAGGAGACCCTTTAGTTGTGTTGGAGGCATAACAACCTCTCTTGTGTTAGTAATCAACATGATAAATGCGCATAGTACACTCAGTAAAGTGGTTGGAGATAGGGAAGTCATCCAGCCATAGAAAACATGCCAAATAAAGGGTTGGAAGGATTCTTCAGCTGTGTCGAAGACATGACAATTCCCCTAGTGTTGATACCATGATAAAATGCACTCAGTAGAGTACAAATCGTATGTCAAGCTCCAGGTCCACCTGAAGGTTAGTGGCTCCACTTGGATACTGACCAGTCTGCGATTACATGTCCAACTCTTACTAGGAAGAAAAACGCACCTATAATGTTTAGCATCTACTTTTTCCACACTTACATGTGTTAGACAAATTGTCGTGTTATGAGACAAGTCAGATCAGGTGAACATGTCTTGCTTATATGGATCTGTATTTTGGCTTGGTTTCTACAGTTGGGTGCTTTTCCTAATGCCAACCACATTACAGTGTCGACTAGGTGCTTTTTATTGTGGTACATTTAATGACCATCTAATTGGATGCTTTTTTGTTGTCATTAGCATAACAATTATATTTTGTTCTTTGTCTTGTGTCAGCTGCACGACCACCTCACAGGGTAGACTTGCTACTTTTTTTCTTGTTTCCCCAGCACGATGAACTTATAGAATTGACTTTGTGCTTATTTCCCGTCACCAACAGGACCACTATACAGGGTGATCTGGAAGCCTCTTGTATCACCAGCATGACCACATTACAGGGTGGACTGCGTGCTTTTGTTGTGGCACCAGATTATCATATAGGGTGGACTTATTATTTTTGCTGTGGGAGAGCAGATGTGGAGTATATGTCCAATTTTCCATGCTTGTATGCATAGTTTGGTGCAAGTGAGGAAGGTGAGGGTTGGGGGAACGAGTATGCATGTTGGACATGGACGAAGTGAGTGGATATTTAGCTGATAAGCTGGGAAGGGTGAATAGAGCAGTGGCAGACAAGTGTCTGCTATATGTTTTTGTTTCATCCTGGCATATGGGAAATATCAAGAGATATCTACGTACAGCTTTAAATTACCATTTCTCATTCAGTTGAGGTGTTATGTTGCTCCGGGGTTTGATTGGTTGGTTGTGGGGAGATTAGAATAGAGAAGAAAAGGAATGAAATAGAGCTTTTTCTTTCCCTTTCACTTCTCTTCTCGATTCTATTCTCCCCACAACCAAATATAGTGAGGGTAAGGATTATATATATATAATTAAATATTCAAAAAGACCAAGGGTTAGTATTATCATTATTTATTTATACATCTACGGTTGTTTCAATGCAACTAGAGTATTTCATCAATTGTGAAGAAGAAAAAAAAACAGATATCATTATAGATGCTCTACTCAAAGCTGTATCTCTTCAGGAAATTTAATAAAAGATAACAATAATTTGTTTAAAATCATAAGACAAATTATAAAGAATTATACAGATTCAGTGCAGATGTGTAAATAAATAAATGATAATAATAATAATAATTGTTTCTACTTTTGGCACAAGACCAGCAATTACCAGTACATTACTGGTACTTTATTTTATCAACCCCGTAAGGATGAAAGGCAAAGTTGACCTCGGCGGGGTTTGAACTCATAATGGAAAGGGCCGTAACTCTATGCGTCAAAGCATGGTCTCCGACTCTCTACCGATACTGCCAATAATAGCAATCCTTGGTCTTATTGAATTTTGAATTATGAATGCTCTGCTAATATAACTGTTCGCTCCTGAAGAATGAAGGGTAAATGAGCTTAATTCATCTTACCAATGAAAATAGTGAACTATTACACTATAACCTCATATATTACTATATATATATCATCCATTTTACATGTTCTTCCATGCTTGCATGGGTTGGATAAGTCCTCAACAAGCATTTATCCATTCGCCGTGTTACTTTGTAATCTCTGTGAGTCTCAGCGATTTGAGGTCAGCTCTTACCACCTCTGCCCAGGTCTTTCTTGGTCTACCTCTACTGCAACTTCCTTCCACTGACATTTCCTGACACTTCATGTGTTGATCAACATTCATGCACATTACGTCGTCTGTACCAATACAGATTTCTCTCCTGCACGCCACCTCAGATTCTCCTGAAACTCAGTTTCTCCCTCAGTTCAACGAAGCTCTCTGCCTTTCTCTCACATTTACATTGCACATACAATGGAGCATGGCTGCTTCATTTCTCTCCAGTCTACGAATGTCATCTGCAGTCACTGCCTATGTTTCACTACCATGCAACATTGCACTTCACACCCGGGTGCCACACATTTATTGTTTTGTACATAGGGAGAAGCCTTTTTTTTGTCAACAATGGGAGTAGCTCTCTAAACTTCTTCCGTCCTATCTTTATTCTAGCTATTATGCTCTCAGAGCACCCTCCTCCACTGCTAATTATGTTACCTAGATAGCAGAAGCTATCAACCACTTCTATGGTCATTTCCTTAGACTGGAATAGGTTTATATCACTGACACTTTTTACCTCGATTACTCTTATGCATCTTCTACATACAAAGTTTTTGTTTCCTATTAGTCTACTCGTCGTTATCCCACTACATCTCTTGTGTACCCAAGATTTACATTGTGTACACTATATGGAGTTTATGCTTACTCCTATTCTACATATTAAGCAGGGCTACACCCCTGGAGAAATCAGGATCCTATGTTCTTTCCTACTCACTAGCATTTTAGTTTTGGCTAAATTTACTCTCAGACCCTTTGATTCCAAATTCCATTTCCACAAATAAAACTTATTTTCTAGTTCTTTTATGGATTCAGCTATAAAGACTAAACCATCTGTATAGTGAAGTTACCATGGACAGCCAGTTTTAAACTCCTCTGTTGTGTCCTGGAGGACTATCACTACAACTTCTACTACAAATGAACGAATCAACCTGACAATCTTTTACCAACCACCGCTAACACACACTCATGGACACGCATACATTCACACTAAAAACAAAAAACAAAAATATTTTGATAAAGCGATAATAGTTATGCAACTTCATTCTATTAGCATCGATATTGCATACACACTCTGCCGTCTATACCCAGAGGCTAATAGTTTGAAATTGCTTAATTGCTATCCATTAGTCAACACCCCAATAATATTTTTGTTTACACTTTGAAACGATCGTAAATGAATGGATGTTATAATTACAATGCGAAACGGCAAACATCTCTTTTGTATAGCAGAAGTGTATATATCTACATCGATGTTGGTTCTCTGGGTTTTTTTCCCCCCATATACACTAGATGTTGAAGTCTGTATTTTCGAGAGATGGGATATCATATTTTTGTGTTTAATTCTGGCCTTTTGTTTTCTTTTTTTAAATGTATTTCCGGAAATGTTCGTTTTCCGACAGTATCTTAAAGAAAGAAAATCGTGAATTTTCCCATCTTAAAGTTGCAAAATGTTCGCTGAATGACGTGATTTTGACAGAAAGGTCTTTAATTTGTTGTTTATGGACCCTCACTCTGTCATATAGACCTGTTGGTGACACACACACATTATATATATATATATATATATATATATATATATATATATATATATATATGAAAAAAATTAGTCCTTCATCAGTGATCTTCCAACTTTCATTGGTATTTCATCGCTTTAAAAATCATATACTTCTGGTTGGTGCGAGCAAGAACTAAATAAAGTTATTGGGACAAGTAAACTAGGGAGAAACGAGCGAGACATGTAAACAAACAACGATGGTATTGCAACGGAAACGCAGCACTCCATTTTTCTTATATTTATATTTTTTCCTCAGCTACGATTGTCTGTTTCTTTCTTACTGCTTCCCCTCTCTCTGTATCTCTCACCTTCTTTTTACCCCCTCTGCCAGTCACACTCTCTCTCGGCTGGCCTCTTCCTCACACTTCCACTCACTCACTCTCTGCTTCTCCCCCTCTCTCACTTCCTCCCGTTTGACCTGTGTGAACTCCTTTTCCCGCTCACATCTCACACATGTCGGATGGTCTGTATCTTTCGTCCATGAATTCACCAAGCTTAAGCTTACAGATATCATGTACTTGTCTCTTCCTATCTTTCCGTTGCAATACCATCGTTGTTTGTTTACATGTCTCGCTCGTTTCACCCTATTTTACTTGTCCCAATAACTTTATTTAGTTATTGCACGCACCAACCAGAGGTATATGATTTTTAAAGCGATGAAATACCAATGAAAGTTGGAAGATCACTGATGAAGGCTAATTTTTTTCATATGTAACCCATACATGGATACAGAGACTTGAGTCTTTCCTCTTATTTTCGCTGTTCAATCCCCCCCCCCCTTTTTTTTGTTTTAGTTTTCATTGAAAATATTTTGTAATTTAATTTGTGTTTGTTGGAAAAAGTTTTTAAGAGAGGTTACTCTTGATTTCATCTCTTTCTTATTATCTCCCTTGCAACAATTGAAATCTGTGGCGACAATGCTTATACGATTGTGCTTAAAAACTTCGCTTTTCAAGCGCCGGATTCGAGGTTTGATTCCATTGTATTTCACAATGGATGAATATTTTGAACTGCCGCAACATGTTGACGTGCACGTGCCTGAGGTTTATATCATATACTAGCAGTAAAGCCCGGCGTTGCTCGGGGCTGCTCAGTAGCTGTGTTAAAGTTACAATGTTAAGTTCCTTTCTTGGCTTAAAAACTGTAGAGTCTACAGTGTAGACTTTCATGTGGTACTTTTGATTAATATTCCCTCAACCAACAGTATGCCTTATGAAATTAAGAAAACATAACCATAACTCGAATGTTAAAACAAAAGAGAATGTTGGGGATAAAAACTGCACTGGTAATCTATTAACAAAAATCAAAAATGTAAACACTGCAACACTTGTTTCAGAGAAAAACATCAGCGTAACCAAACTATCAGTTATTTTGAAACAAAGAAATTGGATGGACATGAAAAACAAAAAAAAAATGCAATTTTATCGCCTATCACCTCTCTGCACGACTGTCTGTCTGCACAACTTTATCGCCTATATCACTTCTCTGCACGACTCTCTGTCTGCACAACTTTATCGCCTATATCACCTCTCTGCAAGACTGCTGTCTGCACAACTTTATCTCCTATATCACTTCTCTGCACGACTGTCTGTCTGCATGCCTCCATCGTCTATCAGCCCGACTGTCTGTCTGCACAACTTTATCGCCTACATCACCTCTCTGCACGACTGTCTGTCTGCACAACTTTATCGCCTATAGCAGTAAAACCCGGCGTTGCTCAGGGCTGCTCAGTAGCTGTGTTAAAGTTACAATGTTAAGTTCCTTTCTTGGCTTAAAAACTGTAGAGTCTACAATGTAGACTTTCATGGGGTACTTTTGATTAATATTCCCTCAACCAACAGTATGCCTTATGAAATTAAGAAAATATAACCATAACCCGAATATTAAAACAAAAGAGGATGCTGGGGATAAAAACTGCACTGGTAATCTATTAACAAAAATCGAAAATGTAAACACTGCAGCACTTGTCTCAGAGAAAAACATCAGCGTAACCAAACTATCAGTTATTTTGAAACAAAGAAATTGGATGAACATGAAACACACACAAAAAAAAAAAAAAATGCGTTATCTGTCTGTCGTTTGAAATCATTGCTTCTAAATGAAAATCTCACAAGGCTTTATTCGAGATTATATATATAGATCAATGCTTTTTTTACAAAATATTTGCTTGTTTTACGGTGTATTCAAATAGGCTTGTTTTCAAGTAAAAATATTGTTTTAAAAGACTTTTTAATGGTAATGAAGCAAAATGGAAGCTTAATGTTGAAACTTCGAACTCATGAATTTTGCAGGTTAAAATTTTGCTGGTCCGAAAACTGTTCGCGTATTTTTGAACTTTTGCACGCGTCGTATATTCGTAACGTAAATAGATAGACAGAATGACGCCATAAAAGGAAAATAACTCGTCTCTCATCTCTATTTATACATTTGAACTGAAAAATCAATACATTACAAATTCTATTTTTGCACTTGGCGGGGTCGATTTGAAAATTGTTTTGACCGATGTCTCCGCCGGACCTTCATCTATAAGTGTAGCAATTTCACCGAAATTTGAACGTACGGTTTAGGAGGAGATGTGTGCCGAGCGTTTTAGTAGAGAGACAGACAGACAACCTCAGTTTTATATATATAGATGTACGAAATGCGTATATATCTGTATGTATGTATATATGTCTGTCTGTGTGTGTGTGTGTGGGGGGGGTGTTGAACAATTAAAACAAAGCAAAAGTCATAAACCCAAATCAAGGAAAGGAGTCCCCCCTCCGCTCACTGCCCAGGAAAATGTTCAAGGCAGACAGTTTCAGTTGAGGCTTGAAAATACAACCATTCCCATAGATCCCTCTCAAAAAATACTTTAGGAAAATCTGAAAACTCCCATTCTGCAGACATCTGGGGAAGTCCGTGGATTCACTTCAAAGAAGAACAACGACTGGTTTGATGAAAGCAACCAGGAAGTTAACGTATTGCTAGTGAAGAAGAGATCAATCCACCCGGCTCACTTAGCCCAGCCATCTTGTCCTGTAAAGAATGCTGCATTCCGCCTCATATGCAATAAACTCCCGCGTAAATTTGGAGAGATCCAAAACAAGTGGTGGCCCAAACTCTCTGAGAGAACTCAGCTTTACGCAGACACCGGACTCATCAGGGGTTAGTACGAAACCATAATGGTGGTGTATGGCTCTACATATCAGGTCCAGAGTCCTTTGTGCTGTGCTGACGGCTAGGTGCTCCTCACAGAAAGAGCGTCCATCTTAAGCCATTATTCAGAACATTTCCAGGCTCTCTTCAGCGGTAACCACACTGTTCAGAAATCAACAATTATCTGCATTCTCCCAACAACCAATAAAAGTGAAACTTGATGAAGATACCAACAAAGCCATAGAGGAGTGACAAAGCAACAGGAGTCGATGGAATTCCACCTGAGATTTGGAAGTATGGAGGCCCAGCATTACACGTGAAACTCCACAAGTGCTTCATATGTTACTGGGAGAAAGGCAATTTATCATCACCCTGTACAAAAAACAATGTGGAAAAGTCAGACTGATCAAATTACCGAGGGATTATTCTGTTCTCTATCGCAGAAGAACACCTCCCAGGAGCCGCCAATATGACTTCAGATTCAACAGGAGCACCTCACACAATGCATTTTTTCTTAGGTAGCTCCAAGAGTAGTTCTGGGAGCAAAATAAAGGGCTGTATATGGCGTTCGTTGAATTGACTAAAACATTCGATAAGCAGAAAAGTAATGTGACAGATCATGGAACGAGTCAATTGTCCCTCAAAGTTCCTGAACATGGTCATCCTGCTACATGAAGACCATTGTGGCCAAGTCAGACTTAGCAATGACCTCTCATCACTGGAGTAAAACAGGGTTGCGTCCTGTCACCATCCTCTTCAGCATGATGCTCAAGCAGGCCACAGCATATCTTGATGACGACTGAGTCTACATCAGATATCGTCTTGATGGCAACATGTTTAATCTTCATCGATTATAGCCCCACACGAAGACCCTGGAGTAACTGTCCCGAGGCTTCCACTTTGGTGAAGATGCTGCTGTTGTTACTCACACAGAAAGAACCTTGCAGTTCATCACTTCCTGCCCAATTCTTTGGGCTGGAAGTCAGCTTAAAGAAACCGGAGATATTCCACCAGCCTGCACCCCAGGAAGATAACGCCCACCCCTCATATCCCCATTGTCGATACTGGACTGAAAACAGTCCATCGATATACCTACCTGGGATGCACCATGGCATCAGATGCCAAGATCGACAAGGACATCAGCAACATACTGGCAAAGGCGAGGAGTGCTTTTGGTAAACTGTACAAGAGCGTGTGGGATAATAATCTCCTGAAGAGGGTACCAAGATCAGTGTGTACAGAGCCATATCCCTTACCACCCTCCTAAATGGCTCAGAGTCATGGATCATTTATCGCCACCAGCCTCAACATCCACTGGATTGACTTTGTCTCTAATGCTGAAGACCTTGAAGGGGCGGCGGTCAGCAACATCGTGACCATGCTGCTAAAGTCCCAACTACACTGGGAAGGGCACGTTTCTAGGATGAAGGATCATCGCAGACCCAGAATCACGCTGTACAGCAAATTTTCCACTGGCCATCTCGACAGGGGCGCACCAAGGAAGCTTAATGATAACTGTTTGAAAAATTCCTTGGTGCCTGTCACATCAACAATCGCCGATGAGAACCGTGACACCAGGCGTCTCCATCAATCATGCTGTCTTTTTCGAACACACTTGCAAGGCCATCCCCGAGGACAAAAGGCACAGGGGAAAGAACTACAACACTAAGTCAGAACTACAACCCTGACTAGACCTTCAGCTACAGGCACTGCAACAGTGCCTACCTGTCACACATTGGCCTGAACAACCATGAGTGCGCCTGCAGTTAACGTTGACCACCCCCTTCACAATCCTCATTCGCGACGCCAAGTCAAGATATAAGAACTATAAATAACATATAAATAACATAAGAATTATAAAAAAAATTGGTAATGTAAGCTACTGTGCTTCGGTTAAAGGAAGATAACTCCTTTGAAAATATTTTTAGCGTGTTGCTAAAGAAATCTTTAAATCTACAAACGGTGAATAATTTCACTGTTCTTTAAGTTTACGAAGGTGAAACAATTTAAAACCTATTTAAGCTAAATAACGATAATCACGTTTCAACTTTAGTGTCATCAACTTGATACACACATAATTTGTTTTATATATATGATTTTTCTATTGACACAAAGGGATGTTTTTAATGTAGAAAGATCTCTCAACCAGCAAAAAAGTAATTTCCCTCAACCTTATCCCTTCTTTGTGAACAATTCCACTGTTGTCGAAAAAATTGATAATCATCGTTTTCGCGCTGGATCTGCTTATGTGTGCTTTCTTCGAAAGGGGAGAATTTTTTGTGTGCTACAGGTCACTTTATTCTTTTGTCGCTAGATCGTATTCGAACCCCCATGATTCATCCCTGCTATTAAATATCCAGACACATTTCCAACCGGTTCTATTTTTGCTCTCCAGACTAGTATTTGGGTATAGCTTTGCATATTTTTCGTATGTGCAAATGGTCTGTTAAAATTCTGTGAATTGCATTTTGATCCAAACCCGTTTATTCTGCAATCTTCCTAACACTTAATCGGCGATCGTTCGCCTTCACCGCTCGCGCCATTTCCACATCCGTTCTTTGTTGACGAGATTGTCCTTTCAGAACGAGGTTGGTCTTCAGCATGTTCTCAGCCCCCTTTGAAATCGTTATGTCATTTAAAAACCTTACTTCTCGAGAGATTGGCATCCCCATACACTTGTATTAAAATTGAATGTTTCGGTAGCAGATTTGTTGAGTTTCACACAAATTGTGATCGCATAACATTGTTCGAATTTGTCCTGTATCACAAACATAGCAAAGCTTATAAACATGTCTAATAAACAGCAATAACTCCAGATAGACTCAATCGATCATGTTGAAACAAGTACGTCAGAGTAGCCAAAGGCATAACCAACACCCTTATATACATCAACGTGGGGCTGCATTACAATGTCGTACAAAGGAAACTAGTAATTTTACTTTTGAGACAAACCTCTTGGTCCTTTGTTGGTCGAGAATTAATACAAAATGCAAATTTTACGGAGGAACAGAACGAAATAGCAGCAAATGTATTCAGAATTATTTTTTAAAAAATGCGTTGAATGATTAGAGTTCTCATCAATAGAACAAACTGAAGAGTCAGTTGACGAATATTTAGTTAGACCGAAATCAAAAGATGTGACCGCGGCACAAGCAAGGAGGAAATAATCTTTGAACAAATAATAAACGGACAGAAATAGACAGACGAAAAAAGAAATTTTATAAAGAAACTCAATTTTATACTAGAGGTAGCTACTGAAAGCATAAGAACATAAGAAGCTACTATAAAAACAGTACACGTTACAATCATGCCAGTGAAAATAAAAACAGGTACATACAGTAACAGTGAAAAATGCCAGACAATGTGGATGACGTGGGAACATTCACGGAAAAAATAAAGAAGACTAAAAACAAAATGTGTTTTCGCTCTAACATGGTGGATACGTAAATATATTCCTGAGTGAATAATAATAATAATATTCACTCAGGAATATATTTACCTATCCACCATGTTAGAGCGAAAACACATTTTGTTTTTAGTCTTCTTTATTTTTTCCGTGAACGTTCCCACGTCATCCACATTGTCTGGCAACGAATCGAATATTAATAATAATAATAATATTAATATTCGATTCGTTTGCAAGCAAACAGCCTTATAACACCTGTGGTGACAGAGAGAAAAACAATATATTATCGTTTCGGAATTATTGCCCCTTATCAAGATTGTGTATTTCATTCGTTTTTGCCAGCCACTAGAACTGTCGAGATATATAGTATTCTATAAAGTATATATCGGCTGATTAGCCTAATTTACATACCGAGCGATTTACGGCTGGCTTTGCCGAAAAGGAAATACTATAGAGTTTTGAGGCTGTTTGCTTGCAAACAAATCGAATAATAATTGTTTCTACGTTAGGCACAAGGCCAGCAATTACCCAGTGCATTACTGGTACTTTATTTTATCGACACCGTAAGGATGAAAGGCAAAGTTAACCTTGGCGGGATTTGAACTCAGAATGGCAAGGGCCGTAACTCTATGCGTCAAATATTATGATATTAGTATTATTCACTCACGAATACATAAAGAAGACTGTTATGCATTTAACAAACATTCCTTGTATATGGTTTTTAATATTTAATAAATACAATATTGGTTCAGAAAAAAATTAGAACAATATAGACAATGCAGATGAAGGATCCAATTTATATAGCCAATGGACACGTTTCAGTCTCATTACACTTTTTAGTATAACATATTTCAGTTGGCAAATCTAGAAGTGATCAATATAAATGTATAGAAATTAAATGGACACTGTAATGCTGGGTATGAATGACAATATGGTTTACGGAAATACCTAACTGGAATATTCAGCATATTAAATAGATATACAGGGAGTTGAACAATTTGGATATATTTCCTCTGGGAGGATTTATTATCTTATGCACTTTACTTTTCTACCTTTGTCACGCCCTAAACGATTGAGTTCAAGTTGTAAGGTTACAGATTTGATTCATGAACAATGTTTCGTGTTTTTGAGCTGAGTACTTCATTTTACGTTCCTCCAGTTCACTCGACTGAAAAATTTAATACTAGTAATATTTCAAGATTAGATTAACCTTGTTACGGACAGGCATCTTATACTCCCAGTTTTTTGCACCGATGAAAGTGAGACAAATACCAGTGCAATAAGCTTGAGAAAGACTTTAGCATAACTAGGTTGTGGGTTGAGGGTAATTAGGCTGTTATTTTTAACAGATTGAGTAACCGAATAGAGATTTCTTCCGTGGCTGTGCTTTCCCCCCGGCCAAGTGAAGACAGGACAATGTATTTCCTATATACCCATAAAAATAGGATGGTCACAGCTGGAATTTATTTGATCATAGTTTTGATCGTTCAGTGATGATCTAGGGGCTAAACAGCAATGACTACTTCTTTTACAGATCATTATACTAACGAAAACATTGATTCATTTCTTATATTGACCCAAAACTGTAAATATATGGTGGGGAACGTAATTATTCATATTAATCCCTGAATATCGACTGCTAGTGATTAATTTATACACTCTGAAGAGATGAAAAGCTAAGTAGATCCTGGCGGTATTTAATCACTTAATGCAGAAAGCCTTAATTGAATAACACTCGATTGTTTCTACCCCCCGGCCACTCTCTACCAATCTTATCTAAATATTAAGTCACATGTATGAAAGGAGTAGGCAACTTCTTCAACCCCAGTACTTGGATGGTATCAACCTTCCGTCAACTGTTTTATTATTAGCTTTGATATGGTATCCTTTTGAAGACAAATGCGTGAAACGAAAGATTTTCCAATCCTTCATAGCAAATTAATCCATTGTAATTGATTTCTCTATGGACAATAACAGTAGGCATTTTATTGATCCTTATAAGGAGGGAAGATCAATTTGATCTTGGTGCTATTTGAACTCAGAAAGCAGAGGAATGTAACTAAATACAACAAGGTATATTGTCTAGCACTATGCCATGTGGGTTGGGAGGTATACATTCATGCATGGTTAAGAAGTTTGCTTCACAATCATGAGTTTCTGGGTTCAATGCCCCTACATAACGTTTTGAACAACTGCCATTATCCTAACTACACGTCCACCCCATCCTTGTGTGTGAAATTGGTTAGACGGATGCCCATTTGATGGTTTGTATCTGCAAATGAAATGCTTAACTGTATCACACATTGTCATTCTGAATCTTCATGACAATGAAGGTAAAGACCCACGAGTCTGTGGATATCTCAGTCATTTACACGTTAATTTTTATGTCATCCATTTCATTGATCGAGCAATTAGAAGATTCATCGGCGGAATTGTGTGGAAGTATATTTTATGCCAAGTCTGCCAGATTACCAACGCCATCATCTAATTTGAATATTTCCTAGTAAAGCATAGTCAATTATATTGACTGCAGTAGTTGAATGGTATTTATTTTATAAAAGGTAAAATCTGATTCGGTGGATTTGAACTTAGAATGTAAAGTGACACGTCTGAATTCCACAATACTGTTCTGATTTGCAACATCAACACAGTGCTTCAATCTCAGTCATCAAAGAAGAGAAATCATTACATTGAAAAGATGCAGAAATAAGAAAAATACATTTATTTAATGTTTAAAATGCACTTTAATCCACATAATAAAGCTATATGAATATGGTTGATTTTGTAGATCTCGTTAGAGTTGATATGAATGAATCATTGATTTTCAATGATCCCTAATCATTATCATTTTCAATAAGTCCAATTTTGCGACCAAGAATTGAAAACTGATGCCGTATTTCCTCTTGCATTAGTTTCAGGCACATGACAGTCATAGCCATACCAAACAAGAGATAAAGTGAACAAATCGCTTGTTTCTCTTCACTTGCCCACGATTTCCCACTTGATCCTGGAACAAAATCGCCAAGCCCAATTGTACTAAGCGTAATGAAGCAGAAATACGAACCAATGAAATAGTCCCATTCTTGTTCCCAAAATGAGAAAAGAGAAGCGCCGATGCATATATAAACTCCGAACACTAGTAGAGTCACAAACACGGGCACTCGAGTATGTTCGTGAATTTCCGATGAATCCACTGCAATCTCCTTTCTCAGTCCGGTTGCTTGTTTTGTTTCATCCGTTCGTGAAAGATCATCTTCCAACATACGAGAAATATGCTCTTTATGTCCAATCTCATTTGGTTCCATCTTGGAACTGTCTTTAAGTTGTGTTGCTGAAGAAACCAATGAGTTATCGTTATTACAATTACACAAAAGTTGTCTTTCCAAAATTTCATCGTCTCCGAGAATTGAACTCAGGTAGCTGTTGCGTCGAAGCAAATTATCTTTGAAGGTGTCTTGTTCATTATGCTTACATGTCAAAAACACCTTACCATTTACAAGTTTCTTATTGTTTTCAGGGTATTCCACACATAAACTTTCTTTATTGCATTCATCAGTGGTTGGTGGCTGCTTCTGACTAGAATGTCCTGAAATATCATCTTGGTATGTTAGTGTAGCAGTATCTAATGATATGTTATGATCGGTTTTCTTGTAGTCATCGTTATTATCAATTTCTGCAACGGCAGCAGCTGCAGCAGCTATCGTTACCGGAACTGCTTCAGCAGCTGCTACAGTTGAATGGTAATTAAGTGATTCCGATGAATCTACATATGTTCGTAGGTGAAGCCATTTGCGATAGACTACGTAGAACAAATTCTTATAGACAAACTTGAAAATACTAGCCAGAGATGAACCAATTATTGATAAACACAGAAAGGTAAGAGGTATTCCAAATATCGCATATAGTATGGTTGCCACGCGACCCCATTTAGTTTTTGGTGCCAATTGTCCATAACCTGGAGAAGAGAATTGGTAATATTAAAAGATGCAGAAAGAATTAAAGAATATTTTAAAATATGCTTTTAAGAATCAAATATACAAATACAAAAAAAAAAAAAAGAAATTTAAAATGGCCAATTCCATTCGTTTTTTCTTATTTTACAGTTTAAAGAAATGGGTGCTTAAACTGACTATTGTGTGGAAATTATCTCAGAAAGTTGAATAAGAACTCAATTCAAAATTATAATTATGGTTTCTGATTTAGGTACAAAGCCAACAATTTTTTGGGAAAGGAGAAAGTCGATTAAATTGGATCTTGTGCGTTACTGGTACTTTATTTTATCGGACCCGTAAAGATCGAAGGCAAATGTGATCTCGGTGGGATTTGAACACAGAATGTAAGGAGCAGGAGCAAATATTGATAAGCACTCGATGCTCAAACGACCCTGTCAAAGAGGTTTTGCAAAATGCACGTTAAGGAGGGTACAATACAATAGAGTATGGTGTTATGGAAACGTGTAAAAACGAGAAACAGCAAAAATGAAAGAAGTACCAAGAATATTAATTCCCTATTGAGTGGAAAGAACTTCTGAAGGCGACAGTTGGAAGAAAATAACAAAAATCCCCGGTCACCCTCATTTCAAGTAATTTGATGGGAAACTGCGCTTCCTTCTCCACAGTCAATTTATTTTCCCAGAGGAAAGTATCTCTCTGCATCTATTCACTCTTACCCACCACACAACCTCTTTTGTCAGGGCCACTAGACAGATAATCACTGCCTGCCTATCCTGCCCAAAGGAATGCATCTGGCGATATTCATAATGGACTCATTTGACAGTCGCATCTGTCCTACACGTGATATCAGCTGTTTGACATAACATCGCAAGTTAGCAATGCTCGGACATTGGACGAGTGTGTGTTGGAAGACTTTCTCGCGATGCTCACATCACGGACACGTTCATGTCGGCACTTCTGTGACTATACAAGTTATCTCTAACCGGTAATGTTTCCCCGGTTACACTACCAGGCCAGGGATTTCTGGAAATCATCAATGGGCTCTGAACAATACGACCCCTGCCCCACAAGAAGAAAAAACAAAAATAAATTTATTCAGTTTATTTTCGTTGATGCCAAGAATCTCCCAGAGTATGTTGTTGTTTTTCCCCACCACTAATTCGTTATAGAATTTCCAGTGTCTACTTTGCCGAACCCACTGTGAGCTGTGTTTGCCCTCTCCTTCGACTTCAATTGGATTACTTTTGTAGCTCTGTCAATGAGAAGAGCTGGAGAAAGTCATGTCTGAGATGGCGACTATACTTGTTTATTCTCAAAGAAACGCTAGAGATGCTGCAGCCTCTGCACATCTCTACGCCTTATCAGCCACGGCATACCTACTTCTCTGCACATACGACACAATGCAAAACATTTGCTGTCCAGAGGGGAAAAATTTGCCTCGATCCACTATTATTCCTACTGTTAACGTCTTAAAAAAATGGAGTCATTAAATAATTTATTCCTTGATAAAAGGTTAAAAAAACGCCATTTGATTATATATTTGCTTTATTAAATATGACTGGTGGCTACAAAGCACCACTCCAACAAAAACCACCACCGGATAGACATAGGATCCAACAGTACTAAGTACACTGTCCGGTTTTAATGCTGACTGGTAGTAACTTCACTTCAGAAATGGCGTAAATATAATAATTTCCTGTTTGCCTTTTCTCACAAATCAGTGGCATTATGCCTAGCGAAACATAATATTAATTAAATCTATAAAAATATAAACCCGAAAGTAAAGGAAATATTTAATTCTATGTAAGAAAGTATATTTAGCCTTGTCAAATATAATTTTCAAGTCATATCTCCTACAGAGAACATAAAGTTCTGACAACCAAAAGATTACGATTTCGTACACATATTGCCAATTTTTTACCACCAGACTATTAATTCCGGATACCAATAATATATATATATATATATATAAAGAGAGAGAAAGAGAGAGAAGAGAGAGAAAGAGAGAGAAAGAGAGACAGAAAGAGAGAGAGAGAGAGAGATGTGTACAGACACACACACACACACACACACACACACACACACACACACACACATATATATATATATATATATATATATATATATATATATACAGATACGCAAAATTTTAAAATAGGCGTACACATATTTAACAAAAAATGAGGTGACCTTATGTTAAGACAAGAAATTTGAGAAAAACGTATGTAATGCAGATATAGCTGTGTGGGTGATAATTTCCCTTCGAAACCATATGATTTTGAGATCGATCCTACTATGATACTTATGACACTTGACTTGCGTGTGAAAATCTGGAGACGGAATCTTTTCTGAAGCCAGTTGCACAGATGTGTATATATGTGTAAATCCGTACTCGCTTCTGCAGATATTAAGAGATGAATTTTTGTATGCAAAAGTTAAGTTAACCAACCCAGGAAGAGTGACTGATAAAATGATAAGCTGAAATAAATACACGGAGACTCTGAAGCAGCCGAATATTGCCGAATATGTGGCTGAACGACTTTATTTAATTAATTTTGTGTAATCTATATATATAAAACTGGGGATATCTGTCTGTGTGTGTGTGTGTGTGAGTTTGAATCCCTAAAACTCGAGAAGTACCCAACCGACTTTTTTCAAACTTTACATGTGTACATGTGTATTACTTATGTTTGAGGGAGTGTTGTGCACATAAAAAATTCAACTTTTTGATCATCTAGGGCCCGCATTAGGTGAAAAACTGCGTTTTTCAGCTTTTTAGGGGTGTTTTGAGGCATTACGCCAGACCGATTTCCTTGAAATTGTAACTATGTATTAGGCAGTTACTTCTTCATACCGTGAGCAAGGACAATCCAACTTTTTATGGCATTAGGTGAAAAACTTCATTTTTTCAGCTTTTTAGGGCTTCCCGAAATCAAGGCATATTATGCACATAAAAAAATTCATTTTCTTGATCCCCTAGGTGAAAACCTGCACTTTTCCTGCTTCATCGAGGAAAATCTTAAAGATTATCCAGCCATCAGAGTATTCGGTTTATTTTCTTTACATATTGTCCAGGCATGAAGTTTTTCCACGATTGGGTCTGTTGGCGGCCCGCATTCCAAAATACCTTATCCCGTGCAACGTCGGGTACCACTGCTAGTATTTAATAAATAAAGACACCGAAAGCTATTTCTATTATCATTTACATCAAAATATCTGAAACATGGTGCTTCTAACTAGTTCTCCAATGCTTAAAATTGTTATAATTATATAGAATAATTATTTCTACTTTTGGCCCAAGTACATTACTGTACATTACTGTACATTACTGGTACTTTATTTTATCGACCCCGTAAGGATGAAAGGCAAAGTTAACCATGGCGGGATTTGAACTCAGACCATAAAGGGCCGTAACTCTTTGCTGCAAAGCATGGCGTCCGACCCTCTACCGATACTGCCAATCCACCGCAATTATATAGAATAATGAGAACTCAGCGCAAGGAAGCTGTTAAATCAACAAAACGCCGTCAATGACAGTCCCGGGTAAAATTTACCTCAAAGGATAGAAATCAGCGGCAAGAAGAGCTTTGGCACACAGAAGTTATAGGAAGAAAGGAAAACAGGGAGAAAATGGACAAGCGATTTACACATTTTTTATTAAAGAAAACCTTCATAATTCTTCTGGTGGAAAGCATTCAGAGATACATCTTGATCAGAATATCACAGTCACTATCAAATCCGGAACACTTAGGGAATGGCCAAATTTAATATAAAATTAGTCAGTTACTAGATTTATTATGAAATTGTCCAGATTTATTACGAAATTAATTACCACCACCAACACCAGACAATTCTTGTGCGACACCAATTGGCGAATACAATTTTATCAATCTGCACATGGTAACCCACATCCAATATATTCGTGTAAACCTGAGCTAAGCTCAGTCTCCAAGATTTACTTGATAGTTTTAGACCTGAAATAACGTAAAATAAGAACAAAAAGTAAAGAAGAGAAATAGGTGTACATATGTATCATGTACACTTTTAACTATATTGTATCCACACATATATATTTCAACGCAAACGCACATGTATATATAATGTTTTAACGTTTCGGTCCATTGAGTGCTTTTTGATTGCCTCAAACAACTCTAATAGTATCTGCTGTATGGCAGCTACAACTTCGGTTTATACCTAATATATATATATATATATATATATATATATATATATATATATATATAATTCATGTGTGTGTGAGTATGCGTATGTATCTGCACGCGTGTGTGTGTGCGTGAGTGTATGATTAAATTTATGTATCTATATGCATTTATATATATATGAATAAATAATTTCATATACATATAAATCTTGTATATATATATATATATATATATATATATATATATATATATATATATATATATATATATATATGTGTGTGTGTGTGTGTGTGTGTATGTGTGTGTATGTATGTGTGCGTGTGTATGTGTGTGTGTGTGTTTTTTTTTTCATGTAAAATACATGCATATACATATATCAGCAGACGATTCTCTTTCAGGTGTAGACACATATTAAGAAACCTGCCCGTCATCACCACCGGTACAATTTTCTTTTTCTTTCAGACGCAGAACTTTAAGGTTGCCAACATTAACATTAGCATGATGAAAGGAAGATCAAGAGAGATTGTTGAGATGCTAGAGAGGTGGTGATATATGTGCGCTGAGCATAGGAAAGATGGAATGGGAGCTTTAGCCATACTCTTTACAGGCAAGGAACAAGGAACATATTTTTTAGTAGGAAACAGTGCTGTAGCAGGTGGGTTGGGTATATTTGTCAAGGAAATGATTAAAATAACTGAAGTTGTTGTTCATCCCCAATTAATTAAAACCTCTGCAGTCATAACCTTTCTGGCGTTTTACGGTATATAAGACTAAATTATTTAAAGTTTATTTAAGTCTGAAGGATTTAACAGAGATTTCGCTTAGTGGTTATGTAAAGGTTTCTTCGGCAGTAGTCTAAATATATAACAGAATAATTAAGGTTACAATAGTCATATACAACACGACAATAACAGTAATTTGTAGAATTCACCACAGCCAGGATTGCCAGATTATGAATGATCGTTTCTATGAGGTTCTCTGCAAGACTAACGTGAAAATAGATTGCAACGACCACCATATTGTCCAACATCTCTATGGTTACAAATGTGAAAAGCGACCATAGGGTAAAGAATAAAAAAAGCGGGATTAAAGCTTTTCATAAACCAGGTAACTATTTATTCACTTCCCTCACAAGCAAACGCGTAAGAAAAATAGACATATTCAATAAGAACTGGGTCAAACAATTTAGTCGCTGCTAAATTGGTCTTCGGTAAAAAATATGCATCATTTAACAAAGATTAGTGATTGGTAACTTGAAGATAAAAAGAAAATTTTCCAGAAGATCCTTTTTGTTATGTGTCGAGAAAGCATACCATAGAATTCACATACAGAATAACGAGTTAGTCAGCATCATGTTAAATCAATAGCGTGCTTATAAACTGGCAGTATTTCGAAGATTTAATATTTCTATAGAATTTTACCAATGCACTATTTTGGGAAAATGAAATTTATTGTCATTATGGTTTCATTTTTCTTCACATTTCTTCACACACAGCTAATTACCATCCAAAGCACTGGAATCGTGGTGATCTACGCACCAACAGACAATGACATAGGAATTTGTCCATTAATCTATTTATTTCGTTTTCCCACTGTCTGTCCACACACACACACACACTGACATTTACAGGTACTTAAGTCCTGTTGGTCTGCTTACTCCAACTCATACAGCCTGTCATAAAGAGAAAAATGTATTCTTCTTATGACAGGCAGGATGAGTTGGGGTAAACAACCCAAAGTAACGTAACTACATGTACATGTCACTGTTGTAATTAATTATACTTAACTTATTCTATGGTCAGAGTACTCTAAGCCCTTGGATACTTACACCAAGTTTGTGCTACAATAAACATACATACATACATAGAGTCTTGTAACTATGTTAGAAACCGACTCTCTCTCTATTGGCCAAAAATTGTGAAAAACCAGAAGAACATACATACATACATACATACATACATACATACATACATACATACATACATACATACATACATACATACATACATACATACATACATACATACATACATACATGGCACTCCGTCCGTTACGGCGACGAGTGTTCCAGTTGATCCAATCAACGGACAGCCTGCTCATGAAATGAACGTGCAAGTGGCTGAGCACTCCACAGACGCGCGTATCTTTAACGTATTACAACTAAAACACTTTTTGCCAGCTGAGTGGACTGGGGCAATGTGGAATAAAGTGTCCTGCTCAAGGACACAACGTGCCGCCGGGAATCGAACCCATGACCTTACGATTGTGAGCCGAATACCCTAACCACTCATATTAAACAAAACAAACACGTTGTATGTTAGTTAGCGGGTTCGTGCTAATACATACGTAAAGAAAATTATCTAAATAACTGTTTGTACATTTATTTATGCTTCTAAATGTTGAAGAAATAATCTTTAAAATTGGCATATTTCAAGCAAAAAAGATATCTCTATTCAACAAGCATTTTGCATATTGAAGACTTTTCTAAATATTAGTTTGTAGATCTTTCGTACTCTTGTGTAAATGTTTTTTTTTTTTTCAAACTTGGCTTTTTTGTTTGAAGCCAGCAAGTAATCAAACTACCTCAGAAGAGAGAAAACGCAGGTTCAAATACATCCCCACACACTAAGCATCTACATTAATGCAAACATACATACATGATGGCTACAAAGTCATGTTCGAGCACTGCCATCGCCCGATAAAATGCTCAAAACTGTGAGGCACAAATGTGGCTCTTTAAACCAGTCAAAGACTTGCACCCTCTGGCATATACATGGCAATTGTAGGCTCCACCGGGACTTTCCATTGCTTTGTTCTGGTTGTGTGTTCTCATGTGTCTTTTAAGACCTCCCATGCTAGCACATTTCTTGCCACATTCCTTACAACTTTTCAGATCATAATCTACATGAGGTCTATGATATGACTTTGTTCGTGTCTCGTCAAACCAGCTTTGCTCAGGCAGACTCGACCACAGTGCTGGCAAACCAGATGATGTTCAGAACAGTCTCTTTTCCTTATCGTCCTTTTCAGTGTTAGGTGTTCTCTCCGACGAGTTTCAAAGTGTTCACTACCTGACTTGATCAAACGTCTCCACTTCACATGCTCCTCGGCCATTTTCTCCCATTCGTCAGCTGAAATTCCAGCACAAGCCAAGGTGTCCCTGACATAGTCCCGGTACCGCATTTTTGGTTTGTGTGGTTGTCGCCTTCCCTCACACAGTTCTCCGTATAGATATTGCTTTGGAATACGATCACCAGACATCCGGATTACGTGTCCGCACCACCTCAACAGATGCCAAAAGATCATGCTCTCTATAGTCACACACCTGCTCCGTTCGAGAACTTCCAAATCCCTGACGAACATTTTCCATCGCACGCCATGTAGTTTACGAAGAGATTGTTGGTAAAATCTCTCCAGTTCATTGGGGTGCTTTTTGTATGTGACCCACGTTTCACAAACATAAAGAGGAGACGACACAAATCAGATACATTTTCACCTCGGTTTCGATAGTGATACCTCATCTGGACCATAAACGTTCATGCAGCCGTCCAAACGCTTTCTTGATTCTTAAGGATATGTTATCATCAAGTGTGCATGAATGGTTCAAAGTATAACCAAGGTAAATAAACTTGTCAGCAACATTTAGCCTATTTCCGTACACACTTGGTGCAGTGTGCTCTTTTCTAGGGGCATGCATGCATATATACATAAATACATACATGGTGGCTGCCAACTCGTTTTCGAGTACGGCCACTACTTTATATCCATGTAGGAGAACCCCTACCGAAGCGCTGAACGAGTGTGACTTTTTAGTCCAGCCAGCGACTTGAAAACTCTGGTACAAACACTACACTTGTGACAATTATTGACACATAGTGCTGGGCCCATTGTACCCTGTGATGACAAGTGCAGAGAGATCTCCAGATATAAAGCAATGCCTGTGCCGTGAAGCTTTTATAGTGAGCAAAGGCACTGCACAAAGCCAGTCCCACTCTCTTAACCAAGATGATATTTACCAAAAAGAAGAACAATGTATGTATATGTGTATATGTATATATGTATGTATATATATGTATATATATGTATGTAATGTGTATGTATATGTATGTATGTATATGTGTATATATATATATATGTATGTGTATGTGTATATATGTATATGTATATGTATGTATGTATGTATATATGTGTGTATGTGTGTATATATGTATATATGTATATATGTATATATATATGTATGTGTGTATGTATGTATATATGTGTATATATGTATGTATATGTGTATGTATTTGTATATGTGTATATATATGTATATATATATGTATGTGTATATGTATATATATGTGTATATATATATATGTGTATATATGTGTATGTATATATGTGTGTGTATATATATATATGTATGCATGTATATGTATATGTATATATATATAAGTATGTACATGTATATATGTGTGTGTATATATATATATATGTATGCATGTATATGTATATGTATATATATATAAGTAGGTAACAGCCGTACTAAGAGTGGGAAATGAAATATCGTTTCATTTTTTCCGTTTATATATATATATATATGTATATATATATGTATATATATGTATGTATATGTATACATGTATACATGTATGTGTAAATATGTGTGTATATATATATATATATATATATATATATATACATATATATATCAAAGGGCAAAGGAGCTCTTAAGCGTCAATGGCCATCCAAAATCACCGGGAAAGATGACCCCTTAGCCTTTGTCAAGGCAGAATTCTAGGAGAAGGAAAACTCTGATATAACACCTGCAACTCTGATGGTATCCAATGATGTTGACTTGTTCTTCTTTTTGGTAAATATCATCTTGGTTAAGATGATACATACATACATACGTACATACGTACATACGTATATACATACATACATACATAAATTTTGCATCTAATAACTGCATATACACTGTACAGATACAAAGCACACATATAACTCAAAACATACACGTCCACACATACAATAACATCCATACCTACACATGCATGCATGCATATCTACCTAGTTGATGTAGTGTAAATTCCAATGAGAGAGTCTTGTAACTATGTTAGAAACCGACTCTCTTTCTATTGGCAACAAATTGTGAAATTATAAAACCAGAAGAACATACATACATACATACATGCATACATACATTTGGCTGGAATAAAGATATGTGTTCAAAACGAAAAATAAATGCAATATAGATTATTACAAAATAATTTATAAAAACTATAAATGACCCAATACAGGCTTTCAAGCGGCGGCCTCCTATTTAGAGATTTGTAACAGAATTCATTCCCAGCTTGAAGTTTGATCCATATTTATTACTTGATTTATTGAGGTGGTAAAGGATTGAAACCAATACACGGAAGACATTTTTAGAAGTAATATTTCTTTGTCAGACATCAGACTAAATTTATAGTGTGTTGAAATTTCCAGATTTAACGAATTGTTTTTGAAGTATTTATCGAATTTCATCAAAACAAAGTAAATAAATAGAGCTATGTTTTGACTATACAAAGCAAAAAGAATAAAAAGGAAAAAATGATTAAACCATCATATCATAACGAAGCAACAACAAAAATATATTCATGTGGAGAATCTACACGTAAGAAAGCAGACAGACATACGGCAGAATTATAATTCATGAACGATAACTATCTGTCAGAAATACGTGGAAGCTATTGATGACCAAGCTATTAATACTTGATCTTACTCTAACGAGGTAATACGGCACTTGAAAGACTTATGTGTTGACTAAACGATATCAAAGCAGAGGGCAATATTCTTGGGTTAATTATTTGAACCATATCTGTAAATATATGTATGGCGCTAATTCTCTTTGATATTTTCTAAAGGAAATATTATAGGATTATCATAGACGGTTGATAATTCAGACTGGTAGTTCTGGTGCTGGGTATGGGGAAATATGCAACTTAAATCGAGTGGAAAACACCACGTGTGATTCTTCTGAATGTAGGAGATAAAGCAATATAATATAATGTGTGTGTATATGTGCGTTTTTATTCGATGCCTTATAAACTGTAACAGTATACATGTCTTCGCAACAAGGTGAATGAATATTTTATGTGGTGAAATGGAGGAAATATCGAATGAAGAATTAGAAGAGAAGACCCGACTAATGTTTAAAATATACAGAATAGATAGCATAGAAAATGAGAGGTGGTGGGGTGTAAACTACAGAGCTACTGTAAATAAAATTTCCGTTTTGTCATAAAGTCATTTTATACCTATCATAACACCGAACATGGAGTTCTCAAAACCGCAGTCACTCACATTAATGCGCTGACCACATTCCAACCTCAGATGAAACCCACTATCTAAAAGGAAAACAAATCTCGTTTTCAGCATATGAACTCCATAGGTATGAGTATACTCCTCAACGGCTTTTAATTCTACATTACACTCCCTCTCTCCAGGCTCCCCGAGTGTTCCTCCACCCCTTCTCTTTATTTAGATTTTTATATAGTCTGTTTTAAGTAAATAATTGTTTCTACTTTTGGCACAAGGCCAGCAATTACCCAGTGTATTACTGGTACTTTATTTTATCAACCCCGTAAGGATGAAAGGCAAAGTTAACCTTGGCGGGATTTGAACTCAGAATGGCATGGGCCGTAACTCTATGCGTCAAAGCATGGCGTCTGACCCTCTACCGATACTGCCAATCCACCGCCATTTTACGTAAATAATATGGGTATGCTTGTGTGTAAGTGTGTGATTAAACACACGTAGTTGTGGTTATGTATGTGTCTATACAACAGCATGTGTATGTGCCTGTCAGAGAGGAGATTTATGAATGTGTGCTTAATAGTACTGACCAATATTCTGTATTTGTGTTGAATTTTCAGAGCCTTAATATATAGGCATGGTCTCATCCTTTCCCTCCCACTCTCTTCACTAGTCCATATCACTGCCTTTGCTAAAGTTTTGGCTTTCCAAGTATTTCGAAATTTACAGTTCTGTCATGCACTTAGCATTTCAGGAGTACCACACTTCTATAACCTACTCCTCATTCAATAACCCTCTTCAATTAACTGAAAAATTCATCTGATTTCTTTTATGTGAATGGTTGTAAAACTTCTTTGTCAATCCAGCCTGCGAAAATAACTACATCCCTTGTACGAGTATATTACAAGCTTCGACCGTTTCATACCTCAGACGTTTGGACCCCCCCTCCACCCCTGCAACCCTCTCCATTACTTTCCACACTTCATTTTACACCTTCATCTTACACCTTCCCTTCAACTACTACACCCTTTACGAACATGCAGTCTCTCTCTCTCTCTCTCTCCCCCTCTCTCTCTCTCTCTCTCACTCTCTCTCACACACACTCTTTCTCTTTCTTCTTTCTTTCTCTCTCTAATTAAGGACAAAAGCTCGAAACCTTATAGACTTCATTCTTCACGGTGATTCTAAACTCATGCAACTTTGCCATGGTCTAATTATCCGAGCCGCAGAATATTACCAGTTTCCACAACTTACCGTTTCACGGTCATTAAAAAAGGGTCCCATTTACTAATGTACTCATAGAAGACAGGTTAGTTGTGGTTAGAATATCACAGTTCTTCTCTATTAGGGCAGTCCTCTACCTACAAAACATCAATAGCACCCTACTCAATCTATGAACCAACGAAAAACCCTCAAAACTCTTATCCAATATGCCAGATACAGTAGTTAGATCTCTCTTGAATCGGCCCATCATAAAAAGTCACCTTTGATAACGTAAACAAAAAATCACTAAATCGTTCAAACACCTTTTCTCAGAGATCTATTCAATCAAGTCTTATAATAGAGCTAACCATCACCATCAATAACAGCATCCACTACAGCCGTCACCACATTTAATAACAACAAATACAAGTGATAGCAAGACTTATACAACCGACACAAGCAAAGGACGGCTAATAAGATGTATATCAATTTAGTGTTCATTAGTCGACGCTTCAATATAGATTTTCATCTAAATTTGTACAATACCCCGTGTAAAAAGTTTTCAATCACATAATTATTGAACTCATCAATAGTCAAACAGTTTCAAACTGACAGACAAACACTTTTCGTATAGCGATGTCTATCCTGACGATTAAATAAAATTGTTAAAAACATATATATATATAATTCTATCTATATACTATTAAAATTGTGATTGTGTGCTTGTCTGTAATTTAATACAGCCAAAACGGCGCATAATGAGAAAATACTTTGAAAGGAAGTTGGCTCTGAAATGGGAATACAAATGGAATAAAACAAGTTTCACGTAAATCGGAGCACGTGTTCCCGAGATACGGGGATTTTCCGGGTACCTTCATAAACAGAGAGAGAAAGATAGAGAGAATGAGATAGTGGTTGTGAGAGAGTAGATTGAAAGAGAGACATATATATAGAGAGAGAGTGAGAGAGAGAGAGAGTGATAGAGAGGGAGGAAGGAAACAGAGAAGGAAAATTGAAAAGAGAGAGAGAGAGCTGGTGGTGTTGTATGACATTACAATACACACACACACGCACACACACATATGGGTCTCCCAATTTCATTTTACATTATATACATGTGTGTGTATATTTTAATTATTTAACAATTAATTTTAATTGAACGTGACACAACGAGTCACGGGTAGTCTAGTACATTCTAATTGTCAGATCGTTACGGCGTCGATAATCGTTCCGGCTCTATGTGGTTCAATTTAATATCCCTCCTAGGACAACTTTGATTTTTATCGTTTTGCGATCGATGAATAAGTACTAGTTCAGTGTTGCGATAGATCCTTCTTCAATAAGTATTGAATTCAATCTACCCCCCTCCTCTCTCTCGCCCTGTTGCTCTTTTTTTCTCCGGAGGAAATCAGCTCTGTTTCGATTAAGATGCTCCTAACACCCCATCAAGAGTTAAGGCCTCACAACACGGCCTATATTCTATTATCCATGCATGTAACCACATTTTACACTGACATTTAGATTGTCTGTTAGCTGAAAGATGTATGTGTTCGTAGGTCGACAAATGAGATTAGGAACATGGTGAGTTATCCGAAGTATTGTGTCACCAACAGCTACTTCGTATTTTGAAATGGAGAAGTATAGGTAACAGAGATTTTGAAATATACGTCTATATTTACTACAGAAATTGAAATTTTAATTCAGAAAATAATGTACAAGTTTCGCTTGTGTCATACTTTGTAAAATCTTGACAATCTAATGACAGTCTCTCTACAACATAAGTCCTAAAGGTTGTCAACACAGAACCCCAAGGGTCAATGGGACATATACCTATACGCTTCTGCCAGACACCGCTCGGCGGCGCCGACCGCCAGTGTTATATTCATATCTATGGCTTTCAGAATGTTTATTTATAAACATACAGTATTTCTTTAGATATACGAGTGCGTGTGTGTGTGTACACATAAAGAGAAAGAGAGAGAGAGAGAGAGAGAGGGGGGGTAGGTAGGTACATAACAGTATGGTGTGGCTTGAGGGAGAATTTTCTGCTCATTTTACTAGGTCTACCTACCATATACTGGATTGGCTTATACAATATATGATAGCAAATAGCTCCCAAACGGAACTCCTGTATTTTGAGGGAGATTTGGTTACTATTTCTAGCTACCATGTAGTGGCTTGCTCTTTTGTCCCATATATATATAAATATATATATATGTATATACAGATAGATATAGAGTAATACATAATACATATGTATATACAGATAGATATAGAGTGATACATAATACATATGTTATAGTTTGAGGAGTATTGGCTGCTATTTCTACTATGTCTAGCTACCATGTAGAGGCTCTACCACATTGGCCTATACAATATAAACTAGTAATTAGCTCCTAAACAGAACTCTTTGAGGCACTTGTGTATAGGTTGGTGTGCTGCGAGATACCGTTAGTTCCATCGCGTAGGAGAATGATTCGATTTTAAAACGGGGAAAAATATAAATTACCTATTGCAAGAATGTTTGTATATAACTCTCCTCTGTTCGGCTTCCCTTCGGCGATACGGACCTATTAGATGCAAAGAAGGTTTTCTATATTTTTTTGAAAAAAGAAGTGCGTTTAATAGTCTGGCGAATAGGGTAAACTAAAAATAAAAACGTTGGTTTCTGATTTAGGCACTAGGCCAACAATTTTGGGGAAGGGGGAAAGTCGATCAAATCCATCCTAGTGTATTACTGGAACTTTATTTTATCGACCCCCATACAGGGCTGGGGGAACTGAGGTGTTAGTGCAGAGGGGCATACCCCACCCCCCAATAAAAAATTATATTTTTTCCCCTAACTACCAAAACACACATCTATTTGTATATGCGCTACAATTTATGTACATGTTATATTTATCGCATATCAGTTTTTTTTTCTATATCTTGGTTGATATTTGATAACAGTTAAACTAATCACTAGAATAAAATTGACAAAATTTGCCCCTCATACAATTCAGAAATGCCCCCCCCCCTCCCATCCCTGTATGCACACACACACACACTCACGCGCACGCACGCACACACTCACGCGCACGCACACACACACACACACTCACGCGCACGCACGCGCACACACACACACACACACACACACACATATATATGTGCTATTTGCACTACCAGAAATACCACTCTCCTTGCGGTTTTCCGGTAGTCTGTTTGCTTGTGATTCCAATGCATCTATGAACATATACAAATGTATGAAATAGGAAAATAACATTTGACATGCAAACCATACAAACAGGCATAACATGTTATGAGGACGAAATTAATTTTCTACGCTATTATATTTTAAATTAAATATAAATTTGAAAGCAGAAGCAAGGGAGAAGAGTTCCAGCTAGACCTTGTCAACAAAATCTTCATACGGTTTAATTACACAACAGGTCTCCGATATCTGAATGGCTAAATGTCAGCAGAAGAGTACTCAGGAGTCATGACCTGGATGCAACCCGGCCCCTTTAGAGTGAAAAAAGCTAGGGGCTGAAACACTTGCTTGAGAGAGGGTTTCTTCTCTGAAGATCTGCTGTCCAGCTCTCCTGAGAGTTTGTTACCACTGGTGTACACAAGTGGAAAGTGCTATGCGGCAATATTTGTGTTTTGGCAATAGGAAATATGTTATGATGGTAGGATTGGTAGTATCGGTAGAGGATCGGACGCCATGCTTTGCAGCATAGCGTTACGGCCCTTTATGATCTCAGTTATAATCCCGCCGAGGTTAACTTTGCCTTTCATCCTTACGGGGTCGATAAAATAAAGTACCTGTAATGCACTGAATAATTGCTGGCCTTCTGCCAAAATTAGAAACAATTATTACTGTAATTCATGTTTCCCTATTTTTTTTAATCATTTAGAGTCAATTTAGCTTCCTGCTTATGGATATTATGTTTCGGATTGTAGTCTGAATGTCAGACCGTCGACAGTAGTACCCATGTAAGAATCGACCACCAAAATTAAAATTTGTCATAAATTTTCAATGGGTATATGCATTGTACACAGATACACGCAAACGCATACATTCACCATGCACACACACACATATATATATAAGTATATATGATAATATAAGTATGTACACGTACATACATATATGTATACAGACATACAGTAGTATGTATATATATATATATACATACATGCACACACATATATATATGTACGTATGGATTCACCGAACATTTATTATAATGCTCGGTGTGTTTGTAAACAAACATCCCGTATTAAGCCGTAGTGTCTAGCAACCATCGTTGCTCGTTTGTTCAACACTGACAAAGGAACGCTGTACTAGTTTCAAGCTTATTAGCTATCGTCAGCAGCGTATACCTTCCTGCCAGATTGTTGAACGTATATACTTACCTTATGCATATTAACGGCTGAGTAGCCCAATTTGCATATCGAGTGGGTTAATCGGCCGGGTGCACCGAAAACGATAAACGGAAAAAATGAAATACGTTCAACAATCTGGCAGGAAGGTATACGTTGCTGACGATAGCTAATAAGCTTGAAACTAGTACAGCGTTCCTTTGTCAGTGTTGAACAAACGAGCAACGATGGTTGCTAGACACTACGGCTTAATACGGGATGTTTGTTTACAAACACACCGAGCATTATAATAAATGTTCAGTGAATACATACGTACATATATATATGTGTGCATGTATGTATATATATATACATACTACTGTACGCCTGTATACATATATGTATGTACGTGTACATACTTATATTTAAGTAACAGCCGTACTAAGAGTGGGAAATGAAATTTCGTTTCATTTTTTCCGTTTATATATGATATATATATATATATATACATATATAAAGAGAGAGAGAGAGAGAGAGAGAGAGAGAGAGAGAGAGAGAGAGAGAGAGAGAGAGAGAGAGAGTATGTGAGAGAGAGAGCGTCGAACGCCATGCTTTGCAGCATAGAGTTACGGCCTTTTACTTTCTGAGTTCAAATCCCGCCGAGTTCAGCTTTGCCTTTCATCCTTACGGGGCCGATAAAATAATGTACTAGTCACACGCTGGGGTCGATCTAATCGACTTTCCCCTTCCCCAAAATTGCTGGCCTTGTGCCTATATAAGAAACCATTATTTTTATTATTAGTGACTAATAAGTCTATTGCTTACAAACAGTAATTTAAACTCACACCAATGCAATTTGGTTTCTCACTTGAATTACTCAATTTCCCATGACAGACACGAGCAAGAGCAGTGAATTCACGCACATAAATTTGCATTCATTACAATAAATATGTTATATATTCTCTTTACATGATTATTTATTTATTTATTATTGTACATGCCTGGGGTCACTGAGGGTTCAGGGAATCCATGAAGAGACCGATCATCTAAACTATTTCAGTATCTCTCTCGATCGGCTTGCTAATAATAATAATAAAAATGTAAAATTTCCCTCTAGAGGTGAAAGATACATTCGATATTGCAGTTGTTGATATGTCGTTTCTAATAATGACATTTTTTGGTTCTTAAATGTATTTAGCTGTGAATGTTGGAATCAGTTGAGCGAAGTACAACAAAGATTATTATATTTGACTATATCTATTTAACCTTATAGTTCAAATAAAACTGACGTTCACTTAACATTTCCACCTTTCGGATTTGATAAAGTAATAAAGTCGATATAAACAAATCTACTCTTGAATGGGGTGAGTTAACATAATATGACGGTTTGATACATTCATTCAAAATAAAAGTTGTATTTCGTAAAAGTGATAAATATTATCAGCTTCATCATCTTCATCATCGTTCGATTGCAGTAGGAGAGGGCTATACAACTCCTCAACCCTCTGTTACTTTCATTACCAACTGAAGTTTCGTGATCGGGTCATTAGAATTGGTGATCGATGGGATGTGAATCCCTAGGCGGAACTGGACCCCAGAACGCAAAGTACCTAAGGCAGATACACCAATTCACTTCTCCCTATATTGAAACATTTCCACTAATGAGAAAAGTACTTAACTTTATCGACACCACCGACGCAAAAACTACAACTAGACACCACAATCCGACTAACTCACTCGATATGCAAATTAGGCTGCTCAGCCGTTAATATGCATAAGGAAAGTATATACTTTCAAACGTTCAATCATCTGACAGGAAGGTATACGATGCTGACGATAGCTAATAAGCTTGAAACTAGTTCATCGTTCCTTTGTCAGTGTTGAACAAAAGGGCGACGATGGTTGCCGAACACTGTACAGCTTAATTCCGGTTGTTTGTTTACAAACAAACCGAACATAATAATAAACGTTCGGTAAACCCATACGTA
>OZ024740.1:347837321-347839821 GCA_964016885.1 Eledone cirrhosa
TGTGTGTGTGTACGTCAATACTCATGTACGTCAATACTCATCTTTTTCCATTTCTCTGAGGGTTCGAAACCCCACTATCAGGCTAAAAATTTCTTTAGTCAAAAAATACGGTGAAAGCTTCTATTTCTAATTTCAAACTTGCTCACTGTTTCAACACATACTTACTTACATAGATATATATACATACATATATATATATAAATATGCACACACACACACATACACTCACACACACATATATGTGTGTGTGTGTGTGTGTGTGTGTGTGTGTGTGTGTGTGTGTGTTTATAGTAATTCAACGCATAGAGACAGCTACATAAGTACTTATGTTGATATGATCGATTAAACCACTTGATGGCACTGCCCTTGCATGGATGCAGTATAATGCCTGAAAACAGTGAAAGAATAAAATAATAATATATTAAACAATTGCATACCGAAACGAGTTTGATGTGATCAATACTCGACAATATAGAATCATCAAAGCCAGAGACTAACAGCATTGCGAAATGTTAAAAATAATTGAAAAGCCAATTGTTCTTTATATTTTATTGTACTTTTATTGTTTAGATGAAAGCTTGGTTCTCTCAAAGTTAAATTTATTCTGGAAAGGTTTAGAGTCATGAGGTTTACAGTCAAGTTGGTTAGATCCAGAATATTGAGAACAACGAGGTTTAGGGAAAGGAACATAACGTGAAGACAATATAGTATTGAGAGCAAGGAAAGTTTAGTATAAGTACGTTTAGAGAACAATTTCAAGGATACTTAAAGAAAGGAAATTTATGGCAAGAATGTTTAGAACACCTAAGCGTCAAGAAAATAAGTTTAGAGTAGAAACGTTTAGAAAAAATGAATATTTAGAATGAGGAAGTTTAAAGTAAGGAAGTTAAGAACCGGGAAGTTTAAAGCAAGTAAGTTTAGAACAAAGAATGTAAAACAAGGGAATTAATAACAAGCACGTTTAAAGCAACATAGTTAATGTGTCTATCTAGAATGATAATCATGATGTTGTTTGTAAATAAAAACCATTAACCTGGATACCTAAATATGGAATGTTACGCGATGCCCCCCCCCCCCCCTCACACACACACACACAGCCCCGGCGGACAGAATGGAGAAAGCGTTCCCACAGAGGACGGCAAGGGAGACGCGCTGGAAAAGCCACTCCAACTCGCGGGGTTCACACGGCTGGCCAGCTCAGCGCCTATGGTGGTGAGTAGGGAGGTAGCCCTAGGGCCGAGGATACCAGAAGTCTCCACTGCCAGGGGTGCAACCGCAAACCTGTCGGAGAGTGACCGGTATTTGAGGAGCTTGGCCTCCTCAGCCCGACGTGCAGCAGAACCTGGGTTATGGAGGTTAAGATAAAACAATTTTAGAGGAAGGAAGTAGAGGAAGTTTAGAACAAGGAAGTTTAAGGCAAGAAAATGTAGAATGAAGAGGTTTCGGACAACGTAGTTTAGGTCAACGAAGTTTAGAGAAATGGCAGAAGGCCAGCAATTTTGGGGAGGGGAAAGTCGATTAAATTGACGCCAGTGTGTGACTGGTACTTTACTTTATCGACGCCTTAAGGATGAAAGGCAAAGCTAACCTCGCGGGATTAGAAATCAGAATTTAAAGGGCCGTAACTCTATGCTACGAAGCATGGTGTCCGACGCTCTACCCATTCTGCCAATCCCTCCTCCTCCTCCTCCTCCTAATAATAATAATAATAATGATTTCTACAATAGGCACAAGGCCAGTAATTTGGGGGGAGAGGAAAGTCGATTAAATCGACCCCAGTGCATTACTGGTACTTTATTTTATCGACCCCGTAAGGATGAAAGGCAAAGTTAACCTCGGCGGGATTTGAACTCAGATCGTAAAGGGAAGAAACTATGCTGGAAACCATGGCGTCCGACCCTCTACCGATTCTGCCAATCCACAATAATAATAATTTCTAGTATAGGCACAAGGCCAGTAATTTGGGGGGAGGGGGAAGTCGATTAAATCTACCCAAGTGCGTTACTGGTACTTTATTTTATCGACCCCCGTAAGGATGAAAGGCGAAGTTAACCTCGGCAGGATTTGAACTCAGAAGGTAAAGGGCCGTAACTCTATACTACAAAGCATGGAGTCCGACTCTCTACTGATTCTGCCAATCCTCCTCCTCCTCCTAATAATAATAATGATAATAATAATGATACCAACAACATTGATTTCATTATGGACCACAAACGCGATCGATGTTGGGCCAATTCAAGGTACTAAAAAAAGTAAAAATGGAGCTCAGATCCAGTAAAGGGAATGCAAACATCGACATCAAGTAAAAGAAAGTTACGGTAAGCGAGAGAACAGAGCGAACTTGCGCTAGAGAAAAACATCCATCTTGCAAATAAATAAAAAATCCTATAGGGAATTCGTATTTTCTATAATGCACTGATGGCATGCTCTTTATCTACTTTAAATGTTATCTGGTATTTGATGATGTTACTATACCGTAGTGAAGGTCACCATGCGTACA